>JANQAP020000181.1:406600-422023 GCA_026874005.2 Erythroxylum coriaceum
GAAGAGAGTGGGCGAGTCTCGGAGAGACTCAGAGAGAAGCTCTGAAGCTTCGAGAGACCCAGAGAGTGAGAGAGAGTTCGAGAGACATAGGGATGGGAGACAAATCAGAAGCGGCAGCGGTGAGTTGTGAAGTGAGGTTAAAATTTTACCTTATATACTTAGGGTTTGATGTATAAACGATATTATCGGTTCGGTTTGGTTCGGTTCGGTTCGGTCTAATATTTACTTAGACCGCAACCGAACCGATTGAGTAGGTTTTCTTATTACTTAAAACCGAACTGACCACCGCACCCATCCAAACCAAACCATTTTAGGTCGGTTTTTCGGTTTTGTGGTTCGGTTCGGTTTTTATCGAATTTTTGCCCACCCCTAATTGTGGATACCAAAGGCCTCTCTACATGCTCCTATTTATAGTGAATTGGATGCACCTGTCAAAGACTTTGTCCATTCTTTGGAGTCTTTGGCTAGCTATGTGATTTAAGCAAATCAAACCCCAACCAAGGAGAACAAATCTCTTAAGCGACTAGTTTTGTGCATACAATGCATTTGTTTTATGCTAGCTTAACATACATTAACTTTTTGTTCTAATGCTTCCAAAACCAATGAGAAAATTGCTTGTTTGCATATATTCACCATCGTCATTAGATGACTTGTTGTTGATGCTATTTTATATTAACAAGATTGACCTAGAGATTTCCCTTCCAAGCTTCTTATGGACTCCACCAAAATTATCTTTATTAACTTACAGTGTCCCACTAATTATAGAGGGAAATCGAATTTGGGGGCACCATATCAACAACTTAACAATAATTATCGAATTTCTTTGTTGTTATCACTTTGGTCATTATATATAACCAATTATCATCGGTACCTTTTTAAATTGTAGGAGTTCTTTTTCTAACACATTTTGTATCCAGCGATAACGAGCATCAATATTCTTCTTACAGGTGTAAAAGGTGGTGGAGTTTTTGGATTGTCACATCACAACATTTGTCACTCTTGTTTACGACCTAATTCACAGATAAATTTTTTCATGTACAATGTCTCCTTGTACACTTCCATAACTGCGTTATGTTCAACCTTTGTGGTTGAAAGTGTCACACACTTTTAGGGCTTTAACTTCCATGATATATTCAGCCTCTGTGGTCGAAAGTGCCACAAACTTTAAGAGCTTTTAACTTCCATGACTGCTGCCGCTGTAAAATTTGTCACATATCATGATATTAACTTTTCAGAGTCTATTGGTATGGAGGTTTTATACAGAATATTGGCATGAGTGTGCCTTTGGAAGTAGAATTATGGAGCGTCCATTCAGGACTTACACTGACATGGGATCGAGGATATCGGTAAGTGGTCGTTGAAGTGGACTCGTTGGAGGTTCTTAATATTCTCTTCACTTCCAATAGAGTGAAGTCTGATATTTATCCTTTGTTAACAGGTATCCGAGGGTTGCTTCACCGCACTTGGGAGATTCAACTACAGCATATCCATCGGGAAAGGAATCAGTGTATTAATCACCTATCTACCTTAGCAACTTTCTTAAGATCAGGAATGCAGTATCTGCAGGAACCGCCGTTGATTATTCAGGACGTATTATACCATGATATGATTGGAGTGCTTTATCCTCACGATCTATGCTAAGGTACACCTGGGGTTGAAAATTTTTTCTAAATTTTTTTAATTTATTTTCCCTTGTAACAAAAAAAATAATTTCAGAGTCAATGTCTCCGATCAATAGGGGTAAATCCAAAAGCCACTATTTTAAAGATATAAAAAGAGGAAAATTTAAAATTTTCATCATATATATATGTCTAAACTATAAAGTTCTAATCGAGTACATTTACGGCGCGGTTTTTTTTTTTCTCCTGCTAAGATATAGTCGGTGTCGGAGCTGTTGTAGGTGCATTTTTGTGTTCAAATAAACCAGAATGGAACAGAAGGAAAGTTCGATGGAGGATGGTAAAGGAGGAGAGAGCAGCCTGTTCCCTCTGGTTGGAGGCTCAGTCTTAGCTTCCACTACTCAATCAAATTCACAGTGGCTTTGCAACCCTAGCTTCACCACCGATGTCTCCGTCATCGACCAAGTCATCTCCTCTCTCCGCCGCCAGTCGGAGGAATCTGACAGTGATTTCGATCAACCGCAGCCTTCCTCAACTTCATACCACCAGTTATTAGAAGACGAAGAAGAAAGAGAAGCAAAAGCAGATTTGGATGTTGGAATACATTCTGATTCTGATTCCGATACGAACAAGAAGAAGAGGAAGAAACACTCAAGAAAAAAGAGGAAGAAGAAGAGAGCGAAAGACGACGGTGACTTCACTTCCAGAAATTCTAGCGTTAGGGCCTGGGCCGATTCTGATATCAAACCTCCTAAGGATTATTACTTTGATACCCATGGAGATCATGATAATCTCGTTTATGGATGCCTCTACAGGTACCCTTTTTTATTTTAGCATTTCTCTCTGTAATTGTTTTGAAGCGAATACTTCTGTTCCACATTTACATGTTTGAAGTTTCAATGATAGGATTATGTGGTTGAACATATATCGTTTTGACTAGAATAATTATCGTTCTGAAAATCCAACAAATCTCTTGCATGAAGTTTGCTTTCTTGTTTTATTTGTTATTATTTTGATGGTTTTAATCCTGAATTTACTGCCAACTCTTCAATGAATGCAGAATGGACATTCCGCGCTACAAGCCATATAATTCCAGAAAACAATCCGGGTTTGATTTTCAAGGGCTATATCGTGTCAATCACAGAAGTTCGGTCTTTGATAGAGATGGCGATGTCGATGTTTTGGACTCCAAATTAAAATCTTCTGGTCGGTATTGGTCTGCAAAGAATGCTGCTCTTGAACGCCATAAGAACTTGAAGCGCCTTCACCTTTTTGCGTCCAATGAGCCTGCAGTTATAGGATCACAGGATTTCATTCCTTTGTTAGATATGGAAACCTCCCGAGTATCTGGCCATCAATCTTTATGCTCAAATACTTCAAGTTTTGAAGAATCTTGGGAAGATAAAGTCCTACGGAAAACACGTGAATTTAACAAATTAACAAGGGAACATCCTCAAGATGTAAAAGTTTGGCTCGATTTTGCCGAATTCCAAGACAGGGTTGCTAGTATGCAGCCTCAGAAAGGTGCTCGTATTCAGATGCTTGAAAAGAAAATTAGTATTCTTGAAAAAGCCACGGAGATGAACCCTGACGATGAGGATTTGTTGGTTTATCTTATGAAGGCTTACCAGCAGAGAGATAGTATTGATGTACTAATTGGGAGGTGGGAAAAAGTATTGATGCGTCATTCAGGGAGTTACAAGCTGTGGAAAGAGTATTTGCATATTCTTCAAGGGGAATTCTCAAGATTCAAGGTTTCAGAAATGAGAAGAATGTATGGTCATGCTATTCAAGCTTTATCCACCGCATGCAGCAAGCAGTATAGGCAGGTTCTTATCCAATTATTCTTCACATAAGGTCACCATGTGACTTCTTTATACGCATCCAGTTATCTTCTCCAATGGTAATTTGTGTTTGTTTATTTAGGAGTGAAAAGTTGCATCTTGTACTAAGGTATTCATGCATGCAATATAGAAACTGTTCTGATTTTGATTGTAGTGTATACGCTTGTCTTTTACTCTATGGCCACCATTTCTTTTTCTGGAATTTGTTAGCAAAGTGATATGAATCAATTGACATTACATATCAAGTGTGCTCTCTCTCTCTCTCTCTCTCTCTCTCTCTCCAAGTGACTTGTGGTACGAGGCATTAAATTATTGATTTTGTTTGGTGATGGGTAACCAACATGACATAAAATTGTTAGGGTACATCCTCTTTATTCTTGTTCATTTCTTTTTTGTCCTGGAAGCTTGATTATATGTCCTGACTGTCAACTTATTCCTTTGTGTACTTTTTAAGTCATCAGTTTATCAATGTTCAAAAGAATCCTGAAGTATTATCACATTTTATGGACGCAGGCTTACCAAAATGCTAAGCCTTCTTCTGTGGATCCTGCTGTAGTTCATCTAGAAGTTGGTCTGGTTGATATATTTCTTAGTCTCTGCAGATTTGAGTGGCAGGCTGGCTACCGGGAATTGGCGACTGCATTATTTCAGGCTGAGATCGAGTATAGCTTATTTTGTCCTTCATTACTTTTGAGTGAGGGGGGTAAACTTAGACTATTTGAACATTTCTGGAATACTGATGGTCCCAGAGTTGGAGAAGAAGGAGCCATTGGTTGGTCTTCGTGGTTGGAGAAAGAGGAGGAGAATAGGCAAAGAATCATTAAAGAAGAGACTTTACTCGATGAGGGCAGAGGTGGTTGGACTGGTTGGTCAGAGCCACTATCCAAACATAAGGAATTGGATAAGAATTCAGAGGATTTAAACAACCGTGACATGGAAATTGAGGAGGATCATGAAGAGTTTGAAGAGGAAACTGTGAAACAGGAAGAGGATACGGAATCCATGCTGAAATTACTTGGAATTGATGTGGATGTTGGGGCTATGAATGAGGTCAAAGACACTTTGACTTGGGCCAAATGGTCGCATGAGGAGCTATTGAGAGACTGTAATCAATGGATGCCTGTTCGCAACAAATCTTGCGGTCTTTCTTTCTTTCCCCTTCTCTCTCTCCTTCGTGGCATATGCTTACAACTATTTTCAAAATAGACAAACTTTTATTTTGATTTGATGCAATTACTCTCTTGAAGAGATTGTAACTATGATTAGGGTGCATATTTGCACTGTTTGTACTTGTTAGCTGTCTTATTTGACGAAAAATAACCATGAAACAGGTAAGGCCTCTCAAGGTGACGAGCCATTGGATGGGGAAACTGACGAACAGTTTCTGAGAGTTGTATTATTTGAAGATGTCAGTGAGTACCTTTTCTCATTATTCTCAGAAGAGGCCAGGCTATCGCTGCTGTTTCAATTTATTGAATTCTTTGGTGGTGACGTGTCCCATAGGTAACCACACTTTTCCTTTTTCTTTTTTTGAAGGCAGAATCTTTTTATTGTCATGTTCACTTTTATCCATTTTCATGTAATTGATTCCTTGTGATTTCCCTGCATTGATTAAGGTGTATGACATCTTATGAGATTTAAACAATTTTTTGTATAATCTTTAAAATAATATATTAATGCTGGTCAATTACTTGTTTGACGGCATGTACTTATTTTTTGGGGTCTGAATTATGGGCATGTTTTTTGTACAGAATATCCCCACGTTCAAAATCAGGATGTTTAATCATGTCTTTTTGTTCCTAGGTTCTTTGAAACAGCTACCATTACCAAGAGTTACAATTTGATTGGTTTTGTTTTAGATCGATAACCTATTAGAGATATGTTTTTATGGTACTCATACATTACAGACAATAATTTTACGGTCCTACTTACTTTTCTTTTCTTATTTCAGACTTCTTTAATTTTTCTATTGCTAGTCTTTTCAATGTTTGAAATATTGCAAAAAATTATGTTGGTATTTCTAATCACTTAATTGTATCATCAAATTTATAGATTTAAAAGGACTCTGTTAAAGGAAGTTTTTGGAGTAAGAGGAAACATAAAACCAACATAAAACTAAGTCACACAGGGAGACAGATAAATATATATTTTGGGAGATTGAAGGAGGTAATATTTCTCAATAATACAGTGATATAACTAGAAAAATTTAAGTGGGAAGACTGAATGAAAAAAATTAGGACCAAAGTTTCCTTAACATGTTGAAATACCCAAACTGTAGCTTCATCTGCATACCGATTCAAAGATAATTTATTGGCCCTTCTTTTTTTCCCTCCTCTCTTTCCTGGTTGCATTTCTATTCCATGAGGTTGTTAACCCATGCTTGATAGGTATTTGGATGTTTAAAGCCATATTTATCTTTTCTTTTCACTATTGATTATACCATACTCTTCGTGCATTTTTTCTTTTTATGATATATATGTAACACAGTGGTCACTAGCCCTTTTATTTCTGCAGGGTTTGCACAAACAGTTCAAGTTGGACAGAAAATATTCTTAGTGTTGAAGTGTTGCCAAATTCTATATTACGAAATCTGAGAAGAGTTGATAGTATTTCAGTAAATTCAGACAACAGTTCCAGGGGTAATAATTTGGGGTTTCTACTGGGCAGCACTTATGACAGCTCTAAGAGGACTGATGTGATGGGGTTTCTCCGTAATGCAATCTTACTTTGTTTAACTGCTTTTCCACGTAATCACATTTTGGAGGAGGCTGCTCTTGTAGCTGAAGAACTATCCATTGCAAAAGCAGATTCTTCTACCCCATGTCGATCACTGGCCAAGTCCCTCTTGAAAAGTGATAGACAGGTATTGCTTTCAATATGTTACAAATTTTATTTTGAAACAGGGTTTATCAGTGCATGCTGTGCAAACTCGTGATTCTTTTTGTGAACTTCATGGTTTATTGGTTGTTGCTGGACACTAAAAGATCTGCAAGGTCAGCACATATGTTTCTTAATTAGGCTTAGATGATTCAATTGGTTGATCATACTTCCTGCATGAAAAGACTGAAATAAGATTAAATTGGGCGCTCCGCTGATGAATATATGCTACTTGTGAGTGCTGCATAGGATGTCAGATGGTAGCAATAATTGAATTTCCAGGTCTTAAGCTTGTGGTCCTCCTTGTTTTTTTCAGCATGTGTATTTGGTGCTTTTGTATCGTATGCCTAATTCAGTCTTTTTTATTAAATCTGTTGATACGTCTCCATGTGCAAATTACAACCTTTAACTGGATTCTCAGGGTAGTATAAGATAAAGATAAAGATAAATAGACGAGGATGAAATGCAAGAATACTTGTAGGACGAGGGTTATTGAACAAAGTAAGAACACCTCAAGAAAGGATTGTACTTGAAAATTGAACTTTCTATGCCCTTCAAAGGCGGGGATGGTGATCAGAATCCAACGGATAGCCATTGCTTTTTCACTGGGGAAGGGAGAAAACAGGATGATCTATACATTTATCAGTTATGATCCCGTAATTGTGGTTTCTTGGCATGTTTTTGGTCTATCCCATTAAGCATCCTCACCTCCATTGGAGTGACCTGATGATGAAGAATTGAGATGAAAATAAACCTATAGTAATTCAAATGGAGCAAAGAAATTGGAAAGGTTGAGTTGCATTCATGTGAATGTTGTCAGTAGCTTTTGATTTGTTGAAATGTGTTGGATATTTAATGTTCCTTTCAAAGTGAATCACTGTCATTTGCCTGCATGAACAGATGTTTGTAAAGCAGAAAAAAAATTCTGAGATAGTGTCTTTGTGATGATATTCAAGAATCCAACAACAGGAAATGACAATAACATTTACGAATATTTGTGGAGTTCATAGCCAACGTTCTCAGATAATAGCTTAATATAATATAGTTTGAGCTCCAAGGTAGTACTTACCGTGCTTTCTGCACCAATTTAAGAACTCCCTTAATCCCATATCTTCCTGCTTCAGATCGACATAAGATCATGTGACTCAGTAGTCTGTGGGGCTCACTTGAGTGAGCACTAATGTAGCTTAATGAGTTTTGCAGTGAAAACAACAAATTTCAGTTGCTGAACTTGTATTTCTGGTTTCGTTTTGGTTTCTGTAGTGAGTTGAACCATGAAGCAAGAGAATGCAAACAAAAGGAAGATTCTTTTACTTATACAATTGCCATTCATGCATTAGGTACAGCATATCTAACTATTGTTACTCTTACTAGAACTCAAAAATTTTTGCCTCGCAGAGCCTCTTCTTGGTCCAAACCTGAGGAAATCAAAATACCAAACTGGTGCATTATTACTGCAATATCATTTATGTTTCTAATGGACACAGTATAGTTACTGCAATATCGTTCAAAATCCTTAAATCCTTAAATTCTGCTTCTAATGTGCTTCCTATCATTTATGTTTCATTAATACATTTGTTGGACTTGAATGATTGAAGCCTACAACAATTACGAGGTTTTGCAGGATGTTTTGTTGGTGAGAATATGATTTTTGGGTGATTTGTTGGTGGAAATATGATTGCTGTTTATTGTTATTAGGAATAATAGGTTTTCCTTATCAAAGGGAAAGGGGAGAGAGAATTGTGAATTCAGCATAATTGATTGATTTTTGACATAGGATGTGCTGCTATGTGGGGTTTATGCCCGAAGAGAAGCTGTTTATGGTAACATTGTCCATGCAAGAAAAGTGTTTGATATGGCGTTGTCATCTGTTGAAGGGCTTCCTCAGGTAAGATGACCATCTTTTCACAATAAATGCATGCTTTAGGTGTATGAACTTGCATTATTTCTTTAAGAGATGCTCCATTTTCTCTGAAATTGTTATTCTCCTTTGGTTTGTATTTGCATATCGTTAATTTGTGCTCATTGTTCTGTTGGTTTCTCCAAGCGAAGACCTAAGATTTTCATAGCAAATTCTGCAGGAACATTTTTTTCTCCCTTTACCACGAGGTTACTGGGTATATCGGGAACTTTTCTTGAGGATTTATTAAATTCTTAAGTTGCTTTGAGATTTTTCTGATGTAGGACAAGTCCTATCATTTGAAATTTAGAGCAAAAGTACGCAATGTAATTGGGAAAGAACAAAATTAAAGGGACAACAGAATAAGAATGAAATAAGAAGCAAGAAAGAAGAAAAGACAAACAAGTAAAGGCATGAAAGAGAACAGAATAGAAGCAAAATATAAAAGAATAGGAGAGAATTCAAGGGGCAAGGAACTAAAGTCTATATCAATGGCCAAAATCAAATTCATATCAGCCTATCTAATATTGAAGCCAATCCTTGAATTTCTAATAGTTTAAGGCCAATTCTAAACTAACAACTAGTAAATAGAAATTGGGTAAATTATTTAGAGAAAAATCTGAACTCTGCAAGAATTTTGTCTTATAGCCTGAACTTTATGTCATATCAATTTAACACAGAAACTTCCAGAATTTTTCAATAATAGTCCATCATCAATTTTCAGATAAAATTGTCATTAGATAGGCAAACATTGTCATATGTTAAGCCACTTTTGACATATCAAGTTAAGCGTATATGTCATTGAAAAAAATCTAAATAACCTATTTGCTCCATAAAAAGTTTTTAAGTTCCCTTCTAATCTTGTAAATATTTAATGTTGTGATTGAGGAAATCTTCTTATTTTTGTGATTTTCTGTCAAATCTTGAGTAAGTTGGTCCTTGTAGCATCAAGATTTAACATCACTGTGTTCTGTTTATTTTGCAGGAACTGCGGTCTAATGCTTCACTTCTGTACTTCTGGTATGCTGAGGCTGAACTTGACAACAGTTCTAGAAATATTGAAGAATCATCCTATCGAGCACTACATATTCTTTCGTACTTGGGAAGTGGAACAAAATACAGCCCTTTTGAATGTAAACCATCAAGCCTGCAATTGCTGAGAGCACACCAAGGTTATAAAGAGAGAATGAAAACTATCCGACTATCTTGGATGCGTGGTATCATAGATGATCAATCTATTGCTCTAACTTGCTCAGCAGCTTTGTTTGAAGAGTTGACATCCGGATGGCTGGCGGGTACTGAAGTTTTGGATGATGCTTTCAGTATGGTGCTTCCAGGTTGCTTACAAGTCCCCTGCTTGCTTTAGTGTTTCTTTTAATATCCTACATACTTATTGTATTCTGCTCCTGGATAATGTGTGGCATGCTTACTAGAAAGTAATGCCGTATTTGCAAATTGTTTGAGAAAAGTTTTTTGTATCTATAATCATTGTAACCTGGATGATCCGAACCTAAACAAGGGGCATGAAGTATACAGAAAATATTAATATGGGTTTAAGGGTCTAGGTATTCATTTACAGAATACTTCAGAAAGGGGTGATCTTATTGTTTTTGGAAGAGGATTTGAACTGCTATCCTTTTTGGATGTATAGACTGTTGTTGGTTTTGTATGGATTTGATAATAGGATAGATTAATTGTTTAGGTAAGCAGATATGTCCATAAAAAGGGGATGGTAAAGGTATGAAGTAGTTGTTTGTATATTGTATGCACACAAATGAAAGAGAGGAGTAGCCTTTAGGATTATAGAATTGTGTTTACCTTCTGTGTTTTTTTAAAAAGTTGACGGTTGAGACCAATTAGTCCCCGTCTTTTCAATCATGTAGTAATGAAGCTCCTCATGTTTGAGATAGAGCAAGTGTATCCCATGTAAACATTGAAAATCAGAGGCCAATTTTATTTGGTTCCATTGTTTCTTTTATTTAATAAACATGTGGCGAAAGGATTTGATGAGGTTTTCTAGGTTGCTTGTACATGAAATGGGGTTTCACAATTATTCTTGAATCATGTTAATGTTTATTATTTTGATTGACGTTTTTCAAAAACTGCAGAAAGAAGGAGCCAAAGTTACCAACTTGAGTTTCTCTTGAACTACTACATGAGGATGCTTTTAAGGCATCATAAGCAATCAAGTTTGTCAAAATTTTGGCAGTCCATTGTGCAAGGGCTGCAAATTTATCCTTCCAGCTCTGAACTTTTTAGTTCTTTAATGGAGATTGGCTATCTTTACACAACAACTAATAAGTTGCGGATGATGATAGATAATTACTGTCACAAGTAAGATACTTTCCCTTGCTTCTCTGGCTTTGCACCTGCATGTAGTTTAGCAGTCATAGGAAATATATTAGGTTTCATACCAAGGTTTTTTTAATGGATAGATGACATTCTATGATGTGTAAATTTTGGAGGAATTGAAATCTGTGGCTGTAATTTCAATTTTCCTTTTACGAATGTCTTAGCCTGGCTTGCTCTTGTAGCTGGGATGTGAGATAATTCCATGCGAAGTGTGAATGCTCCTTTTACATTTCTCTTTGACCACAAAGTTTTACAACCTATTTCTATGACATACAATTCGTGATTTGCCCTTGACATGACATGGACTGCAGCACCACAACAATGAAGCCTATGTGTTATCTTGAATAGTTTACATGTCCCAATGATGGCACAAATGGATTCCTCTCATTGGTTGCCAAAGTATAGAAGCCTCTATGGAAAAGAATTTATGAGCCATTCGGAGATGATGGTTGAATAATAGTGGGAGAACTTCATTATTTAATTTATTAAGCATTCATATATTACATCTCCTTAATTTTGTTTCTTATTCATGTTGGTTTTATGGTTTGCTTTCGTTATCATCATTTGCTTCTGTATTGAGGATGATAAATCCATGACATTGATATTCTCAGGAAGCCATCTGTTGTTGTGTGGCTTTTTGCATTGTCATTTGAGATGAGCAGAGGAGGCTCCCAGCACAGAATCCATGGGTTGTTTGAAAGGGCATTGGCAAATGACAGGTTGCATAAGTCAGTTTTACTCTGGCGCTTATACATTGCCTATGAAATTGATGTAGCACATGATCCATCTATAGCCAGGCGCATTTTTTTTCGAGCTATACATGCGTGTTCATGGTAAACTTTTTCCCTTTGATGAAAAGGTTGTTTGTATCTATAGCTTCTTGGTTTCTTTTTGTTTTCTGCTTTTTATTTATAAGTCAGTAATCCTTGAAATTGCCTTATCGTATTGGATTAACAAACAGGCATACACATACCTTTACTTGGCAACTTTATACTAGAATGGTGTAAGTAAGAGCTGTTTTGCTCTATATCTATTCCTACATATATATATGAATAGGAGATACCGAAAACTAGGATAGAGAATCTATAGAGAAACAGAAATAATCCTAAGATAATGCTATCTAATCAAGATAATCTGATTACAATCAGATTATCACAATATTATGTGATAATATCATATATTGACCACACTCGCCCTCAAGTTGGATCATAGATATCAATCATGTCTAACTTGCCAATTCATTCTTCAAATACTTGTCTTTGAAGTCCTTTGGTAAATACATCTGCTGTCTGCTTCTTCGTTGGCACATAAGTTAGGCATATTGTTCCATCTTCTATCTTTTCCTTGATAAAATGTTAATCAACTTCAACATGTTTTGTTCTCTCATGGTGGACTGGATTGTGTGTCATGCTTAGGGCTGCCTTGTTATCACAATAATGCTTTATAGGTGACTCAAAATTGATTTCCAATTCTGTCAGCACTGTTTTTAACTAGAGACTTTCACAAATTCCTTTTGCAACTGCTCTAAGTTCAGCTTCTGGACTACTCTTGGCTACCACCTTTTTGCTTCTTACTTTGCCACGTGACCAAATTTCCCCACACGAAGGTGCAATATCCAGTGGTTGATCGTCTATCCTCCTCTGAATTTGCCCAATCTGAATCAGTATATATTTCAATTTTTCTTTGATCTCCCTTTTTGAATAATAATCCTTTCCCAGGAGTACCCTTTAAATAGCTTAAGATCTTATAAGCTGCCTCAAAATGCTTACTCTTTGGTGCATGCATGTAGCGACTTACAACACTTACAGGGAAAGCAATATCTGGTCTAGTATGAGACAAATAAATTAGCCTTCCCACTAGTGTCTGGTATTCTTCACGGTTAACCAGTTTATTGTCTTCATCTTCAAACTTTGTACTTTCAATGGGGGTGGTGCTTGGTTTACATCCTAACATTCCTGTCTCCTTCAAGAGATCAAGAATGTACTTTCTTTGTGAGATGTAGATCCCTTTCTTTGATCTAGCTACTTCCATGCCTAGGAAATACTTCATTTCTCCTAAGTCTTTAACTCCAAACTCTTTCCTCAAAACTGACTTGAGTCTTTTAATTTCCTCTGCATCATCACCAGTCACAACAATATCATCTACATACACAATCAAAACGGTCTTCTTACCTTCTCTAATTCTGAACAACATTGTATGATCTGACTGAGCTTATGTGTATCCTTTTGTTTTTAGGACTTTGGCAAATCTTTCAAACCAAGCTCGTGGGGATTGTTCCAACCCATATAGGGATTTTCTTAGTTTGCATACTCTATTTCCTCCTCCTTCCTTATCAAACCCTAGAGAAAGTTTCATATATACTTCTTCCTTCAGTTTGCCATTCAAGAAGGCATTTTTAATGTCAAGTTGTTGCAGAGGCCAATCGAAGTTAGCAGCTACAGATAGCAATAGTCTGATAGTGTTTAATTTGGCCACAGGTGCAAATGTCTCCTTGTAGTCCATCCTATAGGTCTGAGTATAGCGCTTTGCTACCAATTTCGCTTTATACCTCTCAATGGAACCATCAGTACTATATTTGACCGTGAATATCCACCTACACCCCACAGGTTTCTTCCCTTTTGGTAGATAAATTTCTTCCCATGTTTCATTTTTTTCAAGTGCTCTTATTTCTTCAAAAACTGCTTCTCTCCATTTTGGAACTTTAAGAGCTTCTTGGATATTATTGGGAATGTCAATTTTGTCCATATTAGCAATAAATGCTTTATATTGAGAAGATAGAGCATCATATGAGACAAACCTCTCAATTGGATGCATGGTACATGACCTAGATTTCTTCCGTAAGATGATTGGCAGTTCTAGATTTGTATTGTCTTCTTGTTCCTTTGTATCACTACTTTGAGCTTCTTCGGCAGGAACCTGCACTGGTTCGGAGATTGGTATAGCTTCAGGGACAGGGAGTGTACTACTTGCTTTCTTCTTCCGAGAGTACACTTTGAGTGCATTGTCAGGCATGGCTACTTCTGTATCAGAATTTGTCTCTATAGGAGATGCATTCGACATAGGTGTTAGTATAGGTTCAGGAACAGATGTACAAGGAGGTTCTGGAACAGATGTACATGGTTGAGATTCATCATCAAACTCACTCCAATACACCCCCTAGATCGAAGACTTGGGGTAGAAGGAATCTGCCTCAGAGAAAGTGACATTACAACTAACAAACCTCTTGGATATAGGATCATAACATTTATAACCTTTTTGTGTAGCAGAGTAACCGAGGAACACACATCTTTTGGCTCTTGGATCAAGTTTGTTGTGTGAATAATTGTGAATAAAGACTTTACACCCGAAAACCTTTAAAGGAAGGTTAGTTTCAAGATGGGTAGTAGTATGGATTTCTTGAAATTTTTGAAGAGATGTTTTGAAAGAAAGGACACAACTAGGCATTCAATTAGTAAGGTAAGTTGTAGTAAGGATAGCATCCCCCCAAAAAAATTTTGAAACATTGCTAGTGAACATCAAGGCCCTAGCTACTTCAAGAAGGTGTCTATTTTTTTGCTTAGCAATCCCATTCTGTTGAGGACTATTGACACAAGTATTTTTGTGGACAATTCCATGTTTTTGTAAAAAAGCATGAAGATTTTGATTAAAATATTCAGTACCATTATCAGTATAGAGGACTTGAATACTCGCTTGAAATTGATTTTTTATCATATGATAAAAGTTAATGAACACAGTAGGGACCTCAGTTTTATCCTTCAAAAGAAACACCCAACACAAACGAATATGATCATCGATGAATGTAATGAACCACTTTGAATTGGTTCTATTTGTGAGACGAGATGGGCCCCAAAGATCACTATGGATAAGTGAAAAAGGTTTTGTGGGTTTGTATTCAGACCTTGTAAAAGTTCTTTGATGCTTAGCAAATTCACAAGCGTCACATTGAACACGAAGATCTTTATTTATTGAAATATTTGGAAACAATCGTGACATATACTGGAAGTTTGGATGACCAAACCTTTTATGCCATAGCAATAGTTCATCATTCTTAGGGACAATCTCACTATTACCTAAGTTATAAGAAGTAGGATGATTCTCTCCATCTTCAAAGTAGTACACTTCATCTATCCCTTTAGCACTGCCAATCATCTTCTCCGATGACAGGTCCTGTATGACACAATGAGTGGGGAAAAAATAAACACTACAATGAGCTTCTTTTGTCAATTTATTAATTGAAAGGAGATTACAGTCTAGATTTGGAACATGTAGAACATAGTTTAATTTCATAGAATTTGTTTCTTTGATAACTCCTTTTCCTGTAATCGAAGAAGAATCACCATTTGCTACCTTAACCTTTTCATGGTCAGCACAAGGAAAATATAAGTGAAACATGTTATAGTCATCTGTCATATGGTCTGGTGCTCCAGAATCAACTATCCATTTCTTCCTACTACATGAAGATAAAAAACCTTGTATGATATTACCTCTCATAGTAGCATTGGCAACTGCACTTGTCTTTTGTTGGTGGCTGTCATTTTGGAGATTCTTTAGTATTTCCAATAATTTCCCTAGTGAAATATTCGGCTCACCAGCTTGTTTCTGACTATCTTCAAATTTTTTTGTTCCCCCTTCACTGGATACTTGATAGCTTCGGTTTTTTCCTTTTCGTGGTTTCCAATCTGGAGGCTTTTCATAGATGTCCCAGCATGTGTCTTTGGTGTGACCACTTTGTTTGCAGTGATCACACCACCTCTTCTGACCCTTTTTATTGGATTCACCACGGGACACCAATGCAGACGCTTCACTAGTAGGAATTGTAGACAAATTTTGT
>JANQAP020000181.1:423576-450555 GCA_026874005.2 Erythroxylum coriaceum
GTTCTTCTTTTGACTCTTCTTTTAGCATAATTTTCCTCCTTGCTGCTTCCCTCCTAACTTCAGAAAAAACTTCTTTAGTTGTTGGTAGGGGAACTCTACTTAGGATTCTGCACGGACATCATCCAGTTTTTTGTTGAGACCAGCCAAAAATTTGAAGACTCTTTCCTTTTCAATTTTCTGGTTGTACATCGCAGTATCTTCCTTGCACCTCCATTCCTCGTCTGACAGAAGGTCAAGTTCCTGCCATAATGCTACCATTTCTACCCCAATATTTTGTAACTTCTCTGTCACCTTGCTTCATTTGCCACAGCTTTGTTTTTATCTTGTAGATTCGTGATGCATCTTCTACGTCAGAGTATGATTGTCATACCCCTTCCCAGATCTCTCGAGCGGTTGGCAAAAACATGAAGGTACGTTTCATCGACGGTGTCATGGCATTGATAAGCCACAACGAGACCATTAAGTTGTCTGTCTCCCACTGTCGCGCAGCTTGTGAGTTCGTTGGGTCTGGAATGTTTCCATCTTCGACAGTAAAACTCAGCTTCCTGCATTCTCCAATGGTGAGTTTCATAGCTTGAACCCACTCCCGATAGTTCGTTCCATTTAGTTTGTCCGAGACGATAACAACCGAAGCTCCTTCAAGACCAGAGGTCATCGACGACTGACCTCCAGTCTGGCTTGGATTTACCGTGGAGGATCCCTCAAGATTGGAAGCCATTTTTTGACTTGACGAGGTCAACTCCTTGGTTTCACTATCACTTTCATGTGGCTCTGATACCACGTGAATAAGAGTTGTTTTGCTCTATATCTATTCCTTAGAGAATGTAGTACATATATACATGAATAGGAGATACCGAAAATTAGGATAGAGAATCTATACAGAAATAGAAATAATCCTAAGATAATGCTAATCCCTAAGATAATGCTATCTAATCAATATAATCTGATTGCAATCAGTTATCACAATATTATGGAATAATATCGTATATTGACCACAAATGGTCTTGTAGGTTCTATCTTTGATAGTTATGATCCATGGTAATAGTGTGGACAGTTGTCTTTGTAATATCTTTGTTGGAATGATTGTAAAAATGGCCATGAATTGATGAATGAGGAATATTAGTTAATTTTCAATATCTGGGAATTAATTTTGCTAAGTACATCCGTGCAGTCATCTTTGGCATGAGATGATGTTGATTTGATTCAAGTAAGGATCAGTCAAATCTTTGAGTCAGAATATATGCATAATGCTGCATCTTCTTTCATCTATCATGTCATGTGTCTTGAATTTCATTGCAATGTCACAAGTTCCTCATTATTAGGATTTTTCATCTAATATTATTGAGTACCTTGATGGGTGATACATAAAATAGGAGTTCCTAAAAGAATGAGATAGAAATGTAACTCTTGGAGAGTAGAGCATTAACTTGTGGACACATAAGTGAGATGCCGATTTAGACTGGGGAGTTCTGGAGATGCCTCCTTTAGTCTATGGGTCTTTATGGAAATATGGAAGCAGAGGAGAGGGGAGTTTTCATAGACAATGGTTTTGGCGAGGAGCATAGCCACTTTTTTCTTGGTGATTGAATTGGGGAGTAGATATTCATAGCAACTGGTGCAGAAAGTGGAGAGGAACGCTAGTCTTTTTTCAGGTGGATATGGGCTTTAACAGCCGGACAGCTTGTTTTACGTTGGGTGATGGGGTGTGGTGACTGTTTGGGTCTTAAAAGAACAGAGGAAGAACTTTTTGTCAGTGGGAGCTGGGTGACTGGATAATGTATCAGTAGGTAAGGAGGGATGGTCTGGAGCATTATTCGGTGATTGTCTAGTGGAAAAGAAGCTTGTGGGTAGTGTGAGAAGTCCGATTAGGCAGAGATTTTCTATCTGGGTTTCTTTTCCATGAAGATTTGATTTGTGGGCTTCAGATGTGATGTGGCTGCACAAATGTTAGTTCTCCAGAGAAATGATTGTCTATGTTAGGAAGATATTGCAGGTACTAACTTGATGTGGACCATATTGAGTTCCCATTATAATGTAGCAATTTTGCATATCATCATCTATTTCTCACACGTTGCATATATGGACAATCTGTTTGAGGCAAATCTGTAAGGTGGAAGCAGTTGTCTACAAGTCAAATTAGCATTTTCTCAAATTTAAGTTTTATTACTCCTGAGTTTGATTATCCTGATTGGTCGTTCCTATAATAGGGAGCAAATTTCAGGTTCAAACCTTGTAGTTTGCTGACCTTAATGACCTAACCTTCTTATTATACATTTCTTTTTTTCAGCTGGACTTTTTCAAATATATGCCTTTAAAGTTGCAAGTAGACATGGGTAGCAACCAGAAAACCAACCTTCTCAGATCACCTGAATAAATTCCATTCATTTTATATTTTATTTCTTTTTAGTTTTCCAGATGAGTAAGCATTCTTTGTAAGTTAGTTACAATATGGCACCGCAAGTGCTTGATAGTGCATATCCACTATCTTTAACCAATTTGTATCGACGCGTCCATTGAAGCCATTGAGGTTGTGGGAGTTGATTACATATCTGAATTTAGCAGTAAAGTATCAAGGATACTGATGGTGGATATTACAATAGTTTTTAACTAGGGCATAGATGAATTCAAATAATTCTAGGTTGGAATTTGATGCTCATAAAACTTATCATCCACCAATGCTTAAGAAAGATAATATGAAGCTTGAAATATCGTGTTGCTGCATGCTTATGTCCTTATACAGTTTTATTGTTGACTTTGTTTCTCCTTAAGTTAACCCAAGATACATGTAGGTTATTGATCGCTAATTAATAGCCCATGCTTTTGGTTTTCTGTATTTGATCTAAGATGGATTTCAGAATACAAATATTGCCTATTTATTTGAGTAGGTTAAGCATTTAGCGTCTTTACCACCAACTGAATGCTGTTCTGCCTGATTATTTTCTTAGGTCAAAAAAGTTATGGCTTGATGGGTTTCTGAAACTGAACTCAGTTTTAACTGCAAAAGAGCTGGCAGATCTCCAAGAAGTAATGCGGGATAAGGAATTGAATCTGAGGACAGATATTTATGAGATTCTTTTGCAGGATGAGATTGAATCATGAAAATTGTTTGCTTTTGTATTGACAAAGTTAACTTCAACTATGCTTGTAGAGGCATCTGCAAAAGAATATACAGTCTCATATGCAAATTTCATGGCTGTATATGCTTCACGCGTGCATCTTTGATGTATAATACATTTTAGACCTTCAGTGTTCTGTAAAGCAAAAGGATTTAGATTCAATACGGGCAGACAATATCCTAATGAATTAGTTTAGGCGATAAATAGAGCTGCGACTGTGATGCGACCAAAAGCAACTACATGTCCATGCGTTTGGTATGGTGTTGTTGGTTCTGAGAATGAAACTTGAATTTGCTTTTGCTATTCGTGAACTTCAACTCGTTTCCAAAAGGTAGTTTCTAAATAGATTTGCAAGAAAATGTTTGGGGTACTACTTGCTAGTATGAAACACTTCATTTTTAGTCCTACTCGTCATGATTAAACTATTTTATGTTGAGGTCCACTTGAAATTAATAGTTTTTTTTGCATCTCTACAGTAGAGGGTGATAAAAAAAATTGCTTCCAACTAAGAACTGCAGCGGTAACTTTAGTAACTGCATATCCAATAAACACAAACCGTGTGTAATGGGAAAAGTGATACAAAACATTACAAAAACAAATGGAAGTAACGTGATTAAGATTATAATTAATGCTAAACAACCTTTATAATCTCCGAGCGAATGTAGGTGAACTGATGCACATCGAATACGATCACGAACATAGTTTGAAAGGACAACAAAATAAGCTCAGGACAATAATTTCCCTATGGAGACATCAAATAGTGTTTACAGAAATCCTTCAACTAACAAATGACATACAACAATTTATCGCATTTTCCTAAAAAATACTTGCCTTCTATACGTTACAACTTACAAGTGATCAGCAGAACTAAACTAGGCATCACCAGGCATCGCCCAAGGCAGAGGCAGTATATTGTCATGTTTTAAATCATACACGCGTTATGTATGGAGTCATGGAACCTATTTGGTACTCACAATGCTGAAAGCTCAACTTCCTGGCTGCAAGGCCGATATGCCACAAAAGTGCCATCATTTGAGAAGGATCCAGGGTTGAAACAGGTAATTCCAGTATACTTGAATGCCTTCTGTTCACTGTTATCAGCCAAAACTATCTGCATATGGATATCAATTAAATGTCAATTTTCTGATTTACGAATGTAACCCATTACTTTCAAAATGTGAAATGAAATCACGGATCAGAACAGAATTTGTGATCTGAAACAAATGAAATCCCTTCAATTTTAAAAGCCAAGATAGAAATGAACGCTGATTATCCAGAGACTTACCTCACGTGTTTTAGCATTCATTAAGACAACAGAGTAAAACATACTATGTTTACAATCCAACTATTCTCCCATTTTCTTTCGAGTCATGTATACGAGTATATACACGTGTAACTGTTTGGTGTATGCAGATTTCCAGAAGTAAATGACAGAAGTGGTACCACATGTGGAGATGGATAAAGATGAAGACTGTGATCATAGTTCCAGATAATTGGTTGAGAAATAAGAGGCAGTGGGCAAAGATGACTTTGATGTGTTATTGTAGCAACAAGCTGCAAAACAAATTCAAACAATAATGTCATTTTCCAACATCCTCGTGAGATAATTATGTCAACGCTTCTCTTGCATTAGGAAAGACTGCAGAGAGGAAGATATACATGCTCAAAGGGATCCTCAGTCTCTTCTGTAGATGGAGGTACCAAGCATGAACGGCGCATCCTATAGAGTAGATCATGACGGAAAAGTACCATCTCTTGGGAGTAGTACTTGATTCTGTAAGTAAATTTCGTTACATCAAGTCAAAGAATACACTCATAACTCAAGAAATAAAACTGATCTAAAAATAAGCTCCCACACATCCCTTTGAAGTTGAATAGGCGGAAGGAAATTGTCCCTCACAGAAAATGAAAACAAATGATAAAGACCGATTAACCTGCAAGGGTTGCTGGAAAATATGCTATTTGGGATTTGCTTCTGAAGCTCTTCAGTTAGATACTTCGGTAAAGCGCACCTTGGTAGTACCGTTGAGGGACCTACAACAGTGAAAACACAGTGAAAACACACGCGATCCTCACTCTTCCCAATAATCTTTAAAGCAATGAGAAAAGCATATCTTTAATCATTTTAGTATACCGGCATCATCTGGACCTGGAATAAAGAGAAACCTGCTATGCTCTTTAAGGCGTGAATGAGCTACAATCATCTGCCCTAACTTGCCAAACTGTGATCTGAACGTTCAGTTCAGACTTTAATTTGTATTAGGATGTATTAATGGTGAGAATAACCAAAAGAGTTAACACATCCTATCTGAAATTCTACCTGAGAGCTGAGAAGGAATGATAGGAAAGGTTGCAAGGATGAGAACAAAAATTTCCCATAAAAACAAACAAGGAAGGAACCACCTCCTGATTCTCAAAACCATCAAGAACAGTCTCCAGCTTTCCCATGGCCTTTTCTAAGGATAACAGGCAAGAAGATTTAGTTAAGAAAATTCCCAGCTTTCGTCCAAACCCAGGCATAAAAAAGAAAATGGGGAGGTGGAATTGGATTACCTCTTCATTGTCTAGCCAAACGTCAGAGAGTATGACAAACATATCATTTACAGCTCTCTTTGCCAGCTCTTCAAGTCTGAGCTATTGAAGTATATAGGAAGATCAATATCAAGTCCAGTGAAATTAAAACCTATGCTTGGAAATTTCAGATTAATATATTGTTCCCGGTTCTACACTACTGCAGGGAAAATAAGGATACTGTCTCTTCTTTTCTCAGTGCACCACAGCCAAAGAAATCATGTTGTGCAACTATTTTCAGTGACAGGGACCTATCCTCTAAAGGAGGAAAGCCACATGTAAATACCTTCAAGAGAGCAAATAACATAATTAGAATGGTGAAAATTGATGCCTGTTACCAGCAAGCAGACATAACATTTTAAGGCTGGAAATTTTTTGGACATACTAAGATGACCAGTAATGGAAAGTTCATGCATATTAATATTCCTTAGCACAAAAAATATAATCCATTAGTTTAGGCAATGTATAATCCATTAGTTTAGGCAATGTAGAACTGCTATAGGATAATGTTAATAATGATTATTAGCACGAATCGATTTAATCTCTGATTGCTTTGAGAATTTAGGGTCTAGCAATAAAAGGCAAGTATTATTGTTGCCTTTGATAACGTAAACAAGGGAAGCAAAATTTAGAATTAGGATAGAACTTAAATTAACAACATTTTTGCAGATCCTACAACTCACTTCGATGGTTAAAAAGTAAAAATCACTCCTAAGGTCTATCACTCGTAACAAAAGGAGTTCCTCACTCTCACAGTTCCACCAAGTCCTTAAACTCCTACATCTCAAAATTGATAGTACAAGCACAATATAAAGACTAATCTTAACATATTCAAATACAACTAAGACATTAACTATTCACATAGAAGACGGCTTCCAACATCTAAAAAATATAAGTAAATCAAATAAACCTCAAAAGAAACATAATACATATTGTATTTTCAGATAAAACTAACCTGAAAAATCCCATTCACGAGCATCTCACCTTCAGCAACAACTATTGTATTCTCAGATAAAAATCCAGTAGTTGTCTTGTAATACTTATTAAGGAAATAATGCTGGCACACGTGCTCATTCTCGGAAAACTAAAAATTGTATTAGCACAATAAGTTTCAGATCATAAAGACCTTTGGAAAGAATTTCCCAACCGTCAAGGGTAAAGAACAAAACATCAAATAAACTTTTCAGCAGTCGGTAACCTTGCAATATTAAATGGAGGACCAGTTGACGTCTGTTCACTCTTTTTAAAATCATCTTGAGCAAGGATGACATGGTCATAGATGAAGAAGCATTTAGAGATTTTGGCAAGGTAAACTTATACAACAGGGTGCGAAGCTTTGGCAAACCCGCGTTACATCATTGTTTTATAACATCCTTCCACAAATAAAGCACATCTATAAGGAGGTATCTCTAAGGAACAGGCTTTGAACTTCTTTAGAGACCAAACAAAAGGTAATAGGGTATGAGTTGAGTTCAAAAATTGAGAGCAGACAGGAAATTGGATAGGTCAGGTACAGGGTAGAAAGGGATAGTTTCAAATTATTAGCATAGAGTCATTCAGGATCAATAAATAGTAATAACAACGATAAAAAGAAGCGGAAGATTCATATAAAATCCAGACATGATTACATAAAATGGAAGGATATTGCTCTCGACAAATCGATTTCAACAGAAGCGGTAAGATCTTCCAAGTAAAAATGGCCATCCTCTAACTGGGATATTAAACCCATGATCCATCTTCTTCCCGCTTGTCCAACCAGAGACTGGATGGGAGCTATCTGTTGCACAAAAGGCATGGAAATCATGACAACAAAAATCTGAAGCAAATTTCCAACACAAAAATACATCATGTGGTTTTCTTTCTAGGAGGAGAGAAAGAATAAAAGCACCTCGCAAGTTCCATATTGAGACATATCGGTATCAAAAGCAGGCTTAGAAAAATGTTGATCGCGAGAGACTCTTTGTAAAAGTAACAAAAGCCTATCCTTGTAAAGTGCTGCTTTAGCAGAGGGCAGTCCGTGAATGGGTAACGGCCCTGTATGCCTAGGATCACATCATCATCATCGAGACTATTTTATAATAATTTGGTATCAATAGATTCAAAAAAAGTAACATACTGATAAAATTGCTTCTTGATGGGATCGTAGTGAAATTTCGGGACTAAAAAGGCATCAATCACCCGAATACAAGAAGAAGACAAAGAATAAGTATCAGAAGGAACTTCATCCACAGCATCATCAGCTTCCAATAAATTAGTTATAACACGACGCATCGGATCCCTATCGATTATAGAGGATTTCACCCCCAATTTTTCTGACACACAAATCGAATTGAATCCAATCAACTTCTTCTGATTCTCCGACAACTATTTAACAACCAATACTAATTGCAATATAGGAAGAATTAGAAGAATAAGAAGAAGAAAAAGACGAGATCGGATTACGAACGAGATTGGAATTGGAAGTGGTCGAGGAGTAAATCGATGGCCTCGTCTTCAGCGCCATGAAAGCGGTCGACGAAGGAGAGGATCTCGTCGAGAGCATCAAGTTTGAGAGCATAACCTCTGATTTTAAATTTCTTCTGTATCTTCTTCCTCACCCAACTACTACTACTCATTTTTCTTTGCTTTTCTTGTAGTCTTGTGCTTCCTAATCTCCGTAACTATAGGGCTGAGGAAATATATTAGTTTGGGCGGGAAAAATGGCTGCACAGTGGCGGGAATGCGATAAAATATAAATTACATTGTAATTAATTTTAAATCAATCACGTTGGTAAGGGTACTAGATTTAGTTTGATCAATATTAACTATCATTTTAGGCAATTTTTTAAATTTATAAAATGATCTCTAAATTTTTTAAAATTGCAAAATAGTTTATTAATATATTCACTATATACTTTAAAATTTTATATCAACTATGTCTACAAAAATTATAATAATAGAAATTTAAAATAACAACAATTTTTTTTTATTAACATTAATTTCACATATTCCACATATAAATAATAACCACAATTAATATAAAAAAAGATCATTTAATCATCATACAAATATAAAATTAAGAACAATATAAAATTTTAAAATATTACAATTTTATCATATGATAAATAATAATTACATCAAAAACATAAAATAAAAAGAATAAGAAATATTCGTTACTCTTTAACAATTACAACTTACAACAAGAGTTTGTGCCAAAGAACCAATTAGAAATAAAACCTAAAACAAAAAAATTTATGATTACATTGCATATATAGAATTTAACATATATATCAAATATAAGTAAAATTAAAAGAAGAGGAGAAACAAAAATTTGTAACTTCATTCAATCGGATATGGAATACTCACCATGACTGCATTGACCTCAGTTATTATTTGGTACAAAATCTTCATCATTAAGAGGAACCTCATCATCACCATCATTCAAATTCATTGCACAAAATAACATGTCAATGTTTTCCTATCTAAGATTATCTTCCAAGTCACTCTCATCTATCAAATCAGTTCCTCAGAAACCCAATCTGCTAAAAAATCGATATTATCAATGCAAATTGGATCTACTGAATTACTTGTTTTATTAAGAGTCCTAGTAAACAATAAAAATTAAATTATTAGAAAATTATATCTAACTTAATAATGATAATAACGTGTCTTTCCCGAAGCATTAAATTATATTGAACAAAGACCAAGTCATTCAATCTTTTGTACTACAATCTATTCACTTTCTTAGAATTGATAAATTCAAATGTGCTCTAATTCTTTTCACAATTTGTTGCATTCACACATTGACTTAAAATTTGAAATGCAAACGTTTGCAATTCTAGAACACTACTTTCGAATTGGTCCTACCAAAAAACTGTAAGATATAAGACAACAAAAGTAGTAATATAAACAAAATAAAGTGATAATTAATTTTCAACAAGTAACAAAAGTTAAAAATATATAACTGATTAAGTTTTGCTCTATGACGACTAGCAAATGTCATCCCAAAGTCCCCAGAAGCTTCCTCATAAATCTCCATATGTGAGCTTAGGAGATTTTGTAACATCTCATGGACAACAACCGTTGTAATAGTTAATAATATTCCCTATTAACTTTAACTTTCTTTGTAAAACCTGGACTGAAATAGATCTCAGGATTCAAAAATGCCCCAGCTACAAACAACGGAAGGTAAAGCTGTCTTTCCCATCTTCATTGATAATTGCAAGATAAGGTATGTACAAAGAATACCTATTTTTCATATTGTCCTTGATTACTTTCTTCACCCTCTCCATGACATTGCAAAAATAATTCATTGTTGTCTTTTTATCATTATCAGTCAGACGAAGCACCCTCACCAAAAACTCATAAACTTGGATGACAAATTGACATTGGGACCAAAATTCAATATTTTCAAGTATAATTATGGAAATTTCCAATCCAGTATTAGACCTAGCATGCTAAGATGCAATTCATTTATCACTTGTAAACATCTGTCTCAACTCTTTCTTCATCATAATAAAACGATAAAATGATAAGAATTTTTTCCTAAATCTTGTAACAATAGGACAACACAAATTTATATCATTGGTAAAATCCTTTCACATTAAATTCAAGACCCATGCACAATTGTAGATGAACTTAGTCATCTTTTTGGCTTTCTGCACAGTCTCATCAATAATAGGAAAATACCTAACATCCCCTACATTTTTCAGCATTAATTCAATGCAATGTGTAGCACAAAGAGTCCAAAGAAAAGAATTATAATTGCTTTGTAATCTTCTTCTAGCCGCTCTATAAGCGGGATCGTTGTCAATAATGAAATGAACAATATTTTCTAGTCATACTTCATTCACAACTTCATCGAATATTTCAAATAAAGTATCAACTTTTCTACTAAGACCAGATACATGAATAGACTTTATAAATATTAAGCTCTTTGCAGAATAAACCAAAAAATTAATAATAGTCTCATGTCTCCTATTTTTCTAACAATCACACATGATTGAATACCTATAAATAGCTCAAGTCATTCTTCTTTCATCCAAATAACTTTTAATTTCATAAACAAAGCTACTCAAAAGTTTACCTCTATAGTCATCAATATAAGGAGCTTTGTATCTCAAACTATAAAAGGCTATAACATCCACCATAGGCTAATAATAATAAGATCAGAAAGCATTGAATGCTATTACTGAATCATATTACCATCTAGCCATTGCTATATTTACATTGTGAGTCATTTTTCTTAATTACATGGCACTATGAATTAAAGGCTAAGCTTTAGAAATTGTTCATGGTGCAAAAAAATTTGACACATGCCTTCTTCTTTTCCTAACATCAGGTTTAGATGCAACATTCGCTTCTTGCTAGGTAGGAACACTACCACCTTCAATATTTTCACTCTTCAATATTTTCACTATCATCTTGAACACCAAAAAACAAACTTTCATTACCAATTTCATAATTCAATCTCTTCTTTCTATCTTTGTCGTGTTGATACTCTTCAAGTAAAATCTTCATTTGTTATTTCACATCATGACTCACTTTTTTACAAGGTGTCACATTTTCTTTAATCCCAGCTAAATGCTTCTTTAATTTGATAATTCCTTCACTTTTCAAATGCTTGTTACAAAACAAACAAATAATATGGTTTTTCATACTGGGGACCAATGTAACATAAGCCCAAGTTGGATCATTGTATCTTTTTGAAGAGGTTGAATTATCAGGAGTAATTGAACTTCCTTCCATTTATTCATAAAAATAAATAGACATATATCAAAATAAAGAACATATAATTTCATTATCAACTACTATCACGAAATATGTATTTTTTAACTCAAAAGGCCAAACTAACACAATACACACATACATCTTATATAATGTAATTCATTTTGTATGATTACATCATACACAATTCAATTTCATCAAACACAATTCACCAATAAGTAAAAAAAAATCAACAATTTAAGTATTCAACATACACAATTACACAATACACATATACATCTTATATAATATAACTTATTTTGTATGATTACATCATACACAATTCAATTTCATCCAACACAATTCACTAATAAGTAAAATACCAACAATTCAAGTATTCAACACACACAATTACACAATATACATATACATCTTATATAATATAACTTATTTTGTATAATTACATCATACACAATTTAATTTCATTAAAAACAATTCACCAATAAGTCAAAAGCCAACAATTTAAGTATTCAAAATACACAATTACACAATACACATGTCCATAACATTCGCCATAGGCTGATAATAATAAGACCGGAAAGCATTAATGCTATTGTTGAATCATACTACCATCTAGCCATTGCCATATCTACATTGTGAGTCATTTTTCTTAATTACATGGCATTATGAATTAAAGGCTAAGCTTTAGGAATTGTTCGTGCTGCAAAAAAATTTGCCATATGCCTTTTTCTTTTCCTAACATCTGGTCCAGATGCAACATTTGCTTCTTGCTAGGTAGGAACACTATCACCTTCAATATTTCACTCTTCAATATTTTCACTATCATTTTGAACACCAAAAAAAAACTTTCATTACCAATTTCATAATTCAATCTCTTCTTTCTATCTTTGTTGTGTTGATACTCTTCAAGTAAAATCTTCATTTGTTATTTCACATCATGGCTCACTTTTTTACGTGTCACATCTTCTTTAACCACACCTCCACTTTTCAAATGCTTGTTACAAAACAAACAAATAGTATGGTTCTTTATACTGGGGACCAATGCAACATAACCCAAGCTGAATCATTGTATCTTCCTGAAGAGGTTGAATTATCAGGAGTAATTGAACTTCCTTCCATTTATTCGTAAAAATAAATAGACATATGTCAAAATAAATAACATATAATTTTATTATCAACTACTATCACGAAATATGTATTGTTTACTCAAAATGCCAAACTAACACAATACACATATACATCTTATATAATATATACTTCATTTTGTATGATTACATCATACACAATTCAATTTCATCAAACACAATTCACCAATAAGTCAAAAAAAATCAACAATTCAAGTATTTAACATACACAATTACATAATACACATATACATCTTATATAATATACCTTATTTTGTATGATTACATCATACACAATTCAATTTCATCTAACACAATTCACTAATAAGTAAAATACCAACAATTCAAGTATTCAACATACATAATTACACAATACACATATACATCTTATATAATATAAATTATTTTGTATGATTACATCATACACAATTTAATTTCGTCAAAAACAATTCACTAATAAGTCAAAAGCCAACAATTCAAGTATTCGAAATACATAATTACACAATACACATGTCCATCTTATATAATATAACTCAATTTGTATGATGATATTATATACAATTCAATTTCATCCAACACAATTCACCAATAAGAAAAAAAACAAACAATTCAAGTATTCAACATACACAATTACACACTATACACGTCTATCTTATATAATATAACTCATTTTGTATGATTACATCATACGTAATTCAATTTCATCCAACACAATTCATCAATAAATAAATAAAAACAATTCAAGTATTCAGCATACATAATTACACAATACTCATATACATCTTATATAATATAACTCATTTTATATTATTACATCATTTAACCATAAACTAAAGACATACATTCACAATTATAACAAATTCAACTTCAACCATAATTCACAACTGTAAGTTTACAACTTACTTTATGTAATCTAATAATTCAACTATAAACTAATATATTTTGTTTACTTATACAATTCAATTTATAATGCTTATAATTAGTTTGTTTTCTTAACTAATTTTAATCAATATTGTTACTAAAATCCTAATTCCTAACTTTGATTTAACAGTCTTTCATTCACCAATTTTAATCAACATTCTTAGTTTCTTACCCAAATTTTCCAACGAATTAGTTTTCTTCATAAATTTACAATGTCGAAATTATATTAAATTGAACTAAATCACAAAAACAATTTCAAATTTCAAATCCAAATTTTCCAGTGCATTAATTGTCTTCATAAATTGACAATGTCTAAATTACGTTGAAACTGAACTAACTCACACAAACAATTCCAACTTTCAAACCCAACTTTCCCAACTCACACAAATAATTTCAAGAATTCCAACAATTATAACCATCACAAAACATACATACGTAACCAAATATAATGTAATTGACATTTAAAACAAAAAAAACACACCCAAAAAATTAGAAAATGCAATTAAAACGTGTTGGGTCAGTTCATATTGGGTTTGGATCTGGATATGGAAAATTGAAAATCCAAATCTTTAAATTCTACTACACTTTGCACTCTACATGAACTGGGCACGACAGTGGACGGTTGGAAGCAGTGGTTGAAGAGCGGTTGGGCAATGGGTGGCTGGTGGTGGCGTGGTACGCTAAGGAGAGTGCAGATAGAAGTTCGTAACCGTGAGGAAGAAAGGAAATATGAGAGAAGCCGGAGAGGACAATTGCTGGAGAGGGAGAGGAGAGTCACTGCCAAAGAGGAGAATTGCGAGTGACTGAGTGAGAGAGAAATGTGTGAGAGAGATGAGAGAGTAGCAAGTAGTCAGGATGGGGGGTTAAGTAATTTTTTTTACAAAATGGTCCCCAACTATTTAAAATTTATGAAATACCGACTGATACCATGAGAAATCCTCGATACCGACTGGTACCATTAAACTAAGTTTCGTTTTGTTTTTTTTTGCTCAATACCAACTAATACAGTACAAAATACATAATATTGGTCACGCCCCTACTCTTCTTTCTTACTCTTCTTAAATGGCTATTATCATTTACTAGAGACTAAATTTCCAAGACATGAAATTCACGTGAAATTCTCTAGTAATCTTGAATTTAACAATTATCATCACACTCAGTGATAAGTAAAAATTATAGGATATTTTACACTCCTATTTTATATTGTTTTAAATAATTTACATAGCACATTTAGGCAAAAATTGCTACATTTTACTATTGTTAACCTAAGTTGTTTAGTTTCATATTTTATTTCTAAAAGGTGTTTAAATTGTACTAAATATTTTCTTATGGGCTTGGTAGACTTAAGGAAAGATATCAAGAAGAAAAACTGGCCATTAGCCCAAAAGGAAGGCCAAAAACAAGCAAATAGACTAGCAAAAAAAAACTAGTAGAAAATCCAATAGTAAAAATCCAACCCAATAGCAAAAAAAATCAACCACACCCAATACTTAGCCCATGATCCAGCCCAAACCCAAGGTAAATAAGAAGTAGAAAGAAGAAAGTAGCGTCAGATGGGAGGAGACTCACTTACTCGACGTCTCCATCTCAGAAACCTAGCTCCAAATCCATTTGAAATGAAGAATATAAATAGAAAATCATAAAAAATCTAACAATGTACGACTCTTGGAAATGTTCTTGAGGCTATAAAAAGGCAACAGCTTGGGACCAGAAAGTAGCAAGCAGTCACTCACAGATGAGAGTCCTAGAGAGGCTTTGTCACCTATCTAAGGTAGTTGAAGCTAGGAGTTGTGGCAAGGAGTGTATTGGTTGAAAGGAGAGCCAAATCCCACTTGAATTGAGCTGGTTTGAGATTGTTGGAGGAAAATTCCAAAACTTGTGGGCTGATTCGAGGTTTATGCAACCAAAAAAAGTAAATGAGTTTTTCATAAAACCCTATTCTCTTTGTTTCTAGTTTCCTATGCGTAATTTATTCTTGATCGTTTAATTTTAGTTTAGATATGAAATTTTGATTATTTGGGATATTATTTTTTAATTTATATCAATTGATTACCTAGTGGATTTAACAATATGCAATTGATGATTCGTGTTCTTATTTGATTGGTGACATCCCTGATTATTTAAATGTGATAAGTTGATTCAGTGGTCCATTTGGAGTTGTATGAGTTGGAATTTATTTGTTCTTCGAATAAATTATCAGTGATGCGTCTCCTAGTGCTTAACATGTTTTTGATGCTTAAATTGAGCTGATCCAATTCTAAATAGTGAAAAGGGATATGTACGAACCAACTGGTTGCTTTTCTATATTTAATTTTTTAAATATCTCAGATTATCAAGATATGTCAAAATTGCATAACTAAATTAAAATTTAAAATGACGCTTGTTTATTTGTGATTATTAGATTAGTTTATGTTTTATTTATTTGATTTCTAGACTCTATTTCTTTTATTTCTTTGATTTCTAGTTTATTTATTTATTTTGAATCATAACTAACAATTCTTTTGTTTTTAAAAAATAGGTGAAGAAGAGAGAAGGTGAATTTTATGAAATTAAGAGATGGAAAAGAAATTGAAGTACAAGCCAAAAAGGAAGAGAAAAGGATAAAAATGGGTGCAGCTACTTTGAAGCAAATTTCAAAACCAAACTTAAACGATCAACCTTTATGCATTGTCTTCCCATTCTTGGAAAGACTTTTGAACCAAAATTTAGGTTTCTCAAATTTATTGCCTAAATTTTGTAGATGTGCAAATGAGGATCCTCATAGTCATTTAAAAGAACTTTTGGTTGTTTGGTTTACTATGAGACCTGAAGGAATTTATGAAGAACAAGTGAAATTACGTGCTTTTCCATTTTCATTGCATGATTTTACTAAAGATTGGTTATATTATTTACCTCTTAGATCTATAAATACATGGGCAAAATTGTATAGATCTTTTCTTGTAAAATATTTTCCTGCTAGTAAAACATGATTTATTAGGAAAAAATTTATGGAAATAGACAAAATATAAATGAGTCACTATATGAATATTGGGAAAGATTTAAAAGACTATGTGCTAGTTGCCCCAATCATCAAAGTAATAACCAATTATTAATACAATATTTCTATAAGGGACTTTTACCACATGATTGGAGCATGATATACGCAGCCAGTGACGGGGCAATAGTTAATAAAACTCCTATACAAGTTAGACAATTAATCTCCAATATGGCTGAAAATTCATAACAATTTGGAACAAACAATGAGATTAATCATGTTAGGAGAGTTAACGAAATAGATGTGCATGCCATTCAGGATCAACTAAAGGAAAATTCTCAATAAGTAGCTCATTTGACTACTTTAGTATCGAAACTTCCAACTATTAGTATTACCCAAGCTTGTGCTTATGGAATTTGCACTGATTTTATTCACACTACTGATGCATGTCCTTCTTTGCAGGTTCAAGATGTGAATGTTGTGGGTAGTTATCATGGAAAAACACAGAGAAAATATGACTCTTTTTTAAACATATATAATGAGGGTTGGAAAAATCATCCAAACTTTAGATATAGACCTAGGACAAACCCACATACTATTGTTAGTAACCAAAACAATCCAAGGTCTTCTTTTATACCTAACCCACCCCAAAAAGAACCCAATGGTCAATCCTTAGAAGATATGGTGAAACAATTAGCTAACCAAATTGGGTAAGTACACACAGAGAGGGTAGAATATCGAAAAAAGATAGATGCATATTTACAGCACTTAGATACCTAAAGTAGAAAATTTTGCACCAGTCTAAGTAATGTAGAAACCCGATTATCTAGGAAATTGCCTGCTCAACCCATCCTAAGTACTAAAGAAAATGCTAGCGGAATATTGGTTAGGAGTGGGAAAGAATTGAAAGAACTTAAAGAAAGCAAAAGAAAAAGTGGCGAAGTGGAAAAAGAGTTAGAAGTTACAACTAAGTCTAAAAAGGAAAATAAGAAAGAAGAAAATAAAAGAACATCAAAAGTATATAGTACAAACAAATTATCAATCGACAATTTTAAAAGAGATCCTCCTTTTCCTTACAGGTTAGCAAAATCAAGAAAAGAGGTAGCTAATCAATAAAATTTTGAAACCTTCGGGAAAGTTGGAGTTAATATTCCTCTTTTAGAAACAATTAAACAAGATCCACGATATACGAAGTTCTTGAAAGAGTTATGTAGTAACAAGAGGCATTTCAAGGAAAATGAAAAAGTAAGTATGGGAGAGAATGTGTCAGCCATGATTGAAAAGAAAATTCCTATAAAATGTATGGAACTTGGTATGTTCACTATCCCTTATAAGATAAGAGATATTAGTTTTAAAAGGTGTATGTTATATTTAGGGGCTTCTATAAATGTTATGCCTATATATATATGAGTCTCTTATGTTAGGTCCTTTAAGAAAGACAGGGTTAGTAATTCAGCTAACTGATAGGTCAAATGTATATCCTGATGGTATCCTTAAAGATGTTTTAGTGCAGGAATGAGTTAGTTTTTCCAGTTGATTTTTATGTGCTAGATGTGGGAGAAATTTCTAATCCGTCAAAGTAAGTATCGTTACTATTAGGAAGACCCTTTCTTAAAACAATAAGAACAAGGATAGAAGTCTATAAAAGTAACATTACCATGGAATTCAAAGGTTTTAACATTTCTGATGCTATGCAATACCCTGACAACATTAATAATTTATGCTTTATTGACAATGTGGATATTCTTGATCAGATTGTACTCATGTTATTTGGGTCTAACATAAGCCCAGGTGATGATGTGAAACAATTAGAAGAATTTAAGAGCATTGAGGAAGCAATACAGACAGATAACTCCTTACAAAAGGATCAATCAGTACTTTTTAATTGTTTAACCCTTACTACTAATTTAGTACCATTAGTTGTTCAAGCACCTGAATTAGAGTTGAAACCTCTTCCCATAAATCTCAAATATGTTTTTCTGGGTGAGAGTGCTACTTTGCCTGTTATAATCTTAAGTGCTTTAACTTTATCATAAGAAGAGAAACTTTTACAAGTATTAAAAGACCATAAGGATGCCATAGGATGGACCATAGCTGATATAAAAGGGATTAATCCAATTTTATGTATGCATAGGTTCCTTCTAAAAGAAAATGCTAAACCCATTAGAGAAGCCCAACATAAGTTGAACCCCTATGATGGAAATAGTAAGGAAGGAAATATTAAAGTAGTAAAATGCAGGCATAATATACCCTATTTGATATTTTAAATGGGTAAGCCCCATATATGTAGTACCCAAGAAAATAGGCATAACTGTAGTAAAAAATAGCCAAGGTGAACTTGTTCCTAGTAGGATATCAAATGGGTGGAGAGTGTGTATTAATTACCAAAAAACTTATCCAAGTAACTAAAAAAGATCATTACCCTTTACCCTTTATCGATCAAATGCCGGAAAAACTTGCGGGACAATCTTACTTTTGCTTTTTAGAAGGGTATTTAGGGTATACATAAGTTGTTATATCATTTAAAGATCAAGATAAAGCTACATTTACATGCCCTTTCGGTACATTTGCATTTAGGAGAATGCCATTTAGACTTTATAATGCTCCAAGTACTTTTGAAAGATGCATGATGAGCATTTTTTTGATTAATTGAGCATAAAATGGAAATTTTTGTTGATGACTTTACTGTGTTTGGTGATTCTTTTGATTTATTTCTCTTTAATCTTTCTATTGTTTTGCAAAGATGTATTCATACTAATTTGGTTTCGAATTATGAAAAATGTCATTTTATGGTAGAACAAGGTGTGGTATTAGGGCATGTAGTAAGTTCAAAAGGTTTAGAAGTTGATAAGGCAAAGATAGAGACCATAAGTTCTCTTCCATATCTTACGTGTGTGAGGGAAGTTAGATCATTTTTAGGCCATACTAGTTTTTATCGTTTTTTTATCAAAAAATTTTCAAAAATTGAATCTCCTTTATGCACACTACTAGCTAAAGACTCTTCTTTTGTGTTTGATGATACTGTAAAAATGCTTTTGATGAACTGAAAGAAAGGTTGAATAGTGCTCTTATCATTCACCGACCTGATTGGAATTTACCATTTGAAATAATGTTTGATGTGAGTGATAGGGCAGTTGGAGCAGTATTAGGTCAAATAAAAGATAAAAAACCTTATGTAATGTATTATGCATCTAAATCTTTGGATCTTGCTTAACATAATTACACTACAACGGAAATAGAAATGTTTGCTATTATATTTGCAATAGAAAAATTTCGTTCATACTTCTTAGGAACCAAAGTAATTATTTTCTTAGATCATGTTGCATTTAAATATCTTATAAAAAATAAAGAATCAAAACCTAGGTTACTACGATGGATGCTCTTATTGCAAGAATTTGATTTAGAAATTAAAGATAAAAAAGTACAGTGAATTTAGTAACAGATCATCTTAGTAGAATAATACCTAAAGAGGATTAGACTATGGTTTCTAAATTCTTTCTAGATGAGTAACTTTACTCTTTGATTAAAGGTGATTCCTCTTAGTATGCGGATGTATCCAACTATTTAGTTACTATGCTGTTTTCAAATGATTTAATAAGAGATCATAAGGATAAAATAAAGGTTGAATCCAAATACTATTTTTGGGATGATCCTTATTTATGGAAAGCATGTTTTGACTAAATTTTTAACAAGGGTGTTCCAGAAATAAAACAAAAGTCTATTATTACCTTTTGTCATTCTTTAGAAGGAGGTGGTCATTTTGGGTCGAAGAGGACAACTTATAAGATTCTAGAGAGTGGATTCTATTGGCCCACCATAAATAAAGTTGCATAGTTATTTTCCAGGTCTTGTGAGAAATGCCAGAAGACAAGGAACTTATCCAAGAAACAGGAGATGCCTCAACACAGTATTATGGTTTATGAAAATTTTGATGTGTAAGGACTAAACTTCATGGGTCCATTCCATTCATCTTCTAGTAATGTATATATTTTACTTGCTGTAGACTATGTTTCAAAATGGGTCGAAGCAAAGGCCACTAGATTGGATAATGCTGAGACAATCATTAATTTTCTAAAAACTTATATCTTTAATCAATTTGGTGTACCTAAGGTTATTATCAGTGATTCTGGTACTCACTTTTATAACTGGACTTTGAGGGTTCTTTTGTAAAAATATCATGTAACTCACCGCGTTGCTACTACATACCACCCCCAGATAAGTGGACAAGTTGAAATATCAAATAAGAAGATTAAAACTATTTTGGATAACATGGTAAAGCCAAATAGAAAGGATTGGAGCATAAGATTAGATGTTGCTCTATGGGCTTACAAAACTACTTACAAAAATCTAATAAGTATGTCCCCTTATAGACTAATATATGGTCAAACTTGTCACTTACCAGTAGAAATTGAACATAAATCGTATTGGGCAGTAAAACAATGCAATTTAGATTATGAAAAAGTAGGAAAAGAAGGAAATTATAGCTGCAAAAACTTAAGGAACTTAGGCTAGAGGTGTTTGATAACGCTAGGATCTATAAAGAAAAGACTAAAACTTTACATGATATGAAGATAGCCAAGAAATCATTTAATATAGAAAAAAAGTTATTTTATTTAATTTGAAGCTAAATTTGTTCCCTGTTAAACTTCAATACAGATAGTTAGGTCCCTTTAGCAAGGTGCAGTGGAAATTAAAAGCCTACAAACTGACAAAATTTTTAAGGTGAATGGACATAGACTGAAGTTGTTTTATGATCATGCTGAAGTAATGATGTTTGAAGAAATTTTGGTAGAGGAACCTTGACAATAGAGAAGGATGTCGAGCTAATGGCATAAACCAAAAATGCTACTTAGGAGGCAACCCATTCGGGTAATATCGTGTTTCAAATAATTTTATCATTTTAATCACTTTTTTTGCAGAAATATTAATACGTTTTTATTATTTTTATACTTCAACTTCTAAATTAACTGCTCTTTTTATTGATTAAAAATTATAATTTTTGTTATTTTTGTAAGTATAAGTATAAGTATTTCATTTTGATAGTGCATCAATTGAGAATAATTAAAATCAGTAGTTTTATCATTATAGTCACATCATAATACAACAAAAAATATATTTTCCATATATTGTATATCTATCTATTTGAATTGATTAAACAGACACTAAATAATAAAAAATATGTTGAAAAACTAAATAAATGATTAATGCTTTTAAATATAAAAGAAAAAACTTGATTTTGAGGTTACAAAATGTTCATTTCAACATAAAAGAAATTGCAAGCAATAATACATAAAGATGGATCAAAATGCATTGAATCACTGATTTAGTTTAGTTTCATCTTTTTTGAAATCACTAAAGTAAATTAATTAATTAATTATATATACACACACACACACAATAAATGATACAAACTTCTTTTATAATTTAGGAAAATAAAAATTAATATTTAAAAGTTTTGAAAAAAAGGTCATTGTAGTTTATGCTTTTCTAGAAAACTCCTATTATTGTTGACTTTTATTAAAAATTTAACAAAGAATCCTATATGAAAAAGTATGGACACATGGACCAATCATATTTGATTAATGTGTTATCTTACCTAATTATTAACTTAACCTAACTTGAATCATAAGAGAAACTCGACCTACCTGAATTTAACACCTACATAAAGCATTTGCCCTAGCCCTAATTTGTCTTTCATTGCTAAACCAACACCCCTTCAAGATTTATCATAATTTTATCTATAAATTCCTCTTATAAGAATTTTTATGCCCTATTTCTCCTTATTTTCAGTATGATGAGATTTATCTTTGATTGACAATATCAATCTTTTGACAAGTCCCATTTTTTGTGGGTTGCTCAATGTTTAAGTAGGCGGTGAGAGGTGTAGGAATGGACTCTAATGAAAGTATAGATCTTTAGTTTTTGATATTAATTTTTGAAAATATTAGAATTGATTAATGTTAAGGTTTTGTTATAAGCATTTGAGTTTTGTTTCAAGTATGGGCAAAAAAATTTAAAGAGCATATGAGATCAAAAGTTCTAATGGCTTCACCAAATATTTAAAATCTCAACAATAACACCAACCACTATCTTATAATTTAGACCCTCAAAAAGTGGTAATGGAAAAAGAAACTTTGGCTATAACAAAGTTCATAATACTTGGTTTGAAGGTGTCTAGAGAGATCATAATTAAGGATTAAACCATTAACAAAAATGACAAAATCCTTAAAATATTTCATTCTTTAAATTCACAGAAGACCCCAAATATTTAATGCCACTTACATTTTTAGACTAAAAGTATTTAGCCTAAGTTATATGCTATTCTTTGCCATATTTTTGTTTTGAATGCTTTCTCCATCATAAATTAAGACGGATCTAAAATGCTTATCATATATTTATTTCCATCCATGTTCATAATATTTACATATTCTAAATAAGGGATTGAAAGGACTTAATTTAGTATAAAATCTATATCTAAACGTTTTGAATTTGTTATAGAAGAGAGTAGTTTGATTTCAAATCTTTAATAAAATTACTATTGTCCTTCCTTACATCTTGTACTTCCTAACATTACTACTTTTATGATAACGTATTTTGAATGGATTAATTTACAAAATATTTAAGCAAGATTAATTTTTACTTTGTAGTAGTTTCTTTTTGGTTGTGTTATTTCATTATTAAATATATTGTCATCTAGTGTTGTATACATTCTCTTCTATAGTGTTTAAGTATACCTTAACATTAAGATGTTATTTTGGTTTTAATTAAGCAATTCAATATTTGTACTTGGTTTAAATTTGAAATCATATATTTTAAGATCGGTTTAAGTTTTAACTACAAAACTCATTATAATTTATGCCTTTTTGTCTTTCTTTATTATTTGACAAAACCCAAAGTTGAGTTTCAATTTTAATATAGTGGAACCTTCAAATTTACCCCTACCATACATTATGAAAGAGGAAAAATGCATAACTTTAGAGTAAAGCTAGATCACTTGGCCATATTGTAGTTCATATTGCAACAAGGGACTTAATCTATAGAGAGGTTTCTATGTTCAATTATGATACTCCTCACAAGTCTTTTGAGGGTGGCACTAGAGTCCTAAAAAGTGAGGCAATATAATCTACATGGTCAAATTAATTAAAAAGAGTATTTATGAGATTATGGAGGTGTTTTTGGCTAATGAATATCCCCTATTAAGACATAACAAAAAATGCTTATGAGAGGGTGAACATATTGATTATAAGGCTATAGAGGGTAAAGATGCTACGTTAAATTGTGTGAACAAGTTGTTTGTGTTGTTAGAATAGGAGAAAAGTTTGTTTGTGCTTTTAATGAAGCTTATACAACCATAAATGGTGTAGATAAAAGTGATTTAAATGATCCAACATATGAGGGTGACAAACAAGCACTTAATCAATTTGACCATTCTAGTTCATTTAATTATGAGGACATATTTCATAAGGTGGTTAGTGAAGAGGCTACCAAATAAGTTAATAGGTATCTTTATAGTGGTGCACAAAATGTTCCAACCTATAATAATATAGAAATACAAACAAGTTTATCATATGAAAATTCAGATGATCTTAAGAGTGTGGATCAAGGATTAGACGAAGAAGGGGGAAGAAGACCTAGGTTCCTAGAATTTAAAGCAAATACTGATATGATAACGCCAATTGATTTAAAGGTTGGTATGCTATTTGATTCAGTTAATGCATTTAGACATGCTCTTTTCTAATATATTATTGATAATGGTTTTATTATTTGTATATGAAGAATGAGAAATTTAAAGTAATTCTTGTTTGCAAAAAGGATTATGGGTAGAGAATACACGTTTCTCTAATATAGCGTAGTATTATATTTCAAATTAAGACGTATCAGTCTTCCTATAATTATGGCCAAGAATATTAGGAAAAAAATATAAGCCGTATCGAAATATAGAGCAATACCTCCCATATTTTATAGACAAGTATGGATAGGATATTAGTGGGATTAGAGGTACACTTTTAAGGGACTTAAATATTCAGATTGCAGACAATAAGGTGTTTAGGATAAAAAGCTTTACGTTATAGCTATTAATTAATGGGGGAGGAGGGTAAGCAATTTAAGAAATTGAGAAACTATAGACTAGCCATATTGAAGTATAACAAGGGTAGTTCTTTTACAATCAAAGTATCTAAGAGGTTATTTGAAGGGCAAGTGTAGATGATAATTGCTATCGAAAATTGGTCTAAATGTAAAATAAAAATATGTTTCCAATTGTATGGGATGTAGTTAGAATTGAGAGTCAAGTATCATAGAAATGATTTCTTGGATGTTTAAAATAAGACATCAGACACTATAAGAATCATAATTGGGTTTTTATTTCTAATTAACAAAATGTAAATTTTTAGTTGGTCTTATCATATGAATATCCATTATATATTTTTATTATTAACTTAAATAAGTTCTTTTATAAACATTTAATAAGTGCATAAATAAATTTAATATGGTCTCTTTGTAAGAGGGTTTAGAACATGATTTTAATATCGACAAACTAGTGTTAAACACAAATATTATATTAAATGTAATGTCAATCTTCAAAAGAAATTTAAAACAATGAAGGCTATATAGGATATTATATGGAATAAGATAAGATCATATACCTTCAATGATTTTGATAGGCATATGATTGTTTTATTTTCACTACATATGAATTTGACTAATGACATGCTTTTAATTTTTAATGTGTGTGATTATTCAAGATATGCTTATTTTGAGTTTTTAACTTGAAAAGGTACGTGAAACGATTATAAGGTATTGAAAAATTAATCCACGACTGGTTAGATTGTCACGACCTGGAACCACATCGGGCACATGATAATCGTTGCATACCCGAGCAAAAGATACTCACGGTACCCTTAACCCGACTGTGCAAGGCTAACTGAATATCTTTAAAAACATTTGGACAACACAAAACATTGACACATAAGGTTATTTACAAACCACAAGACAATCAAAAGTTAATTTGCAAATTTATAAAGCATATCAACATAATCATGAGCCACTATACAACAAAAGTACAAAACAGAGACTACCCATATGCGGTAAAGCCTCGAAAATGTCAAAAGACCACATGAACCACTCAGAGCTTCAAGCTCACCAAATTAGCCTGCATGGTTTGGAATCGGAGGGGGTGAGTACACTATGTACTCAATGATTAGGAAAATACATATATCACAAATAGAATCTGGTATACACCAAAACGGTCTAAATAACCTAAGGATAGTTTTACACATCTAACATGCACATAACCACCTATAAAGTGAATATGCATGACATAGAAACATATAGACCTAGTCTATGACACATGCCATACTGGTTAAGAACCACATAGACCTAGCCTATTCATCACTCATTCAATAAACATAAGTTTTAGTACACAAGAGTAGAAAAAGCATCACATGTAAAAATCAAATCTCGTCAAGAAGTCAAATCTCATAATAAGCCAAAATAGTTATATGTGTCACCACTAGTTGGACAAACTAATGTGCACACCCACTAATCCCGGTGTTAGCTTGACTTTCATCTGTGGTGAGTCCAGACTACAGTCGACAAGAGCATCATGACCCTAAGTGATGACCTCGTCGATGACCAGACCTCTAGGTGTGCAATCACCCACAAGTCCTGCAGAAAGGTGTTGTTGTGAGGACTCGACTTTTATGTACCAACGTCAAGGGTACGGGGGTCACTTAATCTGTTGTGCCCAGCAGACGATTGGTCAATCGTTATCTCACCAATCACAAAATCATATACAAATATTAAATACTAAAATCAAGTACGACACCATGCTTTTATTTATCAGTCCAATCGATAAAATGGAACCTTGCCATGACTTTAAGCTAAAAGAAAACATATACACGCAGCATACATGACTCGGTTATACATATGTAAGTTCCAAAACATTATTTCATGCAATAAAAGTTATCTTTTGCACTCCAAGTGCAAAGTTGATAAAAAATGTAGTTTCAGAAAATAAAACATTGTCCTTTGCACTTCAAGTGCAAGTTTGTTGAAAACAATATCATTTCTCAAAATATGTAATAAAAACATCAGCTGCACTCTAAGTGCAAAGAGTTATTCAAAACAATGTCATTTATTAAATACACAAGTATATTAGCATCTATTTGAGATTTAATTCTACTACGCATTACCTAGGTTCAAAATTCACATACAAGTCATCATGCATGTCTTGGGATGTCCTATCCCATTTAAGAGATATGGTTTTCCTAACTCACCTCAAAAGAAGGTGTACACTCCTTTTACTTCAACAATTTTCGATTGACCTCCTTGATACATAACTCCGAAGCCTTTATACATATAAATGCAATGTATTTACTACTCAAACATATATCTCATATTTATACACCATCACATAAGTGTATAAAATACAATATCACAAATTTTAAGCTATAGGATTCAGCCATGAAGCTTGTCATATGGTTACTTCCCTTATTATTCACATAAGCTTTCTTTTGCATTTTTCAAGGCATTTAATGCCTTTGATCCAATACTTACACATTTCAAA
>JANQAP020000181.1:450655-461606 GCA_026874005.2 Erythroxylum coriaceum
AAACTTGAAAGCCTCCTTCTAATGTACTTCTTCCTCATTTTTCATCATCAATTCACATTATACATACACAATTAACAACATAGAATTCATTTAAACCATCAATTTCAAAAGTTAATCAAAATTTCACCAACTTTCACCAAAAAGAGGGTATTTCAGTTTTGTCTTAAAGAAGCTTCTCCATGACTCATTTCATTAATCTAAACCATGTGTCATGCATAGTCAAGCATGGAGAACAATATATCTTAACACCAAACTCAAAATCATAATGTATAGAGAGATGAGACAAAATTTACCTAAACTTTCCTTTAGTGATATCTTAAAATCCTTTGAGAATTTCTCAAAACTAATGATAGATTTGAGTTCATTGACCCCAAATTAACTTAGAACACCTTGTTTTGGATTGGAGAATCAAAAAAATGGTGAAAATTGGGTGATAGGCGAATTCTTCTTCTCTCCTACTCTCTTCTCCTTTCTTCTCCTTTCTTTCAATTAAAACAAAGTGTTTCTAATTTCTAATGGTGAGGTGCACGGCCGTAAGATGAAAAAGGGTCTAGAATGTTGATTTTTCTTTAACCAAATATGGTGAAATTACCTTTTTGCCCTTAGCTTATGTGAAATTACCATTATACCCTTCAAACTTTTCCTAAATTTGCAATTAAGCCCAAGATTTGAGAATGACAAAAACTTTTATTTTTATTTTGATCCCCAGTCTTTTGAACATTATAATTAAGCCCCTTAACTTTATAAAATTACATATTTATCCTCCAAGAATTGACATATTACATTTAAGTCCCTTAACTTTTAACAATTTGCAAATAAGCCCTTATGTACATCAACTTTTCAAATTAAGCTTTCTAAGTGTCCAATAAGTCTATAAATCATGTCTAATCACCTCTAGAACACATTTAACTCAACCACCATGACCATATCCATCCAATGGAATTGATTTTACACACTTAGAAGTTTATATGTCAGAAATCTCCAAGATTTCGCACACCGATGAACTCTAAGTTTATGTAAGGGCATATAACATTATATATCACTGGTATATATACCGAAAGGATACAAATACATTTTTGAACTCATATACAACCATGTATATGTCAATATACAATAGTATCTCCAAGTATAGACCAATACAAAAAGGGCTTAAGGAGTTCAACGTTATATAGATAAAGTACCAATGAATATATGGTGTAAACACACTCACAGTGTTGGATTAAAATGTGATATATTGTTAAACAACATTTTATGAAAGCTTTAATGCATACATAAAGGATGCTAAGAACAAGCCAATTACCACAATAATTGATATGATTAGAAGAGCGATGATCAAGAAATTTAACAAAAAAAGGAAGGGGATAGAGAAACATAATGGGTCCTTCTGTTCTAAGATTAAAAAAAACTTGGGAAAGTATAAACAACTTGCTAACAATTAGATCCTATACTTTAATATTATGAGACTTTTTAAATTAGAGCATATGAATTATCAACATGTTCTTAATATGGGCAACAAGACTTCCACATATAGGAGATGGGATCTGAGTGGAATTCCTTATCAGTAAGCTTATATTACAATTAGAAGCAGTAGTAACAAATCAAAAGATTATATGAATCACATATAACAAAGAAAATTTATGTAGGTCAAACTTTTCCAATTCATGGTGAAGATTTATGGCTAATCCATAATGAAGATCATGGTTCTAAAATCCATCCACCAGAATATAAGTGAAAATCAGGAATACCAAAAAAGGTATGATGTTATATAAATGAAACAAGAACACATAAGAATACTAAAGAAATCTCAAAGGTAATTATTTCTAGGTGAGTCAAGTTTCTATCCCACAAAGATTGTGATTGCTAATAATTGTTATCGTCTTATTATCTAATCTAATAAAATAAATGATGGATTTAAATGGAAATAAAGAAATAATTCTAAATCACTAATTCAAAGCAACAAACAAGATTAAAATAAGTAATGAATAAACTTGATCTAGGTAAGACTTTCCTTAGAACTCTTTCGATGCTTTGACTTTGTTCTGACTTAATAATCAATTCTAACTCCTTAGATTGGCAAGAATTCGTAAGTTATAATTGTATTCTTTTTCGAACAATACAGTCCCTACACATAAGTTTATTTAACCAAAATCTCTTTCTAATTAAAATAACCTAAGAATACATTAATTCACTAAGTGAGTTCTTATAATAGGTTTCACCATACCCAAAAAGAACATGAAGTTCGATCTCTAGCTACCCATACAACCCTCATTATTTATGTTATGATCTACTCATATAAATCATATCTTAATCTCAATGTATGAATCTTATTATAAAATCTTCAACTCTTGATCTTTCAATTCAATACAATATAGAAATGTAAATAAATCTCAAGAAAACTAGAAAATTTATTAAATTAAAGCCTCAATTCAAAATATGTCTTAAGGTCTATCTTGCCTAGATATATATCCTAATTAATTCATAATAAAACAAAGACTAACCAAACAAAAACAAGAAAGAATAAAAGATAAAGAAAACATCCTTGTGGTTCTTGAATCTTTAAAGTTCTTATTGAATCTTGATAGATTTCTTGTTTCTTTTCCCAAGGTCATCTTTCTCTTGATCTCTAGCTGCTTTATTATGTCTCCTCATTCTTTTTTAACTTTAAAAACTCCTTTATAAAAAAACTTTTTTATTTTTAGCTACCTCCCTTTTGAACATGTGAGATCTTAATTTTTTCATCCAACACAACCCTAACACCTGATTATGTTAGACTCCTATGTTGCTTTGCCTATTATTCTAAAATTTTTAGTAACAAATCAATACAAACTTAGAGAAGAATACTAGTCTATATTACCACTATATTAACAAACATAGGATGAGCATGGTAGGAAGATTTTGAAATTCAGAGAAAATAATACTCTTATCTTTAATATGGCCTAAACATGAGGATATGTTGGTATAATGTTACTTGGGTAAAAATCTCCTTTATACAAAATAGGGCAACTTTGAACATAAGGAGCAACAAGTTACCATGTTGTTGTTATACCCTAGGTCTTTTTTTTCAAGTTTACTATATTTGCTCCAAATTTATTCAAATCTTCCCAAAATTCATCTATTTTCAAGTTTACTATATTTGCTCCAAATTTATTCAAATCTTCCCTAAATTCATCTATTTTCCTTTAAATGGCTAAAATAAAACCTGGAACAAAGTATAAATCATTTTAAGTACCAAATCTTATAAAAAATACCTAAAATTCAATTAGAATGCTCTAAACAACCATGCTAAAATATAGTTTACTCAACATTTATCAAATTACCTCACACTTAAGCATTTACTTTTCCTCAAGTAAATCAATTTCATTGTCCTCACTTAAATATTCAACAATTCTTAAAAAGCATTAAACAAATCAAACATATCGATCAAGATCTTCAACTACTCATTCAATTGGAAAGGTCATCAAATTGTTGGGCAACTAGCTACTTGTATAAATTCATAAATCAATTCAATTCACTTTATAGTTATTTAAACTTCAAATCAATCACAAGTTTCAACTACAGACATAAAATGAACATACATGTGAAAAATATTTCACTATTGAACATATTCATGTCCTTTGCTAATGTAAAGTAAAACATCAAATTTAAATAACACAAGAGCATTTAGAAGCTTATTTAAAAGGTCACCTAGCCTTTTGACCTTAGAGTAACTACCTTATCATGAATGCTCTTAGTTACTCAATAAGTCGCTATTATAATTAGTAACTAGTACCACTCTTTAACTTTAAACTTTTTATTAGTATAAAGCCAATGGAGTGAAATTTTTGGTGTTTAGTATTCACACATTTTCAATTTTCTTATACAAGATAATGAAAATGTGGTCATGTTTACTCAATGCATTTATAATTTATACAAAAACTTTCATGATGATATCCATTCTCTAAATTGATGAAATAAATTAAATTTAACTTATTCATTAAAACTCATAGATGTTTGCCATCACAAATACGATCAAACTCATAGTGGATTATCTAAACTAATATGATGTCAAATAAAAAAAGAATGAAAAATTATTGCCTATTAAGATATTCATAATAAAATTAATAAGCATAAGTACTGAAGTCTTAAATAAAAAGTCCCTCTCTCGCACTTTAATTGTTCATTGTCCTTCATGTATATATCATGCAAAGGTTAAATAAAAAATGGGAGAGGAAGAAAGTAAAGAATTGGTACTTCCCTGACATAAATAAGATAATAGACAAGTCTTTTCAAATTTTTATAAAGATCAATTTTCCACTAAAATATCATCTAACACATTCATGACATTTGATAAAATAAGAATAAAATAGAATAATAATAAAGAAAACAACAAATGTGCTAGTCTTAGGATAGGGGATTCGATGGAGGTATATAGGGGACTATCGCCCACAAGTTAATCACATCATCTATTGAAATCATATAAACCAAATCCCCCAGTGATGACTTTATAGTAGCCAGATCAATCTCTCTCTAATAGGTAATCTGTCGCTTGGACACTATAATTGTAAGCTCGATCCCTCCTTGATCTAATATCATTGTAATATCTTTGGTTTTCTTCTCAAGGTTTGGCCTTATTAGTGTTGTCTCTCTATGAGGCTCTATGTGACGCTTAAACACTTTATACATAACTCAGAAGGGCAAACTGGTCTTGAGAGAATCTCAATGCCTAAATATTGTATCAAACTGACTAGTATATATTTGATCTAATATATATTGCTCTATATACACTAAAATCAATAGCTTGAAAGACGATGAATAGCTCAAATCACAGAGTAATGTCAATGCACTCGCTTGCTCCTTATCTCTGGGGTGCTCTTTGTATGCATGGATGTCCTCCACTACTCGTGGTGGTGTGTAGATTAGTGCAAAGTACTGATTGTGCATCAACTTAGAGCTCCACCATCCTTATTACCTTTAAGATGTCCATAATAAGTAGGAAAGGAGTGCAAATAACTATTAACTTATGCTCAACATTAGGCACTCGAAATCTCCTCACCAATTGAGTTATGAAAAATGTATCGTTGATTTTAATAAAGTTTGATTGAAGCAAGTAGTCCCAGATGAGCCAAATGAAAACATTTCCTAAATGTTTCTTAACTCAATGATCCGTGCATTAGAGAAAAAAGTAGGTTCTAGTGAGTTGTCACACTTGTGCTATCATGCCAAGCATATAAGGAGTAAACTAGCATCTTATGCACATACTACATCGATAGAAAGTGAAAGTTGGAATCTTTAGACTTGTGGGTGAATAAGGCTACATTGAGGCCATAACACTTCAATAATTACCAATATGGAACTCCACGTAGTCCTATTCAAGTTGAATCCTAATAAGATGCATGGTGTGTATATGCTTCTTAGTATAAACCCTAGTATAAAGATGAAAGTTAGAACTAGATAATGGAATCGTCATCTTAAGAAGTCTTATTTTCATCCAGCTAAAGTGTGCACATGAAGTCTAATACCATCTCTCGATACACTTGTTCCTAAATGTCAATGAAATTTTACCACCTGTTAAATTCAATAGTCTCTGTACCCTATCCTCCAAGTCAAGCTCTCTTAATACTCCCAAGTCAATATACCACAATGGCTAAAACTTCTTCATTTGCAAACTAGTAATGCTTTAACTAAAGCTTAGTCATGAAGTGAAGGACTGGGTACTTTAGTTGCTCTATAAGTGGCAAAGGTAGTGGAATATCTACTTAGGTGACTGTTGCGACTTAAGATTCCTAGGGGTAGCTACCTGTAAAGTAGAAGAAATAACTCTTAGTTTTTTTAGCAAGGCTGCTTCTTCTCTTACTATATTATGATATAGGTGCTACTCATTGAGTCATGACCGAAAAATCTAAAAGTTTTAACAAATTAGCCCTCAATCATACTGAATATGATTCTTATTAGCAAAAGCAACATTGTAAAATGAGTGTAATGCAGCATCAAATAGTAAGTATATGTCAAATGATGATATAGGAACCATGAAAATGTTATAATTTCCTTACACAAAATTATGTCTAAACCATAAAACCCTCTAAAAACGCATTAACAACATAGTATATCAGGTTCAATATGTAAACTTCTCCCTTGTTAATACATAAACAAAACCACACTCTCATTCTATAATGCCAATTTGAAAACCAAATTAATTAATATCCTCTATCACATTTTTTCAAGCTAAAACATTAACCATTTTTCAATCAAAACACAAAGTAAGTATATTTAAAGATAGAAGGCAAAATAATATATGTAAAGATAGATGGCAAAATAATCCAAGCAAAATAATGGTAACAATATAAAATGGAAAGAAGACAATCACTCAAAGAGTATTAATATGAGTAATCCACTTCTTAGATTTAACACTTCTAATTCAATTCAACTCAATATCAAATTATCGACAAACTCATCCTTAACAATATAATAAACCAACACAACCAAGAATAGAGTTAACAATGAGAAACCATTCCTAACAAGTAAATAATTAATCAATTTCATCTATAAATAACTTAAGTATAGCCCCAAAACATGAATTTAAGCTATAACTCATCCAATCCTAACTATGATAGTCCTAAAAAATCTCTGCACAAAAGTTTATCCATAAGTCACAATCATCATCCTCAAGTAATACACAATTGGTAGTAATATTAAAAGTAAACGTTAGGGAAAAAGGAATACTTAGAATTCATGTAAAAGGGGATGAAAAAGATGGATAAAACGTCCAAAAATCTAATAAAAACCTTAACCTTATAAAATTAAGGTTTTTCTCTAAAAATAACACTCTTAACTTAAAATTGTTGAATTTGGTGTGCGAAAATAAGGACAAATTGGCTTAGGAGAGTTAAAATATAATGGAAATTGCAATGAGAAGGATTGAATTTGGGAGAAAATTAAAAAGAGTGGAAACAATTTGCTACAAATATTTTCTTTTACATTAAATTGTAGTTAAACACAACCTTATAAATTAAAGACATGGATGTGAAATGGGTTTGTGTTAGAGGAAAATGAGGTTTACATGGATGTTACATAGGAGAATGTTTGATAAACAGAGTAATATGAGAAAAAACATAATTTAGTGTTCTTAAACACGAGGTAAACATGAAAAAAATATGATACTGTGTTAGTTTATTAAATAGAAACATAGAAATAGAAGTGACATGAAATAAACGAAGTGAGAACACAATACCATATTATTGTCTTGTTATAAACTCTTTAAAATTCATCTTCATGTTGAGAAGAATATGGCCTTTACATATGTGAATGTAAACAAATACAATAAAGACATGGGGTTGTGCTTTGACCATGTTCAAAAATGGTGTTCTCAACTTCTATTTCTCACTTAAACATGGAAGTAACATGCTACATTATTTTCCTCATGTTATGCATGCAATAGTTTAGAGAATTGTATCTAGTTCAATATAGACCTAAAATTGGAGGAGAACACAAGAGCTATACAATGATATATTTGTCTTATGTTTAATACAAGTACCTTCTACTACTTATACAACAAGAACATGGGGATGACATATAAGGTTGTTCATTTATACAATGCCACACGATGCATATTTTATGTAATGTTTAATTCTACTACTCTTGACTTCTCATCTAAATTTTTTTTCTACTTCAACATGAAAGTAGACACGAGAAAGACAAGTCTAGATGTCTAGTAACATAAGAGTAAGTGTTCATTTTTACTACTCCCTGTTTCTCAAGTGTAAATTAATGTAAGTCAATATAGGAGTATACACGAGGATTGTTCTCTACCGTGTTTACTTGAAAACTTACAAAACTTTAATATAATTAAGTCAACATTAGAAAACTAGTAAATCACCATCAGTCCTTACTTCAATCCATGAGTTTAAAAACCATTTTAACTCAAAATAAAAGGCTAAATAAAAAAACAAAAATAAGTCTAAGTTAATCCAATCAAATCAAAGCCAAAAAACTTAGAATGCCAGGTTACCTCCTAACAAGCATTTCTTTATGAGTCTTTAACTAAGCTTCTTACTTGGGAATTTTAGAGATTGTTAACATATTGCTTAAGCTCATTAAGATCACTTCATAAATATAACTTTAGTTAATACCAGTTGAATTTGAATGTACCTTGATCTTGATGCGTGATTACTATAGCCTTATAAGGGAAAACCTAGGAGATAGTAAGGGATTTTTACCATTTAGATTTTAGATTACTCGAAAATTGTCAAAGTAGGAAATTATAAGGCAAGACTTGAACTTTTGGTTTAAACTCCTTAGCATGCTTCAGATGTTTTTCATGCCTCCTTTTTGTGTTTTCCTTTTGTATCCTTGAATTTTCATTTGCTATGTTATGCCATTCATTTAACTCATTGATTTAGAGTGTGCATTTTTTTAACTTCAAGGTCTAGGTCATAGTTAAGAAGTTTTATACCCTAATAACCTTTACATTCTAACTCCATTGGTAAGCGACAAGATTTTCCATAAATTGGCCTAAAGGTGTGGAAGCACTCATATAAGCCTGTAAAACATCATCTAACCTTATAAGATAATCTTTCACGGACTGCTTTATGGTTTATTCTAATATCCTTTTTAATTTCCTATTAGTTAGTTCCACTTGGCTATTAGTTTAAAGTTGATAAAGGGTAGCAACTTTATGTGTAACACCAATAACTTTTTTAAATTAATGGTTATAAAGTGTGTACCTCTATCAGTGATTAAAGCCCCATGAGTACCAAAATATGTAAAAAAACTTTTCAAAAATTTAGCAACTACCCTGCTATCATTCGTAGGTAAAGCTTGAGCCTCAAATGCAAAACATATATGGTTCCTCCCATGTGTAATTCCTTAATTTGGAGAAGAATCTCTTCTTTTGTTGATAAGTCATTTCCTTAGGTAGACCTGACTAGCTAAGTAGTTAGCATAAAAACCATGACATATCCAAATTGGTGATAATAAGCATATAAAGCTACTCATCAGGCAATGCATCATTTATTTTTTCTTTAACTAACTTCTCCATGTTGTACTGCTCAAGACTCAATAGATGGTATACTGCTAGGTTCTCTGCTCCTTTCTTATCTTTGATTTCGAGATTAAACTCTTAAAATAATAAAATCCATCTAATAAATATTGGTTTAGCATCATTTTTGTTAAAAAGATAACGAAATTCTGAGTGGTCATTATAAACAATAACTTTGGATATGATAAAGTAACATATGGTTTTATCAAAAGCAAAAACCATGTTAGCAACTTCATTTTTATAGTTGTGTAATTCTGCTGTGTATTAGTCAGGGTTTTGATTTTGTGGTATATAGGCTAAAAATGCTTATCCTTACATTGTCCAAGTGTTACAGTAATCAAATCACTTGCATTGTACATTGGTTCAAAAGATAAATTCCAATTTAGTACTACTATAATCGAGGAGTCCATCAACTTTTCTTTTAAAACCATAAAAACCTTGAATCGTCCAACTTTCTATTCGATTTACTTTAATAACTCTTGTTGTTAAAAATCAATCAATTTATTTATTAATCGATCAATTTTTTTATTAATTAGTAAGTTCTTATAACCAATATAAATCAATTGATTTTTATTTAACAATGTTTTTTTTCAATTAAATTTCACATTTTTCGATAGGTCACGACAATCTCTTTCAATTATATTTCAAATTTTTTATTTTATTAAATCTTTAATCATTTTTATGATCGTCTAATATCGAATGAACTTTTTAAATTTTATGTTGGACCCTGTTTTCAGAGCCCAACTATCCGAAAGCCATAAAACTTGAGCTCGTGAATTACCCTGTAGAGTTATTTCCATGAACTCTCTAATCGTAACCCGTTCTGACAGCGGAAACACAAATTGACTTCTTTAGAACAATTGCATATCCATGCCTCTATTTTATTTTGAAACGATAATCGTCTCATCCGGAGCTCTACAGGTCAATATGTGATTAAAAGTCAAAGTAGACTCATAACTAAGTCATGCTTCTCCAATCGATTCCTCCACTTTCTTTCCATTAATCTTCTTCAATCAACCCCACTAGATACCAAAATTCTACAGAGAGGTAGAGAAATGTGTTAGGAATCTATTGGTTTAAGAATCACATCATTTGGAGGTCGGACAATGAAGTTTTTGCCAAAAGAGTCAACTATGTTTATGTCCTCAATCATATTGAACCTATCTCGGGACAATTGGCACAACTTTCACTAAAGTTATTAGATTTTGGTTGTTTTAGGACGGTTTCAAAAAGGACTTTGAGATCTACAATTTTTATAAAGACTTTGAAGAAGAATTTTGCCATCTAAAGGGTCAAAATTTCTTCTTCTGACGTTTCATCTAACGCCTCACTTCGTCTAGTGCCTCACACCTTCTGGTGCCTCACTTCTTCTGGTGCCTCACATCTTCTGGTGCCTCGCTTCTTTTGGTACCTCACATCTTCTGGTGCCTCACATCTTCTGATGCACTTCTTCTGGTGCCTCACATCTTCTGGTGTCCCATTTCGTCTGATACCTCACATCTTCTGGTACCTATACTTCTTCTGATGGCCACATCTTTTGATACCTATCCTTCGTCTGATGGCCATATCTTCTGGTACTTATACTTCGTCTGATGGCCATATCTTCTAGTACCTATACTTCTTTTGATGGCCATATCTTCTGGTACCTATACTTCATCTGATGGCAATATCTTCTGGTACCTATACTTCTTTTGATGGCCACATCTTCTGGTACCTATACTTCATCTGATGGCCATATCTTTTGTGTTCGAAATCCAAAAATTCCAAACTTTATACCGTTGGAAAGCTAAGAAAAAGATCTATGATTTTTAAGAAGACAATTCTATCTAATTCAGCCTAAAACAATACAGATTTGTCCTATAAGTCAGAATCACAAAATTTTACCCTTATTAATACTTAAAAAAATGCAATCTACAAACCTTGAGAGTCATGAGCAAA
>JANQAP020000181.1:505926-524744 GCA_026874005.2 Erythroxylum coriaceum
ATTTAGCAAAGAATCAAGTTCATCATGCACGTACGAAACACATTGATGTGAGGTTCCATTTTGTTCGTGAAATTATTAATGAGGGAGATATTCTTCTTCAGAAGATTAGGACCATTGACAATCCTGCTGATATGTTGACAAAACCAGTTTCGTTACTCAAGTTTAAGCATTGCTTAGACTTGATTGGCATTTGTAAAATTTGTTGATTGCCTCGTAAGGGATTGGGATATGACCATTGGGAGTTTCACTTCGAAGATTTGAGCCAAGGTGGAGATTGTTAAATATTGTCTCAAAGTCAAAAATAGTGGCTTAAAATGGTGGCTTTTCGGTGGCTTTCGGTGCAACAAGTTAGCCAGCTATATTTTTTAGCTGGCCTTCACCTATTGACTTCTCTATAAAAGAGAAGCAGCAGCAGTAGAAGATAGATGTGAGGCTGTGAGCAGAAAATCTAAGAGAGCCTAGAGGGAGAGAGAAAAGGAGAGAAAGAGTTGCATCAAGAGAGAGAAAATAACAAGGAGTTATTCGAGAGAGAGATAGAAAGTGTCTCAAATTGTCTTTGGTTTTGTATTTTTTCAGTTTTTTTCTCTTCCTAATAGGAGTGTGTGAGCTTGGGTTAATTTTGGGTCTTTGAGAAATTGAGTGATAAACACTATTGTATGTTCTCATTGATTATAGTGAAATACTCAGTCGTCTCCAAACTGGACGCAGGCATTGCCGAACCAGTATAAAAATTTTGGCGTTCTTGTTACTATTTTATTTTTCACTCCAAATTGATTAATGTTTTCGCACAACACCACCTTCAGACATGTCGTCAGAAGCTTAGCAGGACCCAAACCATAACAACCCTTCTATTTCAGTTACTTTAGACGAACTACCGCCGCCAAAACTCATGTTCCTAGCCTTGACAACATACAACGACTTACTATCATGTGATGAATTTTAGAGAGATTATTGATTTGCAGGGTCTTTGTAGGAAATTAAAACTTACACATAAACAAAGGATCTTTTCAAATTATATGCATCATTAATTAATCAAATCACTTACTTAAATTTAAATGTATTCCATCGGTTAAATGACTTCTTGTAAGAAAGCTTTATTTCTCATAGAAATTACTTCTTTTGTGTATTTGTCCCAAATTTCAATTTATTATCTCTTATTTATATATAATATCAATTTTATTAATCGTATTTTTAAAAGTTATCAACTTAAAGGTCACAGTCTAAACTTATCAGGTTTATCCTTTTATTATGATCTCTTGCTCACACATTCAAGTTTAGATAATAAGATTTTTGCATGTTCGTATACTTGTCTAATAACTCATGCAAGATATATGACGTCTTTGATTTATGAATTGATCCTTGAGTAGATTTTGTATGCTATATCTTAGGTCATATCTCACATTTTGATAATCTTTGATTTCATTTATTTCATCGTGGTATAAAAACCTGACCGGCCAGAGGCATATATGCCACCCAAAGTTTGATTATTTTTGTGGTATAAAATGACATCATTTTACACTTAAAGGAGATTATTTTTATAGTGTAAAACAACGTCTCTTTACATTACGGAACTATTGTTTCTATATAATATAAAACGACGTCATTTTATTATAGGTTAATCCCTGCCCCTCCACCTACATTATTCACCTCACTTTTGCGTTGCCCTTGCCCCATTGCGTTGTACATTTCTACTGCCCTACTGCGTGTTGCGTTTTTCTTTTTCTTCCTAGTTCCTCTCTTTGTATTGAGTCGTGCCTCCTCCCTCTTGCCTTCGTAGTAAGATTTGTACGAAGTGGATTTTATGTGTTTTTTTTTATAATCTTTGCTTTAATCACGTCGCTTCTCCAGTTCCTTTTACATGTAACAACTCTTTGGTGCTCTCTCCAATCTCCAAACAATAAGCAACACGTGGTAGCCTCTTGACCAATCAACAGCGAGTCACTAGGCATCTGGCTTGCGACGACTTATATGCTACATGTGGAGGTGTGGAATGTTGTATGTACGTAGTGAGGGATTGCCCAAAGGTCAGGAAAATTTGGGAGATGTTTTATTTAGGTATTACTAATGTCGAGTTTTTTACGGACTCCAAATTGGCTTGGCTAAGCAAAAATTTGTAGAACCATACCACCGTGAATGAGTTTGATTAGGCTATTATTTTTGGTACTTTTTGTTGGTTTTTTTGGTACTGGAGAAACAAGTGTCTTTTTTATATGCACTTTTCTTGGCCTTCAAATCCCCTACAGATTATTTTAAATTATGTAGAGTGGATTTACAAGGCGAGGGAATTGCAAGATCGGGTTCTCTTGGCCCAGCGTAAATAAGAAAAGAGGATTGTAAGTTGGTTAATGCCACCTTTAGGGTGGATCCGTTTAAATACTGATGGTACTTTTCGATGCATCACAAATACGGCTTCTGCAAGTGGAGTTCTTCAAGGCTATAGTAGGGCATGGTTGGGAGGTTTTGCTCAAAATATAGGTACTTATTCTGCGGTTTGTACTGAATTATGAGGTGTCTACTCGGGTCTTTTGCTTGCTTGGGAGTTGGGACATCAGAAGATAGAGCTAGAGGTTGATTCTTTGGTAGTCGTCAACTTTCTATCTTCCTCAGACAATCAAAGGAATTTCTCTAATTCACTAGTTTGGGTATCAAGGAGCTACTAGCCAGGGATTGGGAAGTGTGACTTCAACACATTTATAAGGAGGCTAATCGAGGTGTGGATTGGCTTGCTAATTATCTTCAATCGTTTAGGATTGGTGTCACTATGTTTCAAAACCCATCTACAGGGTGTTCTAGTATCCTTTTTGAGGATATGGCTGGGGTCTCTTTTCCCCATTTTTAGTTGAGTAGTTTTGGTAGTTTAGCTTTTCCTTTTAAAAAAAAAGCAACAACTCCACTAGACATTATGTTTCTGTTCCAATCGCTAGCCAACAATAGAGAATTTTCATTTCCCACTAACTTTCAAACTCCTTTCAATTAAGTTGTAGGAAGTAACTTTTATGTGTTTTTATATGTCTTCAGCCATAGTTTTTGGCCTTAGATTTTTATCGAGTTAGTTTGTTTGTGGTTTGAATTCCTATATTTAGATTTTATTAAAGTGACTTTTATATGTTTTTATATATTTTCATCCATAGTTCTCGATATTGGATTTTATGTGTTTTTATTGAATGCCTTGCTAATAAAACTTGCCTTTTTTTAGGCTACTTATATTAGGAATTATATAAATGATGGTAATGCCACATTTTTATAGTTGTCTTGGTAATTTTAATTAAACTTTAGATTACCTAATACTTATAAGTGGTAGAAGTATGCCCTTTTGGCCTATTGAATTCATGTTTAAACTTTCTTTGGCTAAAATGTTATTGATAATTTGAGAGCTTAAAATGCTAAGACAACATAGTGCATGACTTTTTACATATTATGATAGTGATTAGGCTATTCATCACGAACTAGAAAGTGCATAATTCCAACTTTTGAATTATCATCAAGTTGTCGAACCTTTAACTAGTTCAGTCTCATTCTATTTAGGATTTAGCTTTCAGAGCTTTTCAGTGTGAATTACCCAACATATATAGATGACCTTACGTGCATGCAATAATATTTAGAATGTTTAATGTTTTGATTACATAATAGAAGTATTAGAATCATACAAGATAGGCATATGTCATAACCCATTCATCTGCATCTAATATAAACTCTTAACAAATGAAAAAAAAAGCCTTATTAGAAGTGGTGTTGCCAAGTAGCTATGAATATGGTCTTGAAGTCCTCGTCAAGGATCAAATTAAGGTTTAAGACATTACTACCTTATTGTCAAGTAGCTACCTAGACTATTCTGACTTGTAATTATATTCAATGTTTATGCATTAATTCTTTTTAGATTTTGACCACTTTGGATACTTTTAAATTAATACTTTGTAAAAAATTGGTGTAGGAAATTTGAATATGATTGGATTTAATAGCAATTTGCTTTCTTTATTTAGACTCGTTCCGACTTTAGATACTTTAATATTTAATTAACAAAAGTAGAAGATTACATAGCAAAGAATTTGTTTTATTTATCAGATTTCTCTTTAGTAATATACTTGAATCAACACTATTTTTTACTATTTTAATTTAATTAATTTGATTATAAAGTTCTCCTTTTTAAAAGAGAAGATGTAAACTTATATGGTCAGATATGTTTATTATTTCATATGGATGAGCATGTTCTTTCAGTGAAGAGTTCTAATCCAATACCAGAGAGTATACCGGTAGAGAATTCTAATCCAGTACCAAGTGAAAAAAAAGTCATGTTTAAGGAGCAGGTTCATTGAGAAGTGAAGTTTGGAATTGCTTCAACAAAACTAGATCAATAGATGGAATAGAGAAGGTCGAGTGTAAATATTGTAATAAAATGTTGGCCAGGAGTTCAAAAGGTAGAACCTCGTATAGAAAGAAGCTCATATCAGAAGTTCAAAGATTTTTGACCCTTAACCTAATGAGAAGGAAGAATGAAATGATTGCTACAACTTATAACAACAACATATTAAAGCTTTTGCTAGCTAATATAATCATTGGTGATGAACATCCACTCCCTATAGTCGACGACAAAAGATTTAAGATGTTGCTCACTTTACTCTAACCAACCTTCGAGATCCCAACTAGGAATTCCATGAAAAAAGAAAATTTCAAGATATATGAAGATCAAAAGAAAGAAATATAAAAAAATGTCCTCAAATATAGAAGAACATGTTGCCATCATATTAGATATGTGGATAGCTAACAATCAGAAGAAGGGTTATATGGCAGTGACGACACACTATATTAACAATAACTAGACTATGCAAAGCAGACTACTGAGGTAAATTATATATTTTTAATATTGTTATCATTTATTTTATAATTGTGTTATGATTGATACTTGTTCATATTTGTAAATAGTAGGTTTATTTATATGTTAGCATCACATACAAGTGAAAGGTTGAAAATTGTGTTAGTTGAGTATTTAATGGATTAGAATATTGACACCAAATTGTCTACCATAATACTAGACAACTGTAGCATGAATGACGCAGTAAGTTACAAGTTGGGAGCTTGTTGGTTGGTGAGATGTTGTTCCATATATGTTGCTTTGAGCATGTTTTGAATTTGATTGTGAAGGATATGTTAGAGGTGATAAAGGAAGTGGTAGAGTCAATCTAGGATAGTGTATTGCATTAGAGTGCAACATTTAAAAGAGTTAAATTTTTGAAGAAATTACACGACAAATACACCTTTTGTGCACAAAGAAGTTGGTATTGAATTATCTTATTAGATGAAATTCAACTTTTAAGGTGTTGGAGTCAACAATCGAGTATGATAAAGTGTTTACCAGGCTAAGATAAAGAGATTTTCAGTATACTTGTTTGCCTATAGAAGAGCAATGGGATTTGGCTAAAGCACTTTACACGAAGTTGCATATATTTTATACTACTATTGAGTTTTTATCAGGAGCAAAATATCCAACTAAGCATAGTTACTTTAGCAATATGTGTGAGATCAAGAAAACTTTATCTTATTAGATTTTTAATTCCGATGAGGTGACTAGGTTATGACAGAGTAGATGATGGAGAAGTTGAACTATTACTAATATATGGTAGTACATATTGTGGCATTCATTTTTTTGTTGGACCTGATATACAAGATGAAAGAGGTTAATTTATTATGACATATTGTATGGTGATCGGGCTCAAGAGCATATTGATTTTGTTAAATAATTATGGAATGAGTCATTTAATGATTATCAAGCAAGATTGGACAAAAATTATGATTGCAGTAATTCAGCTCTAGCTTGATTTAGGTTCGAGTTCCGATTCAAGTTCATGTTCAACTTCTTTTAAGACTAGTGTAAACCCTCATTTGTAAAATTCATAAAAGAAAAAAAAGCTAGGACTTCTTACAATATGATGGAGTTAGACAAATATTTAACAACAGATTGTACAATCAAAGTTGAAGGTGTAGAGTTTGATGTAATGCTATGATGGAAGAACCATGGAAAGGAATTTTCAATCATGCAAGTAATTGCACAAGATCTTTTAGCAGTTTCAGCATCCACTATTGCTTTAGAGTCTCCTTTTAGTACTGGCGGTCAAGTTATTAGTCTTTATCACGCTAGAACTTCATCCTAATACTATGAAAGTCTTAGATAGATGATGAAGATATTAATGGTAAACTCCATTCTTTATGATATATTAATTTTTATCTATTTTTCTTTATGATATTATCTTATCTTATATTGTGTTTTATATTAATATAGGTACTAGAATAAAGGAGACCGGTCATTCAATTGAAAATTTTTTTGAAGAAATATTCGATGATGAACGTATATTTAATTGTTTATTATCATGCGTTTAATATTCATTTAATGAAATATTATTAGGTATAATTTACATAATGATGTTTATACCTACAAATAGTAGTGTAAATTATTAATGATCTTGATTATAATGTTTAACTATCTCCTTTCTTCTACCGCGAGTTTGTTATCTTTAATCTTGGCTTTTGGATTTACTTATTTTTCATGTAATTACTTTGGCTTTTTATAACTGAAGATATAATTATTTACTTGTGTGTTTTTATGTAAGTTCTAGACTGTTGTCTTTGCGTTGCTCAACTTCAATATCTACTCTTTATTCTCCACTCTCCAATAGTCCAATTATAATTGATAATTTTATTTTGAATTTTTGTAAATTATATCATTACAAAATTTGGATAATATTAGCATTATTATACTCTTGTATTTTGACAATTGAAAGATTTTCATAGTATTATTGTTGTATTTATTACATAAGTAAACTCATGCATTTATAATATGTATCATATGTATGCTTAGATTGTATAACTGCAATAAGAACATTTAAAGTTCAAAACTAATATCAAAACCTAAAATACATATGTTTTCGATCATCTATATGGATGGATGTAACATTTAATATATACAATTATTAAAAAATACATTTTTATTGAGCAATTATGAATTTTGTTAATTAAATGAATGCAGTATTTCTTATATATATTTTTTGGTTCAATTTATTTTATAATAAATTTATTTTAAACGTATTCATTCCAAAATTTATGTACATTTAATATATACAAATTTTAAGGGTTAATTACCAAAAAAAAGCCCAAACTTTCTTTCAATTATAGCCCAAACTTTAAAAAGTAGCAATAAAATGCCCAAACTTTTAATTTTTGTCAATTATAGCCCGACATTAGATTCATTGTTATCTTTGCTAATGTGACATTGTCACGTGTCAATGGACCCTTATTACTTAGATACGTCAACGTAATTAACAAAAGTGAGTTTGATAAAACTGAAATGACATTGTTTCAACAGGAGAAAATCACACCCCTCAATCTGTAACCTAAATCCCTAAGTTGTTGATGAGATATTAAGCAGATTGAGAAAATCAAGTAGCAGATTCTCTAACCTGACCAAGGATTTTGTTGGAACAGATTCACGTCTGGAGAAACTAACTCCATTCTTAGATGTTTGGAGGATGGACAATGCTAGCATTGTTGGGATCTAGGGAATGAGAGGAATTGCGAAGGCAACTATTGCTAGAATTGCCTTCTAGAAACTATCTCACCAATTCAAACGTAGCTACTTTCTACTAAATATAAGGGAAACTAATGAAAAACATAGACTTGCTCATTTACATGAAAGGCTTGTTCATTAACCTTGTTGGACAGGAACTTGAGAATATGGGATATCTATGAAGGAATGGATGAGATTAGGCACAAACTATGCTCAAGAAGGCTCCTAGTTGTTTTTAATGATATAGATAAATTGGAAGAATTAAAATCATTAGCAGGAACAAGTGAATGGTTTGGTAGTGGAAATAGGATAATCATAACAACTAGAGATGAACATTTATTGATATGCCATGGAGTTGAAGAAATATATAGGGTTGAGATGTTGGATGATGAAGAAGCAATCCAACTTCTGCGCTCAAAAGCTTTTAAGAACTATTGCCCACAGAAGAGCATTTGGAGCTGTGCCAAGATGTCGTGAAATATGCCAATGTTCTTCCATTAGCTCTTGACATTCTTGGTTGTTTTTTATGTGGAAGATCTATAAATGAATGGAAGATTGAGAACGATGGATTTAGGTTACAGACTGAGGGGTGTGATTTTCTCTTATTCGAACGACGTCGTTTTAGTTTTATCATGAAACAACGTTGTTTTAATAAGCAGACTCACTTCTGCTAATTACATTGACGTGTTTGATTAATGAGGGTACCTTCACACGTAACAGTGCCATATCAGCAAAGATAACGGTGAGACTAACGTTGGGCTAAAATTGAAAAAAATTAAAAGTTTAGGCATTTTATTGCTATTTTTTAAATTTCGAGCTATAATTGAAAAATTAATAAAAGTTTATGTTTTTTTGGTAATTAACCCAATTTTTTAAAAATACATTTTATTAAGCAATTATGAAATATGTTAATTAGATGAATGTGACATTTCTCTTATACCATTTTTTTGGTCCAATTTCTTTTGTAATAAATTTATTTTGAACCTTTTCATTTCAAAATTTTATATACTTTTAATATCTACAATTTTTAAAAATACATTTTTATTAACCAATTATGAATCATGTTAATTAGATTAATGTGACAGTTCTCATATACCTTTTTTCTTGTTCACTTTCTTGTATAATAAATTTATTTTGAACTTTTTTCAAAATTATATATATATTTAATGTAAAAAAATTAAAAATACATTTTTATTAAACAATTATGAATTACGTTAATTAGATTAATGTGACAGTTCTCATATACCAATTTTTTGGGTTCACTTTCTTATATAATACATTTATTTTGAACTTATTCATTTCAAAATTCTATGTACATTTAATATAGACAAATTTTTAATAAACACATTTTTATTAGGCAATTAGGAATTATGTTAATTAGACGAATGTGACATTTCTTCTATACCATTTTTTGGTTCACTTTCTTTTATAATAAATTTATTTTAAACTTGTTCATTTCAAAATTTTATGTATATTTAATATATACAATTTAAAAAAACATTTTAAAAAAGTAATTATGAATTATGTTAATTAGAAAAATGTGACAATTCTCAAATATTTTTTTTGGTTCACTTTCTTTTATAACGAATTTATTTCTAACTTGTTCATTTCAAAATTTTATGTATATTTATTAAGTAATTAAGAATTATGTTAATTAGATTAATGTGACATTTCTCATATATCATTTTTTTGTTCAATTTTTTATAATAAATTTTTTTTGAACTTCTAATTGCCAGAATTTTATGCACATTTAATATATATAATTTTGAAAAAACACATTTTATTGAGCAGTTATGAATTATTTTAATTAGATGAAAGTGACATTTCTCATATACTATTTTTTTGATGTACTTTCTTCTATAATAAATTTATTTTAAACTTATTCATTTTAAAATTTTATGTACATTTAATATATACAAATTTTTAAAACACAATTTTTATTAAGCAGTTTTGAATTATGTTTATTAGATGAATATGATATTCCTCATATACCATTTTATGGTTCACTTTCTTTTATAATAAATTAATTTTGAACTTATTCATTTCAAAAATTTTATGTAAATTTAATATATACAAATTTTTTTATTAGGCAATTATAAATCATGTTAATTAAATGAATGTGATATTTCTCATATAACAATTTTTTGTTCACTGTTATAATAATTCATTTCAAAATTTTATGTACATTTAATATATACAATTAAAATAACACATTTTAACTCGTTTTTAAAAGTAAAAATTGAGAAAAGGGACAGGCTCGAGTCCCCATCTCTGAGGTTCGAGCCTAAAATTTACTTCTTCTTATTATGAAAATCCAAAGAAGGGTCAGGTCTTGTGTGAATAAGTTTTTGTCTTATGCTGCTAAACTTCAATTAATTAAATTAGTCCTTAGCTCTCTTCACATATATTGGAGTTCACATATGTTTCTATCCAAAAGTCTTATTAAGACATTTGAAACAATGTTTAAGGATTTATTGTGGAGCCATTTCAATGGTGGAAGGGGAATTGCTAAAGTGAAATGGGTTGACATCTGTTTCCTTAAGGAAGAAGGAGGTCTAGGTATATTTTCTATCAAAACTACAAAGCTTACTCTAACTCTTAAAAGAATGTGGTTGATACTTGAGGATAAAAATTTCCTATGGCTAAAGTGGTTGCATACTTATTTCTTAAAGGAAGAAGCATATGGGCCATTAGACAAGCTACTGATTTTTATGCTTTTTGAATCAGTAGTTATAGTTGAGAGATATTGTCCAACCAGGAATTAGTTGCAGAATTGGCAATGAAAGAATTGCTTTTGTGTGGTTTGACAACTAGTCTAAATTTGGGCAATCAATCTGCTCTTATAGGTCACAGGGGGCTATGCTGAATTATCCCATACACACGCTAAGGTTTGCTCACTGATCAGTGAAAGAACTTGGTAGCTTCCTGAATGTTTAAGGGACCTACAACCTAACTAATCCCCTAACCCCTTAGCCTTTGATAGATACTTATAGGATGGGAAGTCAGTTTATGATTGTTTAAACAAGTCCACCAAAGAATTTATAAGAGGAAGAAACCTTAAAGTTGATTGGCATAAGATAGTTTGGAGCAATTGTTTATTGCTCAAAACTTCCTTTCTTTTATGGCTGACTATCAAAAGAAAACTGAGTACCACTAACATATTGAGTTACTTGGATTTAAACAGAATTTGCTCTTTATGTTTGGAGCAAGAGGAATCTTGTGGTCACCTATTCTTTGAATGCAATTTAGCAACCAACATATAGAAAATAGTGAAAAGAAAATGTTTGTGGTCCATCCATGGAAACTCATTTACCCTCACCGTCCAATGGCTCATTGATCAGACAATAATACCAAGACCATCTATGTAGATTTACAAAGTTTCTTTAGGAACCTCTATACAAACTATTTGGAAGGAAAGGAACTTTTAGAGATCTCCAAACAAAGCTGCTTCTAAAGAGGCTTTAATTTAAGAAGTGATCAATGAAGTAAGGAAATTGATTTTGATTAATGCGATTCCCTAAAAATATAACTCTGATCTAATTTCCTCCGTGAGAATCTAATTTCTAACATCTCCTTTTAATATTATGCTTTTGGTACTTTGGTAAGGCTTTGCAATGAGGTCGTAATTATTTGAAAGGGTATTCCCCTTAATCCTTTCTGTATTGTTTAACACTTCCTTATTATTAATGAATTTCTTTACATTTAAAAGAAAATTTGGTGGCCACCTTTGAATAAAGAACTTTTTCATATGCAAGCTATCACTTATAATGACCTTCCTCTATTCTAAATTCTTTTGAATTGAATTTAATTTGCTTTTCTAGAATTATCCCATAAGATCGTATCAATCATAATCTTATGATAACATTCTAAAGTAGCAAACTTTAAACTTAGTTCTTAAGAATTAGACAAGAGTCCTACGGGTATATTATGAGATTTATTTAACCTCTAAGGTCTTATATAATGTAAGTTAAGATCTTATAAGTTACATTAATTCCTTTTATATTTATTTATGTGCACTTAGTAAAAGTCATGTGCTACAGTATTAAATCTTATTAATTTGAAGCGTGTTTATTTTATAAATACAATACTGTATAGAAGTTTGTTCATACATACTTAATGTATAGCCTCAATTCAATTGTTTATTATTAAATTTGTCTTTTTGAACTCTCATCTTGTAACTTAAGATAGATACAGTGATCATATGATCACTTCAAACAAATTTCCTTTTGACATATCATATAAGTCAACATTTGCGATTTAAGTCTCTTGCTTATACTCTCAATTATCACCTTAATAATAAACTTAAAACCTACCTTATCTCTAGTTATCACAAATAATAGTGTTGATTACTCTTATAAGAAGACCAATCTTTTATTTGCCTAAAATAATTTTTATATAAAGTAAACATATTTTGGAATCAACTATTAGTTTTCTCATTCTCTAGATGCTCTTACTAATGCTTCCTTATTTGTTCCACTCATTCATTTAATAATTGGAGAGCAACTTTCTAGTTCAGATTTGGACTTATTACCTAAAACTTTCACTTATATGGAGGTTGAGGATGTCAACTTTGCTCTAAATCCTAATAAAACACCTTGTCCAAATGGGTTAAATGCATTATTCTTTAAAAAAACTTGGGTGTTAATGGAGAATATGGTGACTAAATCTGTTAAGGGATTCTTCACGCAAGGGAAAATGTTGAAAGAGCTTAATAAAACCTTTTGATGCCTCATCCCTAGGTCTCAATCCCCTAGCTCTTTGAAAGAGTTTAGACCTATCACCTATTGTAGAACTATATATAAAGTCATTTCCAAGTTGATTGCAAACATATTGAAGAATGTGCTTCTAAACATCATACGCGATTTTCAAGGGGCTTTCATTTAAAAAAGTTAAATTAGAGATAACAAACTCTTGAATCAAGAGCTTTTTAAAAGTTATTATAAAAAACTAGATCATAGAAATTAATATACTCTTTAAACAAAAGCTTACTAAAATTTATTATAAAAAACTAGATCTTAGAAATGATCCTATTAAGATTGACTTGTAATAGGATTTTGACTCTAAGGATTAGTGCTTTATCATCAATATAATGAAGGCATTTGGCTTCCCTGAAGTCTTTGTTGGTTGGGTGGAGCAATGCATATTAATAACCTTTGGTATCTTAATCATTAATAAACCTACACGGTTTTTAAAGGCAGTTAAAGGCTTGAGGCAAAGAGATCTCATATCTCCTGACCTCTTTATTTTAGGCATAAAAGTTCTCACTAGACTGATAAAACTACAATTAAACATTAGCAAAGACAAGAGCTTTAAATTTTATACTAAATACAAGAAATTTAAAATATCTAACTTATTCTTTGTAGTAGATATCTTAGTCTTCTCTAAAGTTGATGCCAATTCATTTTGCACCTTATTAACAGTGATAAACCTATTTAAGAAGCTTTCAAATTGTAAATTAATAAGGACGAGAGAAAGCTGATTTTATCTATAAGTTCTTAGCACTCAAGGGCTTGGTTACTTGCATCACTGACTTGAAGTCCATGAAACTCCTTATCCCCATTATTTCAAGGAGACCCTCTTTCAATGACTATTTCCCTCTTACAGAAAAAAAAATCAAAGAAGGCTCTCTAGATGGTGTAATAAAAGTCTTAAGTTGGTCAAATTTAGCTTACCAATTCAAGAAATGTAATCTTCATTCATATTAGTCTTATCACCTCTTAATCCCTATTAGCATAATTAGAACCATAAAGAGGATGATAAGCAACTTTTCATGGTCAAGGGACTTAAAAAAAAAGTTTACCCAAAGTCAAACAGAAGGAACATAGTATGTCTAAAGATGAAAGTGGTTTAGATATCATCCTTTTCAGACTAATCAATAGAGTGTTACTGATAAAGAGGTTATGAAGATTGCCTCAAGTAAAAAGGATTTCTGGTTTAAAAGGCTACATACATACCACATAAACAGAGTTCATTTTTGGTCCTTCAACCCAAATATAAATGCTTTATAGACATTGGTTCAAATGCTTAGAAATAAGGATTTAAATGGAGGGGTGACTGAGTATAAGATTGGCAATGAAGAAGATAAAAACTTTTGGTTTGATCATTAGTTAGATCTAGATCCCCTAAGGAATATCCCTGGGCTTAATGTATTACATAATCTAATCCCTTAGAATGCATCATTCTGTGAAGTCTTAAGAGCAAGGTCTAACTATTTTGAGGCAATTCCCATAAGTCCCCTTTTAAAATGATATTAAAGTCTGAAATTCATACTAATGAGGAGGATAACATAATGTGGAGCTTCAATAAAGATGGTAGGTATTTCAATTTCTTGTGCAGGAAGTCGTTGAAAACCCATTTTCCAAAAGTCACATAGTTTAAGTTAGTGCGGTTTCTCTAATCCAACTTTAGAATTGTATTTACATTGTCGCTTGCCTATAAGGTTGACTTCCCACAGATGATAAACTGATCATATTTTTAAATGTTACTAGATCTTGCCCTTTTTGTAACTATGAGGAGGAAAAGATTAATAATCTTTTCTTTAAATATGGTTATTTGGAATGGATTGACTTAACTTTGCAACATCCCAACCTCTCCCTCTATATAAACCAATCTGATTGCATGGACATGTATGAACCACAATATCTGGAAGGGGACATTATTGCTTTTAAAATGATGTCAAGAGTTATTGGTTATCTGTTGCGGAGAGAAAGAAACAAAAGGGTATTCTAAGGGCAAGTTAACATTATAAAAATATGTTTATTAGTTATGTTTTTTCTCTACATTTTAGAATTCGTAGCCAAAAGTCTATATATCTCTACGATTTTTATAAATCGTAGCCTAATCAAGCAAATAATAAGACTGACCTTAAAACAATATTTGTAGGCTTTCTGAAACACACTATGATTAATTTATTCTTTACGTTTGTTTTCATAGTGCAATGTTATTATTTTAGCTATAAATTATTATTTTAGCATAAACAATTATAGTGAATGGGCTACATTTTCATTTAATAGCCAAAACTATTAGCTACATTTTTCACACAATAAAACAAGGTCAAATCTAGACCACTAATCTCTTTTTAATAGTTTTTATCATTAAAATATAAAATAAAACCCTTTTACATAATCCTTTTTCGCAGACTCCACTAAAAAATGCGAGGTAATGAGTTTATGGTGCCTCTTTTTGGTTCGTTGCTAACTAAGCCTATTGTCTTTCTTAAACAAAGAACATATAGTGAAGATTTAGAGAAAAAATGGATTGAGGTATATACAAAACATTTGTGCACATTCTAAATGCTAGTGTCTGATGGTTTTTATTTTGTATATCTATCTAATAATGTAGTCTTATGACTTATCAAGGGGTGGGTTTGACTGAGGATGACGGATTTGGACTTTGGTTATAGGTAATGGGGGCTAAGGCGAAGGTTGTTAGGAAATTCTAGGTGTTGATCGTAAGGTTAGAGGGTAGAAAGTGACCAAGGAGGGAGAAAGAGGGAACATTTTTAGCTTAAGGTGTTAGCTTTAGAGATATAGGAAGAAAGGGGGTTTAGGGTTTGAGTTTGCTAAGGTGAACAAAATAGCTTCAAAATGAGAGGAGGACAAGGAAGAATGGGCGGTTTTTTTACTGGTTTTTGGGTTAGGGGAAAAAAGATGATAAGGGTATATATATTCATGATTAGACTTAGGGGATAAGAGGGATAAGGTAGGAGCGAAGGGGTTGGAAGATTAGGAAGTCAAAGAGGACAACACGAGGACAATAACTGTTATACAGGTTAGGGATAAAAATATATGAAGAGAGCATGAGAGGTTAAGAGGCACTATAGTGGGCAGGAGAATAGGGAGGGATTACTAAGGCCACCATTTTAGGAGAAACTTTGACTTACCAAGTTTTTTATTTGTTGTTTGTCTTTAATGTGGTTGTGAGCTTGTTCCCTCCATTGTTACAGTATCATAGTTTGGTTATGTATAACAATTACTCTTCTTCTGTTGCTTGGCTTGCCACAATCATATAAACAATTGCATTCTTTGGCAGTATATGTATCTCATGGTTACACGAACAAATCCCTTTTTGAAGTTCATATAAGAAACAACGTTCCATTACTAAGGGCAACTTGGTTTATAAAAGTAACTTATCTTAATCAAGTGAGTTTCTTTGTACTATAATTGTATAATTTAATTTGACACAGATTAGTTAAGTAACACTTAAGTATGCTTCAATTGAGATTGAAGATAACTTTGATGTATCTTAATTGAAAAAGTATCTTTGTTATGTATTATTATTTAAGTAGGTCAGGAAGTTTTAAAGAAAACTGTATAAATAATTAAATACAAATTCTTAACATACAAAATCATTTTAAAAGTTGTGCCAAAATATAAGGGTTTTATAACTATATATTGCCTATGTAATTATTGTTGTTTCTTTATTTCCTTTTAGTGTCTTCTTGTTGAATAAATTTGTTACCATCATCACTACATATTTCTTTCTTTCTTTCTTTCTTTTTGGTGTTTCTATGTCAATTTTGATTATTTATTATGTTAGTTGCAACCTAAATTGCATTCACTAATTTCGTAAATGACTTATAATTGTGTAGCTATATGGACAAAAGTTGGATGACTCATCGAAAATGGTCCAGTCAAAACTTAAAAGAATTGAAGACTTTCACGAAATTTGTAAAAAATCCAATGGGTTCAGAATGTGAAATTCGTTGTCCTTGCATAGATTGCTTAAATTTCAACAATCAAAATCAAAATGTGGTATATAACAATTTGCTAATCCGAGGTATAGATAAATTCTATACTTGGATGGATTTATCATACAGAACGTTTTAAAGCTAGTAATGCTAGAAGTTTTGATTTAAGTGATGAAATATGTGGAGTTGATGATGATAATAACAATAATGATACAGGTGGTGGAATTTAAGAAATGTTGGAGGATGTGGCGAATTATATGGAGACTATGAATGATAATACTAAGCTTGATGCATTTTGTAGAATTACACTAGATAATTTTGAGAAGTTATTGAAAGAAGCTCAAGAAGAATCATACTTGAGATGCTCTAATTTTTGACAATTACATTTGTTATGAAGTTGTTGCATTTGAAAGTATATAATAAGTAGAGTAACAAATCTTTTAACTTGTTTCTTGACATGAAAAACATGATATGTTACTCAAAAGTTTGCTTAGCTTAGATTATGATGGAAATGAAGAGAAAAGTGAAGGTTATTGATTCTAATTCCTAGTCTTATTCTATCACTTCCTATATATAATATAATTTAACTTTAATACTTTTTCTCAAATTGTAGAACGAAAGAAGATGCAACTGAATGATCATTATGCCCACGTCACATTTTAGCTAAACATATTGTAATGGTTAAGTTATGTGGTGTTTGCTTTAATTTGAAGCATATAATTACTTTATAAATTTTCTTATAATAATTTTAGCTGACTTGAGCTAAGCTTATTATTTGTTATAAGGCATCGATTTGGAGAAGATTTTTTTCCATAATATTTGACATCATGTCCAATCACATTTCAATGTATATATTTTTTTGTATTGTTTGTTTACAAACTATAAAGAATACTCATACTTTTTTTTTGAATATTTTGGGTAGGAACGAAGTTTCACTTATTTATATTATATTATTCATTAGTTTTGTTAGTACAACTTGATGGATTTACCATATATTGAATGCATTAAGATTTAAATTAATAAAGCTTCTCTACAACTTAATATTTATTTGCTTTATTGATACTCAATTTAATAATGACACTAGATAAAATTGATGATGAACAGTTAAAAATTATTTATCCAAATAACAGTACACACAATAATAAGAAGAAAAAATATCACAAAAAAACTTCTCGAGACATTTTATAGAAAACAATGTAAAATCGTCATTGATATAGATTACACAAAATGTTGCAAACAATTTTTGGTTACGTTTTTACACACTCGTAGTTAAAAGAATATACTTACGAAATTAACAAAATATAGCAAATAATCTATAACTAAGACAGCACAAAATGTGGCCAAATAATATTTGCTACATTTTTTTGTTGCCTAGTGCTATATTTTTCGTATTATTGTGTTTTTGGTACAAAAATAATTTGCAACTAATAATTTTACTTTATACATGATTTGAGAATGTTGCAAACATAATACGCGACTTTTTAGACGAATGAACGTAGTGTAAGCACAAAGCTATTCTCTTAAAAGAGCTTATTTACTTCATACGAGAAGACTGATGTGCTAGAAGATCCAACTCTTTTACAATCCTAACACTATCTATGACTGAAAATTGCTTCAGGTTTGAAGTAGGAATGTATTTCAGTTGATAGATGGAGAATCATTTGGTTAGCATACGTGATAGATTTGCTCCTTCCCTAAGCTAGTTTCGTTTTGAATAGATTATCCCAATTTAAGATATTTTTCTAACTGAACTAAGTCTGACCTTGCTTTCTATCATCTAACATAATTTGTGATATTAATGCAATTTATTTAACTTTTAAAATAATATTATTATTTCCAACAATATATACATTATTTTGTACATATTTAAAATTATGAAAACAATTTAAAATAAGTTATTTACCTAAAATGTTTAAATTTTCATTGAACCCAATCCTTCACTACTTTAGTTATCAAAATACATATTAAAAATTTATAAATAAGTAATTATCCTTTTTTTTTTGATAACTCAGGTTTTGGGCTTCGCCCCTAATCCTGAGACCTATGAGCCACCCACTCAAACTCATAGATAGGTAAATTCGGGTCTGATTCTAGACAATAGGAGGGGTACCTGCTCTAAAGGATATGCCGCTATTAGGGGGTTACATCACCTTAATAAAGACTGCTCCTCCCATGGTATGAATCCACAATCTTTCACACAATCCTCTCCCCCTTTCTACCACTAGGCTACCCCGTGAGGGGCAGTAATTATCCTATTTGGTTTTGAAATGATACAAGGTTGTTGAAAGTCAAAGATAATTTACAGTTTACGTAGGGTAATTAGGGTTATGATTTAAGAAGGTTGATAATATAATTAGAGTGTGGAATGTGGAGTGGCTGTGGGACGAGGGGTTTTAATACTGGTCCGGACCCCCCACCCACCTACCATACAAAAGAACGCGTTAATTTAGCCTGTCTTTACTGTCTGTTTGGTTGCTGTCTTCAAGATGCAGAGACGGAATGGAACAAAAATTTAGAGACAGAACAGAACAAAAATTGGAGACAGTAAGCTGTTTGGTTATGAAGGACAGAACA
>JANQAP020000181.1:779393-793873 GCA_026874005.2 Erythroxylum coriaceum
AATCGGACTGAAAGTATCATAGTAATCCACACCAGGTCGCTGATGAAATCCCTTGGCCACCAAGCGAGCCTTATACCTGTCAACAATGCCATCAGACAAACGCTTAGTCCGAAAAACCCACTTACAACCAACAATATTCTATGTAGGAGTCCGAGGGACAAGCTCCCAAGTCCCATTATTAACAAGAGCCTTATAGTCTTCCGACATTGCACGACGCCACTTAGGGTCTTTAAGGGCCTGAGAAACAGTAGTAGGTTCAGCATCTGCAGAGAGAACCTGAGCAGTATAAGAAAATTTTGGGTTAGGTTTATGAATATTGTTCTAGCTCCGAGTAACCATGGAGTGAGTCGGGATAGGCGGAGGGGGAATAGATTCAGGGCTCGAGGTAGTGGCAGAGCCAAGAGACTGTGAGATGGGAGAAGGAGCAAAGACGCCACCTGATGGTGCGGAAGGAGGAGATGGAGTGACCTCAGGAGAAGGAGATGAACAGAAGGTAGGAGGAAGGAAAGGAGCCAAGGACGGCTCATGGAAGTCTGGGGCAGACGAAGGCTCAGAGGAAGAAGGAGAGATAGAGGAGGAGACACGCATAAGGAACTGAGATTCTACGAAGTCTACATGATGAGACGCGTAGAGTCGACCAGAGGATGGCTCTAAGCAGAGATAGGCACTCTGAGAGATGGAGTAGCCCACAAAGACACAAGGAAGAGAACGTTGTTCCAATTTGTGATGATTGTAGGGGCGAAGCCAAGGATAACATAAGCAACCAAAGACCCGTAACTTGGAGTAGTTTGGACTCTGGTGAAAGATACGCTCAAAAGGGGAAGCCATACCCAATGTAGGGGTGGGAAGGCAATTGATGAGATAGACAGCAGTGGAGAATGCAAAGGACCAATATTTGAGAGGAAGCGAGGCATGGTGAAGTAGAGCCAGGCCAGTTTCAACTATATGACAATGACGCCGCTCCGAACCCCATTGTGTTCCGGAGTATGAGGCGGACTGGTTAAACGAGATATACCATTGGACGAGAGAAACGAGGCAAGCGCAATATACTCGCCACCATTATCAGAATAAAGCGTCTTAATAGAGCATTCAAAAAACTTTTCAACCAAGGATTTAAAACGAATAAACACTATAGCAACATCAGATTTTCGGGAGAGAGGATAAAACCATATATATTTCGAAAAGTGATCAATAAAAATGACATAGTATTTGAAGTTGTCATGAGACATCACAGGCGATGTCCAGACATCAGAATAAATTATTTCTAGAGGACGACTAGACTGCAAACTAGACACTGCAAAAGGTAATTTATGACTCTTGGAACAGGCACATGCATCACAATGTGACAGTGTTTTATTACTTGAAACTGGAAGCTGAAAATGACGAAGAACATGGCTCATCACGGGACTGGCAGGGTGACCAAGACGCGAATGCCACTCAGCCAAGGAGACACGAACAGAGGAGGAACAAGCAAGAGGACAGGAAACAGAGTGAAGCCGCTTGTACACACCATCTTTAACTGGACCCGAAAGGAGGGACGTCCCTGTGCGTAGATCCTTCACAAGAAAACCTTTAGGTGAGAATTCAACAGAAACATCATTCGAATTACAAAGCTGAAAAACAAACACTAGATTACGTTGCATAGAGGGAACACAGACAACATTATCTAAACGAAAAGTATGATTCAAAGAGGACAAAGAACTAGAGCCAGTATGAGATATAGGCAAACCAGTGCCATCAGCAATCATGACATCCTCGGTATTGGAATATGGACTGTGGAGCGACAAATTGGCAAGATCAGAGGTGATGTGATGCAAAGCACCACCATCCAAGAGCCAGCTGGGAGTGGAAGTAGGCGTGGCAGTGCCAAGGTTGGCACGAGGTTGCCACGGCAGTGAGGGACGTGAGCCATAGGTGCCGAATTGCAAAGGAATGGAGGCAGGCCGAGGACCAGTCATAGAAGAGCCTTGCTGCAAAAGATGTCCATATTGTGGACAATGTCAGATTTTGTGACCTTGAATGCCACAGCCTTGACAGAACCCTAGAAAAGGGCAAGGAGGCTGTCTATTAAATGACCGAGGCGTTGGAGCAGACCAAGGGGACTGAGCAGAAGGAAGTACACCAGACTGTGGGAACTGGAAACCAGCAGTAGGGAAGGCTGGTGATGCTGCAAAAGATCAGGAGGTTTTCTGCGAGAGAGACTGAACACCAGAATTTTGAGCAGACTTCCCAGACCTGTGATTTCGGGAACCAGTGACCACATTAGCTGTGGCAGGCAGTGGCGTGGTAGAAGAATTCTGCAATTGGCGGACAATGATTTCTTTATTCAAGAGCTTCTCGTGAAGCTCATTAAAAGTGGGAGGAGTTTCTCGTGCGTTGATTGCTTCAACCACTGGTCTATCTACGTCGTTGAGACCATCCAATATTTTGTCCACCAAATCATCCTCAGAAATAGGACTGCCCAGTAATGCCAATTCATCCGCCTTAACCTGTACAGAATGCATAAAATTCGATATTGATTGCGCTCCTTGCAGTGGCCGCTTGAGAGCTTCCTTCAGTTGCTTGATGTGTCCACAGGAGGGACTTGCATATGTAGAAGATAGGATTGTCCAGGCATTATACGAGGTTTCTGCACGATGGAGCATCGCCGCAATAGTAGGCGAGACACTGCTAACAAGAAAAGCCAGAATTAATTGATCCTGGCAGTACCATGATTCATATTCAGGGTTGGGCACCTCTGCACCGTTAACAGTGCATGTCTTCGAAGGTATAGGGAAGAAGCCATCAACATAGCCAAACAGTCGATGCCCACGTAACGTCGATTGAACCTGCAACTTCCACGATAAATAATTCAGAGGTGTAAGTTTCGTGGCTGATTGTGCATGGGTAGGGATTGCAATGATAGGATGGTCGGGGTTGGCTGGATTTGGGAGAAAGGATGTAGTGAACGTGGACCCCGAAGTTGGAGTGCCAGACGCCATGAAGGCCAACGGCTACGAAGACAGAGCGGAAGTATGGAGACCGCCTAAAGCTGATACCATAATAGATTAGGGTTAAAACGTATGTTTATTTCATTCATGGGATGGTTTATATAATAATACATGGCAGCCCTAAGGCATACATAAAATGTCAATACTATCTTTCTATATAGTGTTTATCACTCAATTTTTTAAAGACCCAAAATTAACCCAAGCTCACACACTCCTATTAGGAAGAGACAAAAACTGAAAAAATACAAAACCAAAGACAATTTGAGAGAATTTCTATCTCTCTCCTGAATAACTCCTTGTTATTTTTTCTCTCTTGGTGCAACTCTTTCTCTCCTTTTCTCTCTCCCTCTAGGCTCTCTTAAATTTTCTGCTCACAGGCTCACATCTATCTTTCACTGCTGCTGCTTCTCTTTTATAAAGAAGTCAATAGGTGAAGGCCAGTTAAAAAATATAGCTAACAAACTTGTTGCACCGAAAGTCATCGAAAAGCCACCATTTTTTACTTTGAGACAATATTCAACAGGTGGTGCACGAGTACTGTCCTTTTGCGAGACTCTTGCGGAATCACCGGCGTATCGATCGGCAGGTTGTTCCCCTGCGAGAGGAACATACCTTCCTTGTATCAACTGAACGAGGATTCGAACTTGTTCTAATAGTTGCGCAAATATTTCTATGGTGGGCTTCTGGTTAGTAGAGGAGACTTATGGGACGGTTCAAGTCCCTCGCACTTGTCTCCTCACTGGAAGTTGGTGCGGTGACACTGGCGTGTTTTCTTCCGTTTCCACAAACCATACCAATTAATACTTTCCAAACTTAACTATACCAATTAATACTTTCCAAACTTGGTGGGCTTGCTTCTGATGAGCTTTTGGACGAAAGATTCTTGGGTTTATCATAGACCTTGTTCTATTAGTTTTTGGTCCTGAAAACGCATTGAAAATCTAGGACAAATAGGGTTGGTTCTTGAAACAAAATAGAAACAAGAGTCCCACACGAAAAGAGAAAATCGTAATAAAAGAGAAAATAGATACACTTGAAACAGAAAAATGATTCCTGTTACAATCGGAGTTTAATGCACAATACTTAATGCCCAAGGAATATAGGAAAGAGTAAACACCGTTTTTTGCCATCATGGTAGGAAGATCCGACTCCAAATTTTGGTTAACTAAAAGAATTGCTTCAACCATTGATAGTTGATTGCATCCTTCTCCAAGTCACCCTTCATCTTCTTTACTTGTTGTAGAGCCTCTTTCAGATCCATTTTCTCTAATGGCAAATCACAGAAGTCCTTAAGAAACTGGTGAGCCCTGGCTGCACCCCCAGACATATCATCAGGATCACACATTCTTGCTCGTTTCAACCTCACCTATAAAAAATTTGAAGGAAGGTGACTATAACTCAACTAAAACCTTCAGATAATGACATTCTCTTATATTCATTCAGTTGCTCCTGTTCAAATCATATCATGGTAAACATTTCAAGAAACATCTATTACTTTACCAAAAGGTTGATTCCTGTCATTCCAAATAGGTGATAAAAACAGAAAACATAAAAGATCTTCAACAACATAATGCCAAGACCACTGTCATGTTACTTGCATTGATGCATCTCGATGTCAATATCATGCAGTGATGCTACGGGCCAAAATTATGTCTCAAACACGACTCAAACAAGATTCAACTAGAAGCCTGTAATGGTATCAGTTTGGTCTCCTATGATCAATCTAAAATTCATATAGATGCACCTGTTCCCCAACCTCATTTGAAATGATCGTTGTGGGTGAAAAATCCTCCAATTCATTTGCTTTTTCTCGAGCTAGAGCAACTACACTTTCAGGAAAGTTTGCAAACTCTGCAACATGAATGCCAAAACTCTGATCACAAGCCCCTGGCTCAACCTGCAAATATTGACAAATGATGGGGCATTAGGAGATAGACTTGTTCAAAAGCCACATAACATGCATAAAAATATATAACATTCAGTCACTAACAACCAATAGATACCAAAGGAAAGAGAATACTGTCCCAAATAAAGCATCTTAGGAAGTATTGAAGGGCATGATGCCGCTAACACTTAGAGAATGACAAGTACTGTTAATTTATCTAAGTTCATATCTCATATCCATTCAATAAACCTCTTCAATCTTATCCTTTCTTTTTCACTTCCATGTTTGATCAGGAAAGTTAAGAAACAAATTATAATTTCATGCAGCTTGATCCCTGTTTAAAACACATTTCTTCCCTTTTGTTACTCAACTTGGTGTGAAATTTGAGATTTCTTCATGCAGACAGCAAAAGCAAGGTCAAAAGTAAAAAGCTTCTTATTGAAGAACTGAAAAGAAGGTAAAAGGTCAAAAAAAGCTTAATGTTTATGTACCTCACCAACTAGCTAGTATAACACATATGGAGGTAATAAGTTGGCCTGTTTTGTTCTACCAAAACTTACAGTTGTATTACTAATAACTAACGTGCTCTCCATCAAGCTAGAAAACATATATGTCAATGCTTGGCAATATAGAAGGAAGGCAGAACTGAAGTTTGCATTGATATGAATAAATTCTCAAATATATTAGCTCATAAAGGATCATAGGTTGTAGGTAAAGAACAAGAAGCGGAAAATGCAACTCAAAAAACATTGAAGCTAAAGTAAATTAGTCAAGCATTATCAATCAATCTATGTGCAGCTTGAAGCCAGAGGCTAAATAACATTAGTTTCCTATATAAATTTCCATCCATACCTTATATAGCATGGTAAGCTTTCGACTTGAAGCGTCAATGTGTGCACTAACATGGTAATTTTCCACACCAACAATCCGTTTCTGATGTGGTACACCTTCAGTCTTTTCATGAGCTAATGCAGTCAGTTCATGAAAGTGGCTTGCAAATAAAGTAGGAGCTTTGATCTCTTGAATAATATACTCGCATATGGCCCAAGCTAAACCTAAGAACCCAAACAAAACATGATAAGTCTTCTACAATCACACATGCAAACTAGTGGCAGCAACCCATTCAAAGTTACCACTAAACAAAACAAATAGGTTATCCTTTTCAAAAAGGTTGCAAAATGAAAACTACAGCATAAGAAATTCAAAGTTTTCACTTCTCTAAATAACTGGGACATTTGCCAACGGAAGAAAAACATATAGGCATGTGCAGACAATTGAATAGATCACTTCATGAAGCAGAGTAATGAAATTGCACCCTATCAGTGGTTTTAGACCTTGTTAAGTAATTCTAGTATACTAAATGGGGTGGACTAAAGGCTGTGGCAACTGATTCCAGGACTAGACTAGGAGTCTTGAAAATGGACTATAATAAGAATAATATGAAGGCAGTTGAAGTGAGGAAACCTACCAAATCCATCATATGTAGATGTTCCGCGGCCCAACTCATCAATGATTATTAGGGACTTATCAGTAGCTCCTTTCAGTATTGAAGCAGTTTCAAGCATTTCTTGCATAAAGGTAGAAACTCCACGCAACTATAAAGAAGCTAGACACGTTAATTAACTTCCAATAACAGAGAAGAAATGGTAATTTGCATCATTTCCTGCCAGCAGCACACTAACCAGGGTCTCACAGGAAATGGTTTTAAGGCATGCCAAATCTGAATTTGATAGGTAAATAACACATGCACAAAATTTGAACATTGCCATGTAAAAGCAGAACCAGAACAAATTCTTCAAGCTGTTTACCAAAAACCAATTTTTATTTGCAAGTATTCAATATTACAATCAACAAAGTGGCAAGCAAATCAACATTGCATTGACAAGATTATTTAAGTTAAGAAATTCATTTTTATGGAATAGGTGGAAATTTCTGAATTCTGAATTCTGAATTTTAGATTTTTAAGTAAAGAGCGATTCTTAGAACTGATTCCAAGTTCTTATCCCAAATCCTATGAATGATTCTTAGATTTATTACTCTTTTTGTCCTAAATTCTCAATCCCAAAATTCTATAAGCCCTAGACTTGATAGCCCATTATTTCTTGTCATTTATTCTTGTCTTCTGTTTAACTGTCTTACATCAAAAACTTTTTGTACTATGCTCATACAATTAATCTAACTCAAATCCTATGCAAGAAAAAGTATCTGGGAATAGCAGTGCCTATAGTTCAAATATCGTCACTAGGTTAGCACCATGGCTTGCGTTGGTAAATTTTCCTACAAGGATAGACTATAATAATACTCATGGCACCATGTTTTGAAAATTGATAGTCCACACACATCTATTCAGATTCTGAATGCAGGCATGCAACTCTCTTTCATCTTAAGACATGCTTTAATGCTCTGCAATCCTTTCAAGCCACCATTCTTAAAATTTGAAATATTAGTAAAGAAATACGCTACGCAGAAATAAAGTGATGAGAGATAAAATTATGTTCATCTCAAACCTGTTAAGGAATAAGAAATGGAATGAAATTGTCACGACATGGTTTATGAGTAAAATAAGTTAAATTTGACTCTCCTTTGATTAAATCTTAAAGGTTATCAGAAGGAACTCACTTGGCAGTCTCCTGCGCCCACCCGAGCAAAAATGCAGTCACGAATTGAAATGCTAGCTCTTTCACAAGGAATAAACGAACCTACTTGCGCCATGAGAATATTAACACCAACCTGCGAGAGAAGCTTGTATCAAGTTGAAATAACAAGAGCAAATTGTCTAAAACTGCACATCCATTTGAATCATGTAAAACTGCACATCCATATGAATCATGTAACAAGAAGTTCAAATGGGTGTCGGTGCATCATATATAGAAATATGATGATATCAAGCAAATGAACTCCAACACAAAGGACATCTCCTAAATTTCCAGTGAGACTTTTTAAGTTTTTTCCTCTGGGTGATTCATATAATAACATTGAAGCAGTGTTAATTGCATCAGTTAGCTCAAATACAATTATGACCTCAAACTTCATGTCTTTTAATGATGTGAGAGATAAATCAAAATAATTCCAAAGAAACGACTGTTAATTGAAGGTGCTGTGCATTAAAGGAATGAAAAATCAAACCTGCCTAATAAATGTGGATTTTCCGCCCATATTGGGCCCTGTGATTATTTGGAACCAGCTCTGGCCACGAACCTGTTTTGTGATGAAAAAAAGTTCAGGAATGAACTTTAATAAGGCAAGAAGCACATGTGATCAATCAAGTGAATACTGACAAGTTTACAGTCATTTGGTATAAAGTTCACCCAATCCTGAGCTTCTACACAAGGATGTCTGCTTCCTTCCAACACAATATCTCCCTCATCCTATCATAGGAATTATAGAACATCATATAGTGAATAATTTCAAATTTTCTGCAATAAGAGTGACAGGCAAAGTTGCAGTAAAACTCTAGTAGAAAATAACTAAGGATTACAGAAGATGTGACATCTGGTCTTGTGTATGGAGTTGGACAACTGGAAGCTAAATCAGCAAAACTAAGTAAGACATCCATTTCAGAAAGCTTGTTTGCTACCAATTCAAACACCTGCAATATGAAATTTTCAGTAATATCAAACAGTTTACAAAGGGAGGTGACAAAGAAGATGCTTTGAGGGATGTATACCTCAGAGAAAGTTGCTGTAGTTTGAACAACTCGATTTACTAGCTCTCTTTGACAACATTTGTACTCCTCAACTACCTTTTGATACTGGTCAGTTAATTTTTTCAGTTTACTGTTTGTAAATTTCACTCCATCTTTTCGGGTTTCAAGGACAATAAACTGGGTCGTGAGTTTTTTCCTTACTTTTGGTTCCTCCTTCTTTGTAATTCTGAATACATGCCCAAATTGTGTTCCTTTATCTAGCTTTAGTCCCTTTTCTAAAGGAAGATCAAGATCACAAGCTGTTTGCTTATGTAAATTTTGTATTTTCTGCTCCAATGACTCCTGCTCATTCTTTAGAGTAGATAGTGAAGGATCATATCCAGATGAAATCATGTACTCCCCATTCTCAAGTTGATCAAGGTCGACAGAAATCTCCACAAGGCCAATAAACTTGTTCAAATGGTCATCATCAGTCAAGGATTCCAGGGGATCCAAGTACCTTTCTTTAATTAAAGATGAAAATGGTCCATTGTACTGCTCAAGAGCACTTTTAATGTACGGAAGTCTTATACTAGACTGCATCAAAACAGATGTTTCAAGTTAATGGCAGAGATATTTTCACTTAAGAAAATTGACTAAAAGAGTAACTGAAACTATCTGGATGATATGTGAATTGTCAAGCAATTGCACAAAGAAAGTAAATATGCTGAGACTGCTCAAATGAACCAGCATGAAGAACACGTCAATATCAAGAAACTACTGTAGAGAGCATAGTTCCAGAAAACATCAGCAAATTTACTGCTCAAGATCAGTGACCATTATACACTTCGCATTTGTGAGAATCTTATTTTAAAGCAAATATAACAACTCTCTAACTGATAGCTAGGACAATGAATAAGACAAATGAGAAATGTGAGCTATTTTACTAGAAATCTGCAATAATACAATTGCAGTAATTAGCAAATGATTTGAAAGTTAAGAGTCAAATTCCACCTGATAAAGTTTCACAACATGCTGCAGACCAGCTCTCCCATTCTCAATTTTGTGCATTAACCGTTCAATATCTGAGATCCTCTTCAGATGTTGCCTCAGATCTTGGCGAAGTGCAGCATCCTCTACAAATGTTTGCACCAAATCAAGCCTGCAGTTTATTTCATTTACATCTAATAAAGGCTGTTTTAACCACATATGGAGCAACCTTTTTCCCATTCCAGCTGTACATGTTCTATTCATGAGGCCAAATAAACTAAAATTTTTGTTGGCATCAGTTTTGCTTTCAAGAACATTCAGTGCCCGCATTGCAGCAGCATCCAGTCTCATGTAGCTGTCGAGATTGTACTTTCTGATGGTATAGTTTCCATAATTTCTCTCATCTGCAAGTAACTCCGCATAAGATAGTAATGCCCCCAAAGCAACAGCAGCAACTTCTAACCCTGAAATCAAATCTTGGACGGCTTCAATGGAACCTTTGGCAAGCCTTGACAGATCCGGTACCAAATCCCTTGTTTTGAATTCATTTTTCTTTCTCTCTGTCACCATCACACCACATCTGGTTAAAGCATCAAGCAAAGCTTTAGATTCAATGGATTTGCCAGTTTGCATGGGCAAAAGGCATTCCTTGCAACCAACAGCAACCAAAGCTGATTCCACATTTGTGAAGTGGCTATCATCAAGAAATTCAGCCACCCCAATAACTCTTTTGGCCAGATCAACATAACTTAACCCAACAGTGCACCTCTTTTCATGAAAACTGGGAAATAAAGAAACAACCACAGGAGAATCTTCCATCTCATTGTTGGCAAATAAAACTTCTTCAAAACTGCCTAGATTTCCAGGACTCCCACTTTTCACCAATCTCCAATTTGAACCACTACCCTCATAGAACTCAAGAGTGTGGTCTGTTCTTTCCAAAAGTACATCTCGGGCAATTGTTTCAAACATGTTCTTACTAATGCTCACACTGGAAAGACCATCAGATCCACTGCCTAACATTCGCAAGGCAGTTGTAGTATGATAATAGGTCTGCGCAATAAATGTTGCATTTTCTCCATGAGCTGTATAATAGTCCTGCATATTCCGAATACCATTCACACCATTTAACAAGGCCAAACAAACACCATGAAATTACAAAAGAAAAAAAAATTATGGATAATGTATATGTAATCCTACTCTACTGGAACCAAGGGGAAAAAAAAGAAAAAGAAAAGGGAGCCTTAAATAGAAAAACCCTTTCCTCATGCATAAATAAAATCCTGGAAGACATTAGTAAATGAATACATCATTCACCATATTTTACTAGCGGTTCAAGTAATTTACATCATGTAGCCATATAGGGCTCCCAGAACGAGCTCCTATTGAAACTTGACAATGGGACAGTTTACCTGTCTAAATTAAAACTTCTCTAAAATGACATTTTATTTATTTAATATGAAGCACAGGGTAGCTAACATTCAAAAGTTTAGTGTGTCTCTTTTGTTGAAGTTAGAATTAGTGTTGGTTGTTGTCTGGTTTTTTATTTGTTTTTACTTTTTTGATGATGAAATCACTAATCCATCAATATAATAAACAAAAAGACAGCTTCCTGACAAACTTTCTTCGTTGAATGTATGATGATAGGCATGAATTTTCAAGGTGAATATGGCCAAAAATAATTGGTACATGATTCCAGGTCATAAAAAAGGATGAGGCTTGAAGCATACATCCCGGAATTTTTCTTCAGTTGTATCCCAAAATGGCACCATATATTAACGTAAATAAATGAAATCCTCGAAATTAATGCAAGTAGGGTTACATGCTAACATGAGAAAAATAAGAGCTCTCATATTTGAAAAGGTTGAAAATGTTCACTAAACCTCACGTCATGAGAAACTTGAGCATGTTCATGAAGATAATAGAAGATTTATATGTCATTGGACAATATAGAATTGTTGAGCCAACACAACCAGATAAAGCAGATGAATTATGGGCAAAGAGCATCAGTAAGCATGCTGACCCGTCTATCGAAGACCCGAATTGCCCTAGGATCCTGCAACATCCAAACAATTAAAATTTAACCACGCATAATCATTAAGACAAAAGACGACTGCTTTGCGAATGGAAATGAAATACATGTCCCCTCCATTTCACTCAAAAAGAGGATAAACAAATCCCATATCCAAAGCCAATTTGCAACAAAACCACTATAAATATAGATGCATCCAATTCCAACCCACAGAAACAGAGAAAGAAAGAGTGTTTACATGAGGTAGGGTTTTGAAGAAAGTGAGAAAGCCCTGAGCCTGCTTCGCATCTGGAAACACAATGCCATGAAACAGCAGATGTCAATTCATTTCTCAACCAAATAAACCAGCCTATGAACAACATCAATTATACATATAGAAGTCCGGATATTTATTTTTTGAAAACGAATATCAGTGCTTTCACCTAGCTTCAGCTCAGGGAGCTTCTTCTGATCCTCAAAACTATCATCCTCCATTACAATATAAATCACTAATAAGGGAAGTTTAGGGTTTGGGGTATTCTTTACAGCGGACAAATTCGATATATATATATCGCATACACTGTAGTGCTGGTGGGAAGGGAGAACTGACTATGGCGGGAACGCCAGCGAGAATAAGGCGGGGTTTATGGCGAGTACAACTAACGCGCCTAGAAGCCGAATTGATTGGACTCCATTTATGTTTATGCCCGATTCAATTATCTGACAAAATTGTATTAAAATATTAATTTAAATACGGTAGGTCACTTTTGATCAAAGTTGCAAACACCGTACCGAATTGGGTTATAGTATGGTATCATGTCAATATTGTTCAATTCTGAGTACCCTTTTAGGTAATTTTTAAATTTATGAAATAATTTTTGAATTTTTTAAAATTTACAAAATGGTTCATTGGTATATTGTACAGTTGTACTGTATATTTTATAAGTTTACAACAATCCTGTCTCTAAAAATTATAATAATAAATAATAATCACAATTAATATGAAATAACAACAATTTTTAAATATTTCACATATAAATAATAACCACAATTAATATAAAAATATATAATCATCATCATACAAATATAAAATTAAGAACAATACAGAGTATTTAAAATATTACAATAATAATTTCATCTTATAATAAATAATAATTACATCAAAACATTCAATAAAAAGAATAATAAATATCTTTAACTCTCAAACTATTACAATTTATAACAACAGTTTGTGATGAGAAAACAATCAAGTAAAAATTAAACCTGAAACAAAAATATTTACAAGTACATTACATTTATAGAATTTAACATATACATCAAATATAAGTAAAATTAAAATAAGAGAAAAAACAAAAATCTGGAACGAAATTCAATCGTCTACGGAAGAATACCCACTATAACTGCACTAACCTCAGTTATCAGTTAATACAAATTCCTCATCATTGAGAGGAGTTTCATCATCATATCATTCAAATTTAATGTATCAAATGACATATCAATGATTTCTCATCCAAGATTATCTTCCAAGTCATTGACATCTACCAAATTCGATTCTTCGGAAATTCAATCTATCAAAAGATCAATATTATTAATGGAAATTGGATCAGTTGAATTACTTGTGCTATTAAGACTCAAAGTAAACAATAAAATTTAATTATTAGAAAATTATAAGAAATTATATCGAAATTAATAACGATAATAGCATACATTTTCTGAAGCTTTAAATTGTAACGAACAAAAACCATATACCTTTCCCGAAGATTTAAATTGTAACGAACAAAAACTAAGTCATTTAACCTCTTATGCTCCAATCTATTCCTTTTTTTAGAGTGGATAAATTTAAATGTGTTCCAATTTCGTTCAAAGCCTGTTGTACTCACATATTGACTTAAAATCCGAATTGCAAACCTTTTCAATTTTAGAACATCATTTCCGAATCGATCCCATCAACAAACTATAAGTTGTCATCATCATCATCACACCCAGTTCGAAGTCCCACAATAAAGCAGGGTCTGGGGAGGTCTGATAGTACGCAGCCTTACCCTTACATAGTAGAGAGGCTGTTTTCGGTAAACTCACATGTAGATGTGTCAATAAAAAAGTGATGTAGATTAAAGAGTAAATAAGTAAAGTTGGCACGCTAAAAGATTATGTAAATAAAATTACAATAAATACATAAAAATATAAAAATAAAATATAACCAAAGAATATACCTGATATGGTGTCCAGATCTGCTAGTACCTGAAAAATAAAAAATAAACAAAGGATATACCTGATATGGTGTTCAGATTTGTTAGTACTTGATAAGTTACAAAGTCCGGCTCTTCTTGTCTCTAGTCAAGCTAGGAGTTCTTGCTCAGAAACCCTGAGGGTATGACATTCCTACGGTTTCAGATGGCCTCGCGGGATCTTTCCCCATACACCTGTCCTAAAAAGGCCAAGTTGTAGGCCCGAAAGCCTTATCTAAGACTTACAACTAGAAAAGACAGAAAGGACATTGGGTTGGACTTCCTACGCGATAACTACGTAGCACGAGCATTAAAGTAGACATTTCCTAATAACTTACTCAACTGTTTTGGTGAACTTTAAAGGGTATCCTTTACCCTTGTCCGATCACGCCAGATTTTTCTATTTCTAACCAATGCCTCAGTAAGGGCCAACTCTGACATATCTTTCATGATCACTTCCTTTCAGTTCTTGTAAGGCCTCCCTTTTCTCCTCTTGTAGTCACTAAGGGTTATTTTCTCACAGCATCACACTGAAACATCAGAGGGCCTCCTGCGCATATGCCCAAACCACCTAAGTCGTAAGATAACAAAAGTAGCTTTATAATCAAAAAAGGTGATAATTAATTTCAACAAATAAGAAAAATGAAACAACTAATACCTGGAGAAGTTTTTTACTTTGTCGAATAGCAATCGACATTCTAAAATCCCCATAAGACAACTTATAAAGCTCCATTTGTGAGCTTAAGAGATC
>JANQAP020000181.1:797021-809789 GCA_026874005.2 Erythroxylum coriaceum
TTTTAAGTGATTTTTGTTTACTAGATTCAAATGAAAAAAGTTTTATACTTATTTCCTCGTGTGTGAGATTGAATCTCGCATTGATTTTCTAGCATATACATGTATATGTATATATAAAAATATACCAAATGAATAATCTAAAATTTTTATTTTATTTAATAAAATAAATATAGAAATTAAGAAATATTTCATTCAAAAAATATATACTAAATTATATTAATAAAATAATTTTCAAAAATGAAATCTTTAAAAATGACGTTTTTGCTAGAAACTTATAAAAATATATTTTGTGTAATTATGAAAAGTAATTTTAAAATTCAAATTTAAACTAAAATTAAATGTTAAAAGATGACTTGAAAAGTAAACTCAAAAGGCTATTTGTTTGAAAATAGTTGTGATATGTTCTTGGAACTTTGAGATATTATAAATTATTTACATTGTATCATACTAATTATATGATACAATGTAAATAATTTTATAATGAATACAAAAAAATATTGTTGAGAAAATTGAAATATTTGAATAAAATAATTATATATATTGTGATTGTAAATTATTTTGTTAATATATTTAATTTATTATAACATTTAATCCAGTATTAAATAGATAAATTCTTTGTATATTTATATTTATATTTAGATATGAAATTTAAGTTCATGAAACTAAAAACAATTAAACTAAGATTTCTTATTTTTCCACTTATATTTAGATTTATTATTTATTTATTCTGTAACACTCCACGTTAAAATTATAAACAACTAAATTAATATTAACTATTTTTTAGTAATATGCAATTGATAAAGATATTAAACTAATAATAATTATTTAATGATAAGTATGATATGAAGAATACATTACAACAATAGTATAATTGTAATTTATAATTTTTAAAAATGTATAAAATATTAAAAGACAAGTATCATAGATTAAAAAGATGCTCTTAAAAAATTCAACACATTTCTTATAATAAAGAATAATTATAACAAACTTTCAGAGTACATGAATATATTATTTAAATTAATTTTACTTCTTATAAATAGATATTAAATTTTTATTTTCATGTTATAATTTAATTGTTATAATAAAAGTTTAGAGTCGAAGACAAGAAACTTTTATTGTTTAAGTAACTTTGAAAAAAAATCCTAATATTTAAAATTTTCAAAAAAAACTTCTTTTTGATTTAAATTTTCTAGAAAAACTTTTTTTTTCTTAAAATTTTGTTAAAAAATAACAGTAAAACATTCATGACACATGAACTAATAAAATATTACTGATATACCGATCCAACTCAATTCTTCAACTTAACTCGAACTAATTAAATATAAATTTAAAAAATAATTATTATCACTATATTAAATTATTAATTTATATCAAGTTTAATTCATACCATTCAAGTTTAAGAGTTGAGTTTAGTTGTCTAGTCACTAATTTTCAATTAGTCCATTTATGATGTTCATATTATAAGCATTTTGTCATTTTCTTTCAGGGTGAAAATTTTAAAAATATAAGAATTTTAAAATTTTGTTTAAGTTACTTAATCTAAAACGAAAGTCTGTCTTTTACACTCAAAACTTAATATTTTGCAAGTTTAAAACCAAAATAACTTTTTTAGATAGTTATAATAACATTCATAAATACATACTTTTTTTTAAATGTGATAAATTTCTTATAAATACATATTAAAATAACATATTTTGAATTTTAGTAAATAACATTGCTTTACCATATTGTACCATACGCTAAAAAGTTATTTTTTATATTATTATAAACATAATTATAATTAATAAAGAGACTGATTTAGTTTTATTAAAAATTTTAATATAGGTAAAGTGTAGAGCCCACTAATAAGAATTAAGCTTGAGTCATCCATTGCCAAAATGACTAGAACTAGTCTTTTGGATAGTTGGCTCTTACCACTTATAAATCTTTTAAAACTTTTCATGTTTAGTCAATATAAGATATTCTAATACTCCTCCTTAAGTGCAATTGGGACTGGACGTCCAGTTGTCACTTGTAATAAACATAGTAGTAACTGGATCGGGTCGCTGGGACTGGACATCTAGACGAAAAATCAAAAAATTAATAATCCGAACCAAACCTACTTTGATACCATATTAGAATTTTTAATATAGGTAGAGTATAGAGCTTATTAACAAGAATTGAGTTTGAGTCAACTATTGCTAAAATGACTAAAACTAGTCATTTAGATAGTTGACCCTTACCACTTATAAACTCTTTAACATTTTTATGTTTAGTCAATATGGGATACTCTAACACTCCCACTCAAGTGTAATTGGGACTGGACATCTACTTGCCATTTGAAATAAATGCAATGGTAATCGGACTAGGCAGTTGGGACTGGACATCTATATGAACAACCTAGAATTTAATAATCTGGATCAAACTTGCTCTGATACCATATTAGAATTTTTAATATAGGTGGATGTAGGACCCATTAATAAGAATTGGACTTGGGCCAACCATTGCCAAAACAATTAAAACTAGTCATTTGGATAGTTGACCCTTACTACTTATTAACCCTTTAATATTTTCAAGTTTAGTCAATATGTGATACTCTAATACTTTCTCTCAACGCCACGATAACCAGACCGGGCCGTTGAGATTGGACATCCAGACGGACAACCGGGATATTAATAATCTGGATCAAACCTGCTCTGATACCATATTAGAATTTTTAATATAAGTAGAATGTAGAGTCTATTAACAAGAATTAGGCTTGAATTAATCATTATTAAAATGAGTAGAACTAGTAATTTAAATAGTTGACCCTTACCACTTATATAAGTATGAGTTTGTTCCATATGGAAATAATATATGACCTTGAGCATACATATAAGCCTAACGAGTTACTTTTCCTATCATCAATTGGTTTTATGAGAGAACTCATTTGAGATTGTATATGTTCAGCTTATTTGGGCCAAATCCTACAAAATTTAACATGTTTAAAATTATAACACATAAATACATGTATATTCGTTATTATCTATTTATGTTATGTAGATATAAAATATAAAAGGAAAAAATTTAAATGCATTAAAATCAATCAAAATATTGATGTCTTTTGAAATATGTTTGGATGAAGGCCAATATATTTATTTAAATAGTACGTACATATCTGTGTATAACCTAAAGTATAATAAAATTGGAAAAATATTTTACAAAACTTTAAAATAATCGTAAAAATTAATATCTAAAATATATTTAAATTCAATTTTAATTTTGAAAATATATTATATCTTTCACTTGTATATTATGCATCAGTTATTATAACAAAGTTTAACACTCTATATGTTTACTTTTAATAATACATACATAAATACGGAGAATAGTGATAATAACCTATACAATTTCTTTTAGTTATTAAATCTTGGTCAATTGAAGACCTAACCTTATTCAATATCTAAAGAAATAAATATAATTGAGATTAATTCTTTTATCACTAATAGTATATTATTGGAAATGATTTAAAAAACTACATTTATTTATCAAGTGCCAAATTTTAATATTGAATAACTTTTAAATATACCAAAATTTAAATAAAAAATAATCTATATCTAAACAAAGTAATTAAAATTTGTTTTACTAACAAAATTAATAATTAAAGTTGTAATAAAAAAATTGTTTTACTAAGTTTTATGAATTTGATTGTGGCTAAAAGATAAAAATAGAATCACAATCAAATCTTATGTCGCGTATCATGTTTATATAAGGTACGACCAAAGAAAAGATAGACTTTTTTCTTTTAACAAAAACCAAAATTTATACTATATATTCCAGCCCTTTGCCTTTGGTATGGACCACAGCGAATCCACAAAAAGTTTAACAATTTTCTTTTTATATTTTTACTAAAAGACTGTTTTCATAACTTAAAATTTATAATTTTCTGATCATAAAAAAACAGTTGCTCAAAAGAAAATGATAAAGGAAACACAAAACTTTCTTTCATGACATAAAATATAAAAAATTGCATATTTAATTTTAATATTTAAAATACATTTTGACGTTTTTAAAATATTTAATTTGAATCTCAACAGAGATTCAACTTTTAAAATAAGTAACAACTTCGAAAGCTGAAGTTGTTAAAGAAGTCAACAAATATGCCTTAATAATTTTGAGAAAAACTTTCCCTTTCATCATCTTTTTACTAGCCCCATTAAGTCCAAAGATCAGCTTTTGTTTTAATGGGTTCCAGGCAATGCTCAAAAGAGAGAAGCAGAAGCTAGCACCAACGACCCAATGAACCTTGATATGTAAGACCCATTGTACTTGCTTCGCATTTTTGCCTCCCCTCTTTTCAACTGGTTGGAATGCAACATCTGGATCGTTAATTTCCACAACAAAGTAATTGGCGTTTTCCATTTTCCCTGCCACTTGAGAAGCAGTGAACCTCCACAATCATTCATGTCATGCTCTCACCAATCTTCCCAACTTCAAATCAGAAATGCTTATGAAATGATAAAGGGTGACGCTGAAGAGATTGGGCTTCTGGTTGTTGGTGGCGGCAGCGATTGTGCTTCCACACATCTGCACTGAACGGGTAGTGGTGGTGGGTTTCATGAAAAGGTTTAGTAAAGTTGATAGGATTAGGTAAGATTATTTTAATTAAATTAAATGCTCTTACCGAAAACAGGGGTTTATCAAGAAACAGTTTCTGTATCTCCATCGAAGATGCGGGTATGATTGCATACATCTTACCCTCTCCATACTCTGTTTAGGCGAAAATTTGGATATGTTTGGTTTGGTTTATTTTAATTAAATTAAAGTTAACAATTCTAATTAAATTTATAACTAATTTAGTATAATTAAATTGAATATTAATTTAAAATATGTAAATTTCAGAGTTTAATAATTTTCAAGCGATACAAAATTAAACATTTTGCAAACAATAATATTTATTTTAAAATTTACGTATATTTTGTATAAATATTAAGGCCAAGGACAGAACAGTTAGGCTTACGCTTAGGGCCGCAGATAACTGTCCACATCGCTTTAATCTAGAATATTATTGTAGGTTTGCATAATTAAGTGCCTGATACTCCCAGGATCAGACAAGTTATTTCCATTATTCTGCTCTTACTTTATTTTATAAAAATTTATCTATTTAATAAATGAAAATCATAAAAATTGAATGGTCACGATCACTTAGGAACAATGGAAATAGGATAAGGGAACAAAGGATACGATACTCCAGCATCCATCTCAATGTCATATTTGTATGCATATATTATATATGTTGATAAGTGGGTAAAAAAAAAAAAAAAACATGTAAGAACTGAAGTTTAATTGGTGGGCCAGAAGGCATCTCGCTTCCTCGCATATTATATGTGCTTACTTTATGGTGATTGCATCTCATGAAATCAAATTTGTCATTGGATCTTTTGTGTATATCACACGACACAACCTTGTTGAAACATTTGGGATGTTGAAGCATCAAATCGCAGGGAACACTAATATTGGTGTCGACTGTACTAAAAGGAGAACAATCCTATCTATAACTTTATGGACAATCTAATCAAATCGTAGCAGATTAAGATTGAATAATACAATCAACAATCATCATACAGTACAGAGAGCGATTCATTTTTCTTCTCAAAATGGCCTGAGGTGGAAGAGACAAAGCTAAATGGTCATATATGGAGGTTGTGACTCAATTCCAATCAAAATTCATGTTAGTATGAGAACGTTCAGTGATTTTAATAAAAGTAGCCAATAATTGAGGAATGTATAATTGTGTTGTTTTTGCTTAATGAGCGTCACATAGAATATACGTTATCGTGATGGAATAACAAGTAATCGACTTGCTATTGGGCGGAAAAAGAGGGAGAAAAGAATTAATTAGCACACCTGTCATTAATCATTAAGAGAGAAATGGTAATGGACTTGTTGTTAGACCATGCGTGAAGCGGAAAAGACAACATGCACTGCCATCAAAGTTTGGTGTCTCTTGCTTTGGTTCAGCTTAATTTACGGGTAACCACCCTTCATTTTCATCTTTTTGCAATCTACTTTTGGATCTCCAAGCTAATGCCCATGGCAAAACTTTATTCATGTCCTGTGATGGATGTGATTTTTGCAAATGGTGCCCTAGTGAGTCCTAGGTCCCTCTTTAGGTTCAGATGCACCTCCAAACTATGGTCATCATCCACTTCAGTTCAAAGTCATGTTATACCCAAAAGATATTTCACATCCGCTTAGTGATAAATAAAAGTAGCATGACTTTCTTTCCATTCCATCCACATACCTTGGATGTTCAAAAGCATCTAGACCCATATACATATATTGAGCTGCTGGCAGAAACAAATTACTCAAAGAAACAAGCTCTTTCCAGATTCCTAAAGCATCGAATACCAAATCTAGGCACTGCACAAGAAATTATTGTTCTACGAGTTATTGATACCCTTGCTTCATCTGGAAAATGGTTCATCCCCTATTGGACTTGATGTCAAATGCATCTTGGGAAGAGTGAAAGAACTACAAAACAAGCAAACAATGGTAAATGCATATGTGCATATTTCTGATAAGGTAACTCATATATGTGGTTATGCCAAATGGCTCTAATTTTACCATCACATGTTTCCAGTACAGATAATAAACTTGTTATCTGGCGTCTGTCAGTACCTTTTCGGACTGCTCCTTAAAGACTTATTTAGATAGCAATCTAAATATCTACCACCAGTAGGTTATCTCTATTTAGGCTACTGTGTGTTTCTCACTTGCAAATATACTCGTGTTTTTGTGTATATATATACGCACTTGACTAACAGCGGCAGATTGGCCTACAAGAAGGTGCGGAGCCTGGGATTAGAGTTAAAGAAAACGTACAGTAGATAGCAGGATTGATAAAGTCCATTAAGTAAGAGATGTTGTTCGTGGGTGTCATATACTAATGAAAGCTTCAAGAGCTTAGAACCCAAAGCTAGAGAGAGATGGATTTGAATGATGATGAGCTAATCAAGGAAATGAAAGCACTGAGATGAAGACTTTGAAGCGTTTAATGGTCTCTTATCATCCACTTCAAATATGGTACATTCATCACCTTTTGTTCGTAGTTATCATCTTGCTTGAAAGCAACCTTAGAGCCACTCAGCTCTCTCCATATCATGTGGTCCTCCAAGTCTAAAAGAGGTGGATGCTCAGCTAGAGAGACAAAGGTTTTTGTACAAGTAGTGGAGAAAGCGGCATGTAAAAATGGAAACGAAAAATCACGAGCAAGGAAGTAAATGGTAGCCTACAGATAGATAGATAGAAGGTTGGCTTTCTCAGTTGTGGATAGTACTATTGCCATAATTCGAAATGAGATGACACTTGTGTAGTTACGGGAAGAGGTGATTGGCTAGGGTTTTTTAGAGAGATTCTTGTGGATGGCATAGCATAGCATTGGACAGTACAAGCACCGAGCAAACCTTCTTTGACGAAAATCTGTGTTTGTTGTGAAAGAGAAAGAGGCAGCTTTTTTTAGCTCCCACAGAAAAGCTAAACCGATAAGCACGCATGGCTAGCTTGGAAGATAGTCCAACAACAACAATAACATTCCTAATGCACATGACATAATACAACCGATAAAGAAAGAGAGAGTCTGGAGCTTCTCTTTTAAGTGAAAGCGACTTCCAGACACAGAACAGTCAAAGAAGCATTGGTTCTCATGACACCCTCTCACAGCAGCAGCAGCAGCTGCAGCAGCATATGCCCTTTCAGCGAAATAATTGTCCTTCCTTTCTAGGCTTGGACATCGGCCACGTGGAAGTTAAATCTTACAAAACATAACTTGATATATCCTATGTTAATATTTTGATCCGTTTAAAATTACACTGAAATGTCATCACCATAACTCAACACATAAGAATTATGATCCACAGCCTCCGTGACAAAACAAACCTTAACCCACAAAACCCACTTGCCCATGCAACTCCTTGGATGATAATGCTCCTTTTGGTCTTTGTCAATTTTAGCTCTATCAATGTCCCACATGCTTTCCCAAGTGAAGTGAACTGGCATCTAGGATATCTAGTGTGGCTATGTAACTTTCTATACCTACCTTAGTTTCCTTACATACGCTTTTGATAAGCCCAACAGGTTAACCTTTCATTTCAATAAAAATAAAACCGAAAAAACAAAGGTTGCTCATTTTGGCCAATAAATTGGATCCCATCTCAACAATCATAACTCAAACTCAAATCCCTCCCCGACTGTCCCCAACCTATCACTCCCTCTCCCAATTCCACAGCACCCCATGAACATGTAGTACTTGTTCTTTCCGGTCTTTCTCAAGCGCAATCCCGTGCTTTCTGGAAAGGTAAATGGACGTTCTCTGCCCCTCTCTCCCTTAACTCACACCCCACTGCTTTTGTATGTAACTTCAAAAACGTATTTATGCCTATAATATATATACACATGAAAAAAAAAACCATATATGAGCGGTATGCATCCGGTGATATAGCTGTCTTTCTCATTCCTTGATCTTGAGTTGAGGGTCCAAAAAAAAAAAAGTTTAAGTAACAAACAGACTGTCACTTAACACAACTGGTTTCCATTGCTTGCAGAGATGTGAAATTGGAAAAGATCATGGAATTTCTTGACTGCTAACTCTATTAGAGAGAAACCAAAGGGTGCATATGTCATTCTCAGGCTCTAGTCCCACCAATTAGTTACCTTGGTAGCGTAGCTAGGTTACATATCCGGTGCAACTACATACCTAAAATGATTCCCTCCAGCAACAATGGCGACAACTCTATCTTCTTTAGCTATCAACAAGCTTATAACAAACCCTTTTTCAGTGACATTATTTCCAACTCCATCGAGGACGATTTTCCCTCGTCTTTCTTCCACTGGCCCGAGGACTTGGAATTAGAAGACTATGACCTCCATGATCTCCTACTGCAACCTTTGCAGGCTACTGATCCTACAATCTCTGAGACCATTGATAGCATGGTCGGTTCTAGCAAAAGTGTGGACGCCGGTGAGCTCAGCAAAAAATCTCATCACAGTTCTGGCTTGAATCCCAGAAAGAGATCTTCAAAGCGGGACCGTCACAGCAAGATTAACACCCGTCAAGGACCAAGAGATCGGAGAATGAGACTGTCCCTAAAAGTTGCGCGAGAGTTTTTTGATCTACAAGATAAGCTTAACTTTGACAAACCGAGCAAAACTGTTGAGTGGTTACTAGTACAAGCAAGAGCTGAAATCAAGAAACTGCCTACTAGCCTGTTGAATTATAGCTGCAGCACTGTTGTGACCAAGAGTGTATCTTCTACTTCCGAGTGTGAAGTTGTGTCTGGGATTGATGAAACCGCCATTACAAGAAGCAATAATACCCAAGGTAAACAATCCCCTCGTATAATCAACAGGGTGAAGAAGGCTAAACCATCACGTAAGACAGGATTTCACTTCATCCCAAAGGAGCTAAGGGACAAGGCAAGAGAAAGGGCAAGAGAAAGAACAAAGATGAAGAATCGAATAAGTATGAATGAATCAAAGCTTCACGATGATCATCACGAAGCAACCAACCGAGAATCAAGCCAATTAAGTTGCTTGATGAATCCCTTTGAAACTGGAAAGGAATCAGTCACTCAAAGTCACTTAATGAACACAGATACGCTGGTCGAGGTTGAAGTGCCGAGAAGCTCACAAGAACACAACATTTTTCGTACCACGACAGAGGGAATAAACATGATTGATGAGTCCTTACTGATTATGAGCAAATGGAGTTCCTCACCATTTTTCAGTCTTCTGCAAAACAAGGGAATTTCCGAAGAGGTAATTAATAATCTTGTAAATCCAAACTGATTTTATAAGATGTTTGTGAAGTTCTACCATACAACCCACAGCTTTAGTACTAGAAGTACAAATGCACACACCCCGCAAAGATGAGATGTCCTAGGTTAAGTGATTTGTTCCTCAAAATTCCAAACAACCCATTATCACATATTTGGTTGCAGAGTCAATTCACAGGTTTTCAGCCCCTCTGCAAATCCTGGGAACCCTACAGCATTCAAAGCCTGTTCTGAAATGAAAGAATTCCTGTCACTAGTGACATCCTTGACGTGTCAGGTCAGCGGAGAATGAAGAACAACATCATGGTTTATTCCTTCTGTTTGCTTTGCATGTAATATATATACATGGTGTCTTTTCATTATGAGCAAATTTCTTCTGAACTGTTTTATCAATGTTTGTTCGGTTTTCTTCCAATCAAATCAGTGTTATGTGTTCCTTCCTCGTGTTACCAAGTGAAGTAATTAACAACTGAATGTACAGATTCAGTGCAACTCTCTTAAATGGTCGATAAATGCACTTACAGACCTTAAAATCACTTATATTTCTGGCTTTTACACCATTCTAGAAGCTGACAGATGAACATGCCATAGAATTTCTCCAGCTAAACTTGATTTCGGAAATTATAAAAAGGAAAAAAACACTTCTCTTGTTCATTTTAGAATATTGATGCTACTTATGCTCTTGGCGTTGCCATTCGCATATGTACTTTGTCTTCCTATGATTTCCAGTAGTCTCACTGTCAACTTAGAAGAACTTCGTTAATTCATGACATCCTACTGAATAAATGAAACAAAAACATTTATGGAGAGAACCAGTCAATGCCTTGTTTTCGTAGTTCATTGAATGGTTGAGTGAAAACTTCAGCTCCAGCTGTGATAATTAATAATAGCCAAGTTTTGATGAGTTTTAGTACTAGATATCAGACAGTGCTTGATGGCTGTCGAGACACAAAATGTGGCCACAACCACGATACTTGTGGCGGCAGGACTGCGAAAATAAGTATAATATGATATATAAAGCAACATACTACACAGCAAAGGATGTTTCCTCGTTGAAAAATATTTTTTCTTTTCATTTTGCATCAAGTTTAATCTACACCTTTCAGTTGCTTGACCTAGAGGAATATATGGTTTGAAGAAATAACTAGGTTTCATCTAGGAGGTTTTAACAGATCTTTTTGTTATTTCCTTTGGTTGTTCTTTACTTCTTGATTACTTTTGCACTGGGTATAACTTACCTACACTTTTTGCGATTTTGGCACAAGTCAATTGTCACTAGTTATCTGTGTTAAGATTTTGCCTAGCAAAAGAAAAATATGTATCAAGATATTAGTATGAAAAGTGGACATCTAGTCATCTAATTTAGGACTTGTACCAACTCCTTGCTGCTTGTTCCATGTTGCTATAATAACTACAAGTTTTCTTCTTTTGGCTAGGCATAGTAACTAGAATTCTCTATCACTGTACTTCTTGGCTGCTGTGAATGAGATATAAACATTAGCAAAAGATAGCATATTAGCAACTTAGAATGTGCTCTTTTAGTTTTGAATCTCGAGTTTGGAATTTGCAGTGGCATCATTTCTCATAATTAACATTTCTAGACCAGTGAAGTGACATCGATTGTTCGTTTAACCGTGTAACTATATGCATGTCCTCATTTACATCATCAGGCATCAACTTATCAACTTAGTGACTTTGTATATATATGTATGTATAATACAAGATATTAAATTACAGTTTGTGGACCACATTGCAGTTGCAGGCGATTACAATAATTATGAATATAATTGCGATGAATTACGGTAATGATTCGAATGTAGAATCATGCAAACCGTAATTTTAAACTAATATAGCCATTCAAGATGTTACAGGTACAACATAACAGCCGCAGTTGCAATTCTGGACCCAATTTTAAAACCTTACTTGATATTAATATACATATGTGCTTCGTTATAATGTTAACTTTTGTTCTAACTCCTCTGGGATTTTCTGGACTAGGGGATTAGCTTTTGAATACCAGGAAGGCTCTCTGATCATATGAAAAAGATGATGTGAAGTTAACTGAAATAATCGGACCCGAATAGCTGTATGACTCTCAAAGAGGAATATGAAGATTAACCTAATTGTGAGCACTTGAAACTCATACATTCTGCAGAAGATATATTTTCCCTGCCTAAAGATACCATAGTTCTCATTACCGTTTGGACTATCAAGTTTACAAACGATGACACCTTCTATGATATATATACGCAATCTTAGGAGACTAGCAAAATTTATGCTAACTTTAATGAACCAAGTTGCTGCTATTGTCTAATGGCAGCTTTGGGAGTTACCTGTCATACAATTGATTAATAATCTAACTATATATACACTATAAATTTGTAACTCTTATAGGTTATAATTAATTTCATAATTCAATATTATATTTACTTCTAATCTGTGTTAGTTACTATAGGATTAAAATTTTGGTCGTCATTCACATAAAGAGACATTTTAATTCAAAATTTGTTATGCACTATAATATTCTTTTTAATAAATAAATTTAGAAAAGAAGGAAGAGATTATAAATTCGGTGAAAATTGTTATAGTATTACTATATATATATATGTATACCATATCGGACCAGACCGGAATAGGCTTATGGACATTTTCATTATTATATACATTCTTATTATAAAACTAAGATTCTCATTCTAAGAATAAGAAGGGGTCGTTGGAGCATATCTAAATAGAAACTATGTTTATGTATGGATTTCTCCTTCGTTCCATTCCATTTAGGATTAGGAATAGGTATAATCGGACTTGTTTTTTTACATATATATCTCTTTATTTGAAACCCTATTCTATTAACCTCTTTGGTCTTCTATTGAATTGAGAAATGAGTTTAATTGTCCATATATATATATATATATATATATGGTAATCCTATATAGTATTACTATATATATAGTAATAAAAAATTCCAATCCATAGGAAT
>JANQAP020000181.1:1175756-1197117 GCA_026874005.2 Erythroxylum coriaceum
CTTTTGTTTAGTGTTAAGTGATGTGTTTAGTGATGTGACACGCCACCCTCGCGGGGCACGGATTCGGATATCACGGTTGATATCGGGTTCGGGTTCGGCGGGAGTGGGGTGTTACAGTTGTTGTCGATGATAATGCTTCATCAAATACCACATGTATCGATTCTTCTATCTTCTTTGTTCTTTTATTACATACTCTGAATCCTTTACTAGCGGTACTGTAGCCTAGAAAATGGCTTCATATGATCTCCCATTGAACTTTTTAAGGATGTCTTTTCCATTATTTAGAACGAAACACTTACAACCAAGAGTTCAAAAGTAAGCAACATTTGATTTTCTTCCTTTCCACAGCTTATAGGGAGTCTTTTTCAGAATAGGTCTTATAAGACATCTGTTAAGAATGTGGCATGTTGTGGATACTGCTTCTGCCTAGTATCTATGAGGTAGTCCACTTTCAAACAATATAGTCCTGGCCATATCAACTAAAGTTCTGTTCTTTCTCTTTATAACTCCATTTTGTTGAGGTGTCCTTAGATAAGAGAAGTTGTGAGTTATACCATTGCTGTCATAGATTTCTTCAAATTTTCTGTTATCAAAACCTCCTCCATGATCACTTCGAATTGAAGTAATGCAGTATCCTTTTTCTATCTGATTTTTTTTTGCAAAACTTCTTAAACACTTCAAAAGCATCATCCTTATTTGATAAGAAATAAACCCGTGAAAATCTGAAGTAATCATCTACTATAACAAAACTGTAATGTTTACCACCAAAACTTTGAGTCTTAGTGGGACCAAATAAATTCGTTTGCAACATGTCTTCTAGTTAAGCACAATATATATTTTGATTCCTAGGACCAACAAACATAATATTAAAATTATGAATATCGTCAATTTCAAAATGAGATTCATAGAAAATGACTTTGTAACCTTTGTCACATAGCTGACTTATACTCAATAGATTATATTTCAAACCATCAACAAAGAGAACTATTAATGGAGGTAGAGTCAGAATTACCTATTTTACCAACTTTGGTGACTTTTACTCTATTTTTATTTGCAAAGACAACATTACCTTTGTCTTTCTTGTCAATATAGTTGAAATGTGATATTTCACCTGTCATGTGTCTCGAACAGCCACTATCAACTGTCCAATGATTTTCTCTTGTCTCTGTTTTGAAGAATATCTGAAAAAAATTATCACATTTTAGGTACCTAAAATTTTCTGGGTCCTTCTGGGTTAGTATTTTGACGTTTCGGTCTCCAAACATATATCTGAGATAATTTATTTTTACGAGAATTATAGGAATGACTAATATGACCATGTTTACCACAGTATTTACATAAAACAGATGAATGATAGTTGTTATGATTTTTGCCACTTAGCATGTTATTGTTGTTTTGGCTATAACTACTGTTGGATTTAACAAAGAAGTTTTTGTATGACTAATATTGTTATTTTCATTATATCCTATTCCATCCTTACCAAAAATGCATTTACCGCTACCGAGCAATGCATCAAAATTCTTCCTTCCATCAACAAAATTTTCCAGATCTTTCTCTAGAGATAAAATCTTTCCAGCATTTTTCTCCTTTTCAAGTCTAAGGCGGCAACTTTTTCTTCTAACTGCTTTACCTTATTATAATCATTTTTAAGCAGCTTATTTTCCAGCTTAGCTACTCCGTCTTCCAGAGCTTCCTCTTTGAAACCTTTTGCTTATAGTCAATCTCAAGAAACATATTATTGATCGCTAAATTTTTATTCGCAAATTCCAATGATTTAATCTTACTCTTTAGAGATGTATCATTGCTTTTGGACTTCTCCATCAAACTTTTGTACTGATCAGACAATTCATGATATACAATTTTCAATTCATCAACTTCAATATCAGAATCAAAGTAATATACCTCATCGTCTTTCGATTCAGCCATGAAGCAAATGTTGCTTTCTTCTGGTTCTTCTTTTTCAAAGTTTTCAGAATCCTCATCTGACTAGGCTGTAGTCATTGCTTGCTTTCTGGATTTTCTATTCTCTGACTTGTCCTTTTAAAGAAGAGGACATTCTGGTCTTGTGTGTCCAGGCTTCTTGTAATGATAACATATGATTTGATTGTTTTGTGTATTGCTATTGTTGCTGCTGTGTTTTGATATGAACTTATTATTTCCACTTTTTTGTTTCCTTCTCTTTTCTTTATCAGCTTCTTTTTATAGAAGCAGGCATATTTTCTGACCATAAAGTTGAACTCGTCATCTCCATTTATTTGTAACTCAATGTCACTTTCATCACCGTTTGCTTCATCAGTTGCTTTCAGTGCCATTCCTTTTCTCTAGGAAGATCCTTCATCTCACCTAAGCTCGATTTTATGGATCATCAAATTTCTTCGAAGCTAGTTGAGTGAAATAGTGTCTAGATCCTTTGCCATTTCTACAGCTGTCACCTTAGGTCTCCATTCCTTTGGTAGTTACCTCAGAATCTTCGTTACGAGCTCGTCATTAGGATATATCTTTCCCAAGTTCTTTAGGGTTGTGATGATGTTGTTGAAGCATTCGAAGAATTCGTTTATGATCTCTCCCTGTTTCATGCCAATAGTTTCGTATTGATTCACTAAAAGACTTATTCTATGCTTCTTTACCTTATTTGTTCCTTAAAACGTGACTTGAAGTTTGTCCCACATTTCTTTTGCTATAGAGCAGTAGGATATCTTTTTATATTCTTCTGGAGACAATACACATATCTAGGGATCACAAAATCGGCCCGACATTGGCCGGGCCACAGGCCAACCATGATCAGCCCAGGTGGGCCGCGGGCTCAGGTTGGACCGGCCACGGGTCGACCCGACTAGGCCTGTGACCTACCCGTTGGCAGACCCATCTTGGCCCTCCGAGCTGCAGATCACCATGACCTGGGGTTGGGCCAGGGGTAGCCTAGGCATGGCCTAGCCCATTGACATTCCTACACATATCAGGTGATGTTTTGCCTTAGTATTTAGTTATGCATTTCTCTTATCAACATCAGTCCATACTTCTACGTTATTGGAAGTGGGAATTGTAGCACCAACGTTAATTGCTTGCCATACTTCGATATCTACAGATTGGAGATGTATGGTCATTCTCCCTTTTCAGTATGAGTAGTTGTTTCTATTGAAGTAAGGAGGCTTTGAAACGAATTGTCCTTCAAAACTTCTCAAGATGTTTAGATGATCTATCACGTGTTGTAAAACGCAAAAAATGTGAAACCTCGATGTGATACCAAATGATACAAAAAAACACGCAAGAGAGGGATGAATTGTGTGTATAAAATTTTCGCAAGTTCTTTCAGTTCGTAAAATAAACAGATCCTAATTAAAAAAAATAGGAGCCTGTCAGACGACAAAAATGACAGGAGCTTGTTAGGCAATAAGAACCTTTTTTGGGATAAGACCGTGCTTAATTGAAAGAAGCCTATTAAATGATAAATCTTGTTAAAACAATTTAAAAACAAAAGGCACTTATTAAAACTAAAAGGAACCTCTTGCAAGTTGAAAACAGAAGGAGCCTTTTATAAAGGTGAAGGAGCCTCTTATTAAAAACAACACACACATAATATAATGCGAAAATTCAAAAGTTAAAGAGAGAAAGAAGAAAGACACAGATGATTTATATTGGTTCAACTTACAACCCAATCCTGCATCCAGTCCCCAAATTGTTTCACTATAAAAACCGAGTATTAAATTTGATAAGCCTCTCCAAGTTCATAAGTACATAATTTTCAAGGTTCTCCAACTTTTCACACTCGGAGCGTATAACAAACATCTAAAAAGCTCACGCAAAAACAAATTAAGAATTTCTCTCTTGATGGAGTGATTTCACTTTCTAAAGCATAATAATAATGATATGATTCCTAAGAGATATAGATGTTGCTTAAAATGTTTCGACAGTCTAAATATGTTCGTTCTACTTCATAAATGATGTTGCTCTTCCTTAAATAGTCAATTTTTTCAACTTGCCGTTGCTTCACTCGCATCTTTAGTCAGCTGGATAACCTTGAATAATTTCGATGTCATCTTTGCTAAAAATCTTCCAGTAATCATGAAGCTAATATATGACCTTCATAATTAGTAGGATTCTTTCAGATAAACCATTTCTAATAAGGTAAGTTCATAAAGAAGGTTCATGCAAGAAAGAAAACATATTTTTTATGATTTTATTTTCTTTTTGAGAATTAGACAGTTAATTTTACAAGGAAATAAATCTAATTTGAATTTTGAAATATTATACAATTACCATCAAAATCGTTAAATATAAACCTTGTGCTAACATAAACATGTTAATAATTAAGCTAATATTTCATACCAAATATTAAGAATGATAATGAGAAACTTTTTACTCAATTAAGCTAATATTTCATACCAAATATTAAGAATGATAATGAGAAACTTTTTACTCATATTTGGTTATTATATGATTTATTTTATAGATAAATAATCAAAATATTTTGTATTTCATAAATAATTAATTAAAATTATTTGTAATGGTTCAGAAAGTATTAAATTTTAAATTGAATAATTTATGATAAAATAAAATTAAATAATTACAACAAAATTTATTTTATTTGTTATAACATCAATAAAATAAAATAAAATAACTATTAAAATAAAATAAAAGATGATAATATGCGATTTTGATAATAATATTATGAAAAGAATTAATATAAATATTATGAATCCATTATTTGTCATTCATGATATTTTATTCGAGTTATACTCATACTTCCTAAGAATAAAAATTTAGAATTATTTTGAATTCATTTCAATTTTTTCATTACCTAATCTATCCATTCTCTACTATGCAAACAAAAATTAAAAGAACTAGGATTGCACTCTTAGTTTTACCTCTTTATTTCTAGCTATCAAATAAGGCCAAAACAATATTAGAGTCTGTAATATGACTTAAGTTGTCACGTCTGTATCCTATGCACTGATATTTGACCCAAAAAGGGTGTTTAACTTCTTTTATTTAAACACTAGCTTGAGTAACATATAGTGAACATATTTTCTCACCTCTTAAAATTATATGAATATACACCATTTCTCATATTTTCTTTTCCTTTTACTAGATGCAGACTATTTCTTTATAAAGTATTCCTCTTCTTTATGTGCCTTTCATGTCCTATGTGAATGTTTAACCCTAATTTTATTATGATTGCGCAGATGTTAGAAGTTTTAAATATCAAATTATGAGGTACACTGGTTAGTTATTTATGAATGGTAGGTATGATTATAAATAATAAAAATATAATTACAAAAAATAAGAATAACAACAGAATGCTAATTTAATAGGTAAAACTATAGACTTGAAGAAGAGTAATAGAGATATAGGAAGGCTAAATTTAAGTTACATGTAACTTATATTATAACACAACAATACATATGCACCTAAGAGAGCTAACTTGTTAGAGGGTTGACGTAGCAAAATAGATAAAGAAAATTCTAATTCAAGAATTGTAGGATAAATTTGTCAGAGAACAAATTAATTTTATTAATGGCAAGTTATGTTAATCTCTTTCAAAAGTTGTTTAAATAGGTTTACATAATCCCTAATTCATCTTAGAAAAAGTTTTAAATAAATTAGGAAACTCTAATTCAAAGAGTTCTAGATAAAATAGGAAAATTCTAGTAAACCGTAGGAAGAGTTCTAAACAAAATTGGAAAGGAATCAAAGAGATTGAGTAAAATAAGAAACAAGAAATAAAAAATAAAATACGAAAATTTTCAAAATCTAGCAGAGAAGAACGTTGGTTAAGACATGATCATATGCTAGTCAATATCCCATTCTGCTAGAAAAAGAAATGCAAAGAGAAATGCTGGATAAGGTGTGATCAAGTGCTATTGAATGTTGCAATATGTCCAAGAATTCAAATGTCTCATCATTTAGAAAGGAGGATAAAGTGAACTACACCTAATAATCATTTAATTTCATGTACTGATAGCGCTTACCAAACTTATTGGAAGTCATTTTGTCTTACATTAGTATCTTATAACATCCTATTAGTTTTGACATCTTGATATTATGATATGTTAGCTGGGACCAAAGTACTGTGTGTTATACATCTATTTGATTGTATAATGATGGGTGCTTAATTTCTTGTTTAGGATTTTTTTTGATTTTTTTCATAAAATCTAGGTTTTAGAACAATATTACTCAAAATATTAAATGCTAATGGAAATAATTATAAGATATGTGCATTTCTAGTTTCAATTTTAATTAATGGCATGTTAACTAATATAATATATTGCCAATAATACTCCCATTTTTTGTAATGTAGATGTTGGTAACTTTTAAATTTTATTATGGTCAGATATTTGAAAGAAATAAAGACTACAAGTATGTTAGGAACAAGAATAGGAGGAAGAAGGATATGGGAGTTGATGAATTTAACATATTAGTATAAACAAAGGTGTTAGAGTACAAAAGACATCAAGTGAGATATCAATATTCTTACAAATTCCCTAAGGAGATGATAAGATGCTTAAGAGAGTTGAGCTTGCATTATAATAAAGACATGTTTTCAATGCTTTTTCCCACATGTAAGAATTAAACTACCATAATATTATGTAACGAAAAATAGGTAGGCCGTTAACAAATCAAGTATTTGCAAATGACGAACCATCTAATATAGGGAGTTGTCATATATAGCCAATTAAAAGTAGTGGAAGACCTAATTAAACAACATTTACAAGGTTAAACACCATATTAAATATTATGTCAAGGGAGTAAATAGTTGTGAGTAAATATTGACTTATTTCATATATAGCATCAAATTATTTATTCTCATAAAATTTTAGGTTTTAACATGTAGCTCAAGGATATGGAGTAATATTTGACTAAGTTAGTGTAAACAGTTATTTTAGGGTCGCTTGCATCCATTATTTTTAGACCCTTGCATCCATTATTTTATATGCTTATATTTTTGTTGATTATGGTGAAACTATGATATTTTTATATTTTTTACTTGAACCGAAGTATGACTATACATACTTGGTGCGAATAACTTATTGCTTATGATGTTCAACAAATGGGTGGAAGTTATATAGTTATATGAGACCTAAGAAAAAAAAAACACACACACACATTATACTTGATATAAAAGTGGTGTAATGAATAAATATACTATTTTACTTCTTACAAGCAACAATGAACTTTGTGGACAAAAGTCTTACCCCATCATATAAAAATGTCTGAAAAAGTTTTTTACTGTTAACCTTCAAGTTATTTACTATGATTAAATACTTACAAGGCACTTACAATTTGTATGTTTCTTTGTACACAATTTATTCAACGTCATCACTAAAGTTAAAATTAAAATACTCTTTTTTATTATATTAGTCAAAATATTGGCTAGTATTATGTTTAACATAAGCTATCTATAGATTCAATTTATTATTACAATAAAGGTAGTCAATATAAGAAATCTAACATAAAAAATTAAAATTAAGGAAAAATGATCTTATATATTAAATACAATCAATATACATTGTATAATAACAATAAAAATTATTAATATTTTTTACCATTATACATAATGCCTTTTTTTGACAAAATTGAGAGCATATCCTTTTAATCTTTGCTAAATTATCAAAATAATAGTGAACAATTTTTTTGCATTTATAATAACTTTATACTCTTCCTATATTAAGTGTGTACTAGGTGCATAAGTAGCAAAAGCTACTTGTAGTTTATTTTCACCCATATTTATTCTTATTGTGTTTACTAATATGTCATAAATAATAATCATAATTACAAAAATAAGTTATATCCAATATTTAGATTATTATTTAAAAAGTAACTAAGACTTAAGTAGATTACTCATTCTTAATTTTTCATTAGCATGCAACAAGTTTCAAAATATTACATTACATATTGTCTAATCTTCCTAAGACTAACATGTTGTCTCGTGGCAATGACTTTATGTACTATGAATATATTTTGACATCTTCTTACTTGCTATAATATAAAAATAGATAACGATTTGCCTACATCAATAATGTCATATCAAAATTCAAACAAAACCATCAAAGTCTTAAAAGTCAACTAGGTATTATAAGCAACAACTACTCAAATTGGAGCTTGGTAGCATAAACAAAAATAATTAACATAAATTGAATAACTTTACCTATTGTAAGTATGAAAAAGATAGAGTTCATAATTGATTAATAAAATAAGAGCTTGATAACAAGTAGTCTTTTTAAGGACAAAATAAAACAATTTTATTTACACTCTTCTTTGACAATTGATTGAAGATAGTAGGAGTCATAACCAAATAAATACACTCAGAATATCCATAATATGAAATAAACAAAATAACCAAAGAAGCTTAGCCTTATTATGTTTCTTTTCGTAAGAAACTTATAGATGCTTCAAAGCAGTTCATAGCTCAAAACCTTTACCACTAACCTCATGCCCCACCCCTCTTTATCTTTCCTTTTTAATATGGAGAGATATCCTTACGATCCAATTTAGATCTATTAACTTCATGAAAATGCATATGGATTGTATGTGAAACAAAACTTGCAACAAGAATTTTTGTAACACAAAAAAATAAAAATGATAAGAATTATAATATAACGAAAAAAGGTAGAGTTGGGTGGCATGCGAACCAATTAAGGATTCGCAAACTCTAAAATGACTATATAAACTCCATTATAGAGTATGTAAGATTCATCACTGCTTGATTTAGTATTTTGTTTATTATTATTTTTTTAGGAGAGTTCAGTCAAGTAAATCTTATTATATTTTTTTTATAAAAATATTTTAATTATATGATTATATTGACACATATGTATTAACATGTAAAGGACTAGTTTACGTGGTAGTCCATGTCAAAATCATTAATGATAAAATATTTTTGTAATAAATTAAAAATGTAATTATTTAATTGATAGTCAACGGGAAAAGTTAGACATTCAAACTTAAGAAGATAAGTAAAAGTGAAAATTTTGATATGACAGATAAGTAAGATATTTTTTAATTCTAAGAATCCATTTTAAAGTATTAGAAGAAAACCTTTAAACTTGATAGTTTTCCCTAATTTATTGAAATCAACTAGACAAATGATACCATTATTAATGAATGAAACCAAGTTTGTTCAAGTCAAAAGAAGACCAGTATAAATAGGCTTTACTTTTATGCCTATAAAATAATGTAGAGTCGAGGTCTTTCACTATGAGCCCTACTTTAGAAGTAGTGGTAAGATTATAGAGAGGAGCATCATGGGTTATTGTAACGATGATACAATCCATCTATACTTGAAATAATCACATAATGATAATATAAAATGAATATATAAGCTTGAAAATTCTAAAATCCAATGTAAACAAATATGAATTTAAAGAATGAAATGATACAAGGCATAAAGATTAAAGTTATAGAGAATGAAAAATAGTTGAATCTTTTAATCATAATAAGGTTGAACATTATTAAAAAATTCCTAAAATTTGTTTCATGTTTTTAGGGTCCCTTTATAAATGGTGGGATGCCGCAAATTTTAAAAAGTATCATGTCTCTTTAATTTCATAGTTTTTGTAATTAATTAAGGTAGTTGGAAGATGAATTTAGATAACTATACATGCTTTCACCATGTTCATTTGGCCATCTATAAATAGAAGATCTCTAAGAGGTACTTGGTATCTATAATATAATTGAGTTGTCCTTTTCAAGAGAGAGAGAGAGAGAGAGAGAGAGAGATTTTAGAATGAAGGAGCCTAAAATAATTCTCAATAATTTTCAAGTTAAAATGATTCACCATAAATTTGTGAGAAAATTTTGAGTGATGTAATCCATCCAATAGGGTAAGAAGTTTTATGTTATCCTCTAGTCTAACTAAAGAAGATTTTGTTTTAATTATACTAAATTATATTGGAAGTATTTCTCGGACCTACAATCTAGTGATTTTTTTTGTATTAGAGGGTTTTTCATATGAAAATTTAGGTATCCTATATACGTAATTTTCACATTTTACTTTGCCCATTTTAGAATAGACAAAGAGAGAAAAGAGCTTTTGAATTATTAGCCACTCTTTTCTCAATAAAAGAGCTTCTAAATTACCATCCTCTCTTTTCTCAACAACAATATCATAACTAGGTTTGTTAGACCATTATCCTTTTTATGTGATTAAAGATAGAGGGTACCATCACTTATGATGGTGAAATGTTCAAACTTACCATAGAGAATTACTCCTATTGGAAGTTAATGATGGAGTATCACTTATATTGCAAAAGATTTTTATGAGCCAATGTCATAGGTTAGAAGCTGGAAGGAAAGTCTGAAAAAGAGGGAGCTCTTAAATATAAAGGTGGTGGCTATGATTTAAAAGTTCATCAACTGTAACTTGTTTCAACACGTGTCAAACTACACCGATGCATAAATATTGTAGATAAAACTAGATTCCATAATTCAAAAGAAGATGCCTTGGAACAAAGCCCACTTTGTAAGACAAATTTTCAAGTTAAAGTATAAAGACAACCATAGTATGATTGAACATTTAAATACATTTAAAAGGCTCATATATTAGCTTATAACGATCAAGATGAAGATTGATTATGAATTAAAAGCCTTATTACTTCTTAGTTTCTTACCCAAGATTTGAAATAATGTCAATGTCACACTTAGTAACTCAACCCTAGAGGTAAGCTTACTATGGACACTATGGTTGACAACCAAAAATGAGAAAACCAAGAGAATATATATGCAATCTAAGGCCAACATTTTTGATAATAGATGAATAAGTGAGACCTGTAAAATGAGTAAAAGAGGAAGTAGAGACAAATCTAGAGGGCAATCTATATTATATAGTCAAAAGTCATCTGCTAATACTGTGGCAAGACAGGTCATAAGAAGTCCAAATGTCAAAATATTAAAAGAGATTGGAATAATAGGACTATTAAGTCAAATCAGATCAACTTGAGAAAGAAAGAAAAGAAGAGTATAACTACTGTTGTAGAAAAAGATTACAATTATTTCTTCCTCATTGGAGAAGATAATTATCTTAATATCACATACGATGATAATTCATGGATTGTTGATTCAGATGCCTCCTTTTATATCACCCCAGATCAATACTTGTTCTCTAGATATTAAGGTAGTGACTTCAGTACCATCAAAACGGAAAATCAAGTAACTAGTAATATCGATGAGTTAGGCAATGTTACTTTGATGACTAACATGGGATCTAAGCTCATGTAGAAGAATGTTAGACGTGTCCTAGATATGCACCTTAACCTTACGTCATCTAGGAAGCTCAATAATGCTGGCTATGTAAATCATTTTGGTGTAAAAGATGGAAACTCTTAAGAAATAACATCATCAAAGGAAGAAAAGAGGAATCATTATATTTTATATAAGCCAAGTTATATAAAGAAGAAGTTATTGTTTCTTATAATAACTCATGTTTAGAATTATTGAATAAAAGATTAAGGCATATAAGTTAGAAAGGATTAACAATTCTTGCTTGTAAAGAACTTTTTTTTGAAGGTGAAAGGTAAAACACTTGAGCCCTACAGTCATTGTTAGGTTGGCAATCAACGTAGAGTTTTATTTTGTAGAACTAATTAGCCACATAGTAGAAAATATGTTCTTGATTTAGTGCATAATGATGTCTACTTAATGATTGATAAATATATAAAAGGTGCATTATTTTTCGTTACTTTCATTGATGGCAACTCGAGAAAGATTCAGGTATGTTTGTTAAAAAAAATGAAGTAGATATCAAGTATTAGTGTTATCAAATAGATAACACCAAATACACCATAGTTTAATGGTGTAGCTAGGAGAATGAATTGTACCATCAAAGAAAGGGTATTATACATGCTCTCTCATATTAAACTCCCTAAGTAATATTAAGGGGAAGTTGTGAAGACAGTTGTCAACATTATCAATCATGATCCTTTTATTCCTTTGGTTCGAGATATCCTAGAGGAAGTATGGATGGGAAAGAAGGTCTCATAATACCATTTCAAAGTGTATGGTTGTCAAGCATTCGTCTACATTCCTAAAAATAAACGATCCAAACTCGACTATAAGACAAAGCGTTGTATCTACCTCAACTCACCACAAGATGGATTTGGGTATTGATTGTGGGACTTAGTAAATAAGAAGAATGTTAGAAATAAAGATGTTGTGTTCTTTGAGGATCAGAAAATCAAAGATTTTGTGTAGCCAAAGAAATCTAATCCCAGGTCAACAATAATGATTCATTTTTTGTAGTACATGATGATCCAAAATACAAATTATGAAGACAAATACTAATGAAACCAGTAATATGTATGATGATAATGGTCGTCAACTAAGGTGTCATTAATGGAGACGTCAATAGGAATAACAAAGAACATGTCAAACCTATTGAGCCAGAACTTGTAGAACAATTTCAACTACAGAGATCAACTCAAGAGAGATGACTTTCTACTAGATATCCTCTAAACTAGTACAAAATCACCACTAAGGAGGAGCCTCAAAGTTCAAAGAGGCAATGGATGATGTTAACAAAGAATGGTTGAAAGTCATGCCAAAGGAGATACAATCCATATATGAGAACTATATTTACAATCTAATGGAGCTATACAAAGGGTGACAAGCCTTGAAAAACAAATGGGTCTATAAGCTCAAAATAGATGAGAACAACCCAAATTTAAGTTACAAGGCCAAGATCACTGTTAAAGAGTGTAACCAGAAAAGGGTGTTGATTTTGAAGAAATCTTCTCCCTTGGGGTTAATATTTAATCTATTATAGTGGTTTTAAGTCTCTTTATTGGCCTAAATTTAGAGATTGTACAACCCGATATAAAAACAACATTCTTATATAGAGATCTAGAGGAAGAGATATACATAGAGTAGCCTAAAGGTTCTATAGTTTTAGATAAAGAATACTTGGTGTGCCGATTCAAAAGGAGCCTCTCAAAATAGTGGTATAAGAATTTTGACTCTTTTATAGATCAACACCACTTTAAGAAGGCTCACACCGGCTATTATGTATTTATTATGAAAAGGTATGATGTGGTGATTTTATCATACTTCTACTTTATATTGATGATATGCTAATTGTTGAACATGATGAGAAGACAATTGTTGCCCTTAAGAAGGTGTTAAACAAATCCTTCTGAATGAAGGACTTGGGACCAACGAAGTAGATTATTGGAATTCAGATCAACCGAGATCACTCCAAAAAGTTATAATGGCTATCTCAAGAGCTATTGAGAAAGTCCTTAAGACATTCAACATGGACAAGGACAAGTAAGTTAGTGTTCCACTTATCAGACATTTTAAATTGAGTAAGAGGCAAAGTCCAACATGTGAGAAAGAAAAAGAAAAGATGAAAAGGTTCTCATATTCATCTATAGTTGGAAATCTCATGGACGCTATGGTATGCACCATACATAACATCACTCAAGCATTGGCATTATGAGTCAATTTTTGTCGAACTCTAAGAAAGAACACTAGGCTGTTGTAAAATAGATACTTCAACACATCCAGGGAACATCTAATAGATGCTTATGCTTTGCTAATGGAAAACTTGTGTTAGAAGGGTATAAAATGCTAATATGGTCATGGTTATCGATTCGAGAAATTTAACTTCAGGTTATTTAACTACTTTTACAGGGGAGTCAGGTCAAAGCAATCCAAGCTCTAAACAAGTATATCATTTTCAACCACAAATGTTGAATACAACACAACTACAAAATCATGTAAGGAGATATTATTGATGAAAATTTTCTTCCATGAATTGGCCAAGAACAAAACAAATATATGGTGCAATATGACAATTAAAGTTTGAAACACTTGGCTAAGAATTCAACCTTCCATTCTGGCTCGAAGTATGTTGATGTCTGTTATCATTGGATATATAAGGTAATGGAATAGAAGATTCTAAAACTTGAAAAGGTTCACACTAGTGATAATTGGTTAGATATAATGACTAAGGTGATACCAACCAAGAAATTTGACAATTGTTGCCAAGGAGTTGGTGTGGTTGTGCCCCCAATTAAGTTGGAAAGCAGGAGATTTGTTATTATCCCTTTATATTTTGTCAAACACTACTAATTTTAATAAGCATCATCTCTCTCTATTCTCTTTCTAATTTTAGAATTTTCTACAATTAATTACAGTTGGGAGATGAATTTGGATAACTATACCAACATCTAAAATGCTCATTTGGTCATTTATAAATAAAAGACTTCTATGAGGGACTTGGTATCCACAACACAATTGAGATATCCTCTTCAAAAGAGAGAGGGAAAGAGAGACAGAGAGATAGAGCGTGTCATTTTAAAGTGAAAGAGGTTAAGATAATTCTCAATTTCTAAAGCTAGAGTAATTCATTATAAATTGGTAAAGAAATTTTTAGTGTTATAATCCATCCAATAGGGTGAGAAGTTGTGTATTATCCTCTAGCCTAACTAGAGAAGACTTTGTTGTAATCCTACTATATTATAGTGGAAGAATTTATCGAATCTAAATTTTTCCCTTACTATTGGAAAATATTTTACGTAAAATTTTGGGTGCTCTATCTACTTAATTCTCACATTATTTCATCCATTTTATAACACACGCAGAGAAAAAAAAAACACATTATCAACCTTTCTTTTCTCGACACATGCACATTATTTTAGTATATGAAAGTATTCCTTTACATTCAATTGATGAAAAGGCTATTTATTAAGGTAACTAATTACATCTATCTATCAATATACATATACAAATTAGGAGTATTAATTATATTTTCTACAATTGCATAAAATCCAAAAATATACGAGAATTTAGAAATAATATGAATTTCATAATTTTTATTTCATCATAGTTTTATTTTAAAACAAAATACTAAAAGTACTTCTATTAAGTGAAATAAATATTATAAATTTTACAACAAACTAATAATGAGATATATAGTGTAAGAAAGTGGCTAAAAATATGGAAATACTTGGTTAGAGAATAAATACTTTGATGTTCGGCAGTTGTCTAAGACATTACTTCATTTCTTATTACAGATTTGTCAGCCTCCCCAGTTAGCATACTCAAAATTTTGACCTGTACATCAGCACATAGCATTAATACATACAACAATAGGATCATGGATATAACACGTCCATTTTTCACTTTCTCCTTTAAGGTGGAAGTTGATCAGAAACTGACAGAAATTGCAGAAGATGAGAGACATTCCTGTCTGTGTTTGCTTCCAGTTAACTAATCACTAAATGTATGTCTACCATCACTTTTGTTTCTTGTCAGATCCAGCGGCACTATTTTCTGCTGCAGCTGCAATAGCCAATTCCATCAACCTTTCATAGTCTATTTCGGTTGATTTGTACTTCAACTTGATCCCTCCTTGGGTCCATGACCTAATACAAAGAATAGCTTGTGTGCTATCAAATGGCATAAAGAAACGTTGCTTATCAATTTCATCACCCTTGCTGCAAAACAGTTCCTCTGGAGCCACAGAAGTTGGTTGCATTGCTAAGAAGTCCCGAGCCATCACAGAAAGCCGGGGGTAGCGCGTGCTGTTGACTTTCCACCACTCAAGAACATCTATAGTTATTGGAGCAGGAGGCTCTGACAGATACTGAGTGAGTTCATCAGTGGCATTGCTCAAGCTTGCTCTTCTTTTCTTTCGAGCAATTTCCTCTGCAAAGGAAACACTCCCTCCATCTTCGATCTCTTGAGTGCCATAACCACTTGTGATCGATGAAAAATGACTGTTAGAGTAATTTCCTATAAAATAGGATCTGGCTTCATCCAGATAACTTCCGGAGCTTAGACTCTCAGGAATGAGCTCACTTTTGATTCGGGGATCAAGAATGGCTGTCATGTATGTGAATATATTGCAAACCTGGCCACTATAACTCCTGGCCTTCTTTGCCATCTCTTCAGTGGCATTTTTAAGCCAATCTGGACTGTGACGTGAATCTCTGCATATGGAGATCATCTCAGAGATGTGATCCATGAAGAAGAGAACCAACCCAACAGTTAGTAACTTGTTTGTGCATATGTTGTTAATGGTTTTGTAAAATGGCTCCAAGTATGAATGCACAATATTAACTGCATTCTTTTCTGTAGAACTCAGCAGCACTCTGCCACCCAGTGTTTCCTCGTACTTCCTCATAATAGCATCCATAGACTTATTAGCCTGCATCAGAAAGTGATTCTCATGCTCGTCATTACTAAGTACACAGATTTCTCAGGTATGCAACAATTTGTGTAGAAGTGGCTATGGGTGTGTTTGCCTCTTCACGTGTGTGCTTGTGGGTAAGAGGGACAATAATAACTGTTTATACTAACTTAGTGCCGACATCCCCAGGATTAACTTAGTTAAACATCTCAAATGAAGCAAGCAGTACCTTACGCACAATATCAAGCATCTGATAGTTACCACTCCACCGTGCTGAAGTTTCAAGTGGAAACTTCCAACTTCCCTCCTGGTAAGCTGTTGTTAATTGCACAAAATCCTCTGACATCTCCACTGATGAATTTAACTCGATTACAAACTCTCTGATCTTGGAAATTACTGGTTTTGTAGTTCTCAATCCATCATCTATAATCAAGTTCAATGTATGAGCAGCACATGGAAGATAGCAGAATGGTCCACCCTTTCCATCTAATTCCTCTTTCAAGGTATGGCAAGCGTGGATTGCATCTTGACTGTTATCATGGGTGCAGGAGAGCACTCTATTCTCAATGTTGTACATCTTGAGAACCTTTGCGAGGGAATGATAAATCTCAGAACCACCGCAAGGATAAGGTATGCGACATATGTCGAGAAGCACATTGTGAAAGGACCAGTTTTCATCTATCCATTGACATGTTACACTCATATAGGATATTTGCTCATAGGATGTCCAAATATCCAGGATGACGGAAACTTTAGAAGAAACCTGATCCAAGCATGTCCTGACATCCTCTTGCATGCTCCTAAAAACTTCATGAAATACTGCTTTATACTTGTCACCTGGCCAGAGTTGTATTGATGGGTTCAGAAATTTGAACGAATTTGCCAACCACTTTTCCTCTAAAGTTGATGGAGGAAGAGAAGCTAATATCAACCATTTGATGAGCAACCAATTGAGATGATCATAATCCACCTGAGTCTTGCCCTGAGGTTGCATTTTCTTGATCACAGTTGTTGGCTGTGGTGCTGAACTGGTGACAGAATCTCCTGATTTATCGTATCCCGGATGTCGGTTACTGAGATGCCTTCCTAAATTGCCTTCAGCAATAAATAAAGACTATTATAACCATCAGAAAAAATCCCTTGTCATCATAAACCAGGACCAAAATCATCTGATAGAAAAAGGGGAAAATGTAAAAGAAAGAGCAATTTTCAAAGTACTTTCCGTAATGACCACTTAGCAAAATTGTTAGTCACAATTGTTCCACCCAATGCTTTTGAAAAGTAATTTGGCGTTTAAATGATTACAGCGTACTTACCAGGTACTTTCCAAGGAGATAAGGAGAAACAAAACAGGGAAGTAGATCTCACCTGTGGCAGTTGCAATAGAATAGCTCTGTCCACAAAATTTGCACCTTCGACTCTTCCCATCAGGAGCAGTCTCAAAAAACTTGAGATAAACTGAAGTCATTGTTTTCTTCCTTTTTGTTGGAACAACAGAATTTCCCTTCTCAGAAGATCCAAGTCCAATATCTATGGGATCAACATTTTGAATGAGTGTCATGTCCATCACCGATTTGGGCTCCATATCTACTCAAACAACCAACATATTAGGCACAACACGATTCATACACAAGTACAGCATTCTACTCTTTCTCATAGTAGGAGACAAAATTGAGTTCAGTCACATACTAAAAAACCAATTATCCAAAATCTAATAAAGGTATTGATTCACATCACCAAGATAACCTTTGTGTGCACGGGCAAAACACTCAGATGTGCATACTTGCAAGCATATGCATAGATTCCTACAAGTAACGAAGCACATAGACACAGCTCACACAACCACCAACAAACGAGTGCAAAATCTCAGGTAAGATAATTCAGTTACTGACGCAGAAAAAAGATGGTATTTTCATCAAGTCATTACACCACAACTAGTCAACTACGCAGATTCGAGCTCCTAAAATTTTCACTGGAAATTTAAGACATACCTACATTAGGGAATCGAGAAATGATTAGTAGCGAAGATTTACAGAACGGTAAGTTCAAGAATTGGGAAGGAAAAATAAACAAAAAGAGGAAAGATAAATAAAGTACCTTTATAGGACTTAAACGCATTGTTCACACTCCAATCCATCTGGTTGGCAGCTCTCGAACTCACTGTTCCTGTCTGACACGGAATAGAGTATAAAAATTATATTCAGAAGACAAAAATGAAAGGGGAGGATATAAGAAAACAGAAACACCTTAAAGCACAAAATTCTGCTCTTACCGCGAAATTCATGAAACGGGACGCCAAGACAGACCCTTTTCTTCTTGGTTTGTGGGTACTACGAGTCGAGAAAATTTCACTCCATAAAGCAACAAAATCAGGAAAAAAAAAAAAAAGGGAGTAAACTGATAATGAAGAGAAAGATGAAAACTTTGGCGAGCGGGTGAGCAAGAATGAGTGTGTTAACAAATTAGAAGAAGAAGACAAAGAGGATTGAATATGTATGAAGGGATTTGGGGGAAGATCCAGTGCTTGAAGGAGAGAGTTGAAGAATTTACAGCCAAAAGAGGACTAGTCTTAGAGGAAGAGAGAGAAAGAGAAAAAATGGAGGGAGATCGGAAACAGAGAGGAAGCGATTTGGCTCCTATGGATCTCAACTGAGCCGGATCTGAGCCGACCAAACTCTGCCCAACTAATAAAATTTATAGCCGCGAGCGACGCCTAAGTTTGGAGAAGTATCTGTGACTCTGTGTGTGTCGGTCGGCGTCGCTTACTCTCTCTATCTCTCTTTCTCTATGTCTCCATATATAAAAAGCAACTGACTTTGGATTTTAATTTCGGCTTTTGACTTTACGGCTAAAGAGACAGAGAAGAGGGAGTAACAAGGAGTTGGAGTTGGAGTTGGCTGAGCCTGTTGCTGCTGTTCTTATGTTTCATTTATATGATTTATGTTGTGGTTTGGCCCAACTTACTCAACGAGTTGTGATGTAGCGGTGGCTTTAGCCTTTAGCCAGCTTTCTTTCGTTTTTATTTATTATATTATAAGAAATGAATAAATGGGAGGGCTCAGCCTGAGAGACTCCAAGCCCATCACCAGCTCACATACTTTCCACGCTTAGCTTCACCTTTCAAATCCAACGTTCACTTCCAATTCTTCTTTCTTCTATTTTCATTTTTGTCCTCTTTTCTTCTTCCTTTTTTTTTAATTATAACGCCATTCCCAAACATTTTTCAGGATAAACACTGTTAAGGGAGCTTTGTGATCCAGATAGTGATCCTTAAAAGAGAAATATTAAACCTTTACTTAATATCACTTGTTTCAATGTTATATATTATATTAATCAATATTGATTTGCAATTTTATGATTTCTATATTTCAGTGAATTAACCCAAGTTTTCTATTTACAGAATAATTTTGTAATTTAAGGTTCAAATCTTATTTCAAAATATACAATTGCATATTTGAATGTAAAATTCTTTTATTGATAAAATAATAATGAGGCCTATATATTTCATGAATATACGTTATTTTACCAAAGATTTAGACTTTCTTTTATATTTTTTTTGAAAAATGAATTTGTATTAATAATAGACAAAGCTATAGCTACATTTCAATGAGCTCTAGGCTTACAGCCTTAACTTAATTTACAAAAAGACTAAGTAATTTGGGAGGGTCTATACATTACAAAGAAACAGTCATAAAGTACAATGGAGCTAAGCTATAGTTCCCACCGTCTCTTCATTTCAGTTGAAAGATATTGTGCATTTTTAGCGTATATGGAAGCTTCAATCCAATTAATAATTCTATCAGCAAGTTGGTATTTCCCTTCTTTCACATCTGTAAATCTTTGGCTGTTTCTCTCCTTTCAAATGGTTTAGATAGTGGTAGTAAAAGTTGCTTTGTAAAGAGTTGCATTAGTTCTCCCTAGTTTGGATTTTCGAATAAACTATTCCAGAGCTGGTTCCCACTCATAGCTGCTACTAGTATCCGGTAGCATATGCAAAATCCTGCTCTATATTACTTTGGAGTATCAAAGAAAGAAAAGATGATCTTTGTTTTCCACCGCCATTTCACATAGAATATAAGTATCATCTTCATTTCTATGCCATTGTCTTTTAGTTCTGATTATATTCTTAATGGCAAGCTGGGTGATGAATGAGGCTTTAGGAATCAATGTATGACTCCATAAAAGATTATACCATGGGACTTTAATAGAGCTGAAAGAGAACTACTGATGACAGGACTTGTAAGAATATGCACCATTTAGATTGAGAGTCCAATTAATAGTATCTGTAGTCCTTACATCATTCAGTCGAGGTAAGTGTGTAACTAAAGAGTTAAAGTTTATGAAATTATCCACCCATTCTCCGTTGCAAATCAGTGTAGAAACTTTAAGATGAAGTGGTAATCGATTCCTTAAGTGAAGAAGCTCGGAGTTGTGAATAAAAGGGCTAACCTTAAGTTAGTTATCATACCAAAGCCATGTGGCTTCTCCATTCCCAATTTGATGTTTAATATAAAGATAGATAGTAGCCCTCATCTTCATCATTTGCTTGAGGATCCATGAGCCATCCTGTGTATAATCTGCTCGCCAGAAGTTTACATTTTTTAGGAGGTACTTGTGCATCCATTTGATCCATAGTACTTGATGATCAGTATAGAGTCACCAAAGTCTTTTACACATGAGACCATTCTATATTGTTGTGATCAAAATAATACCAAGTTCTCTATCTTTGTTCGGGTAGTCACTTCACTCCACTTTTTCTTGATATTCTTGGAGTGATTTGTTTTGCGTATTTATAAGAATGCTTTGAGTGTTCTATCAATCTCCTTTATAATTGCTTTGGCAAAGCAATGTGGGCTATCCAATGTAAGTACAAGCTGCTAAGAATAGAGATAGTAAAAGTAAGTCTAGCAACATATGAGAGAAATTTCTTTTGCCATGCATTAACTCTAGATTTGATCCTTTTAATGATAAGGAAACAATAAATGAACTTAGGCTTTGAGGCAATAATAGGTACTCCTAGATAGCAGAAAGGAGTTGAGTGTACTTGAAGTTTAGTAATTCTTCTAATCTTTGCTAAATTTCTCACATCAGCTAATAGAAAAAGACAACTCTTTTCATAATTAAAGTGTAACCCTAACCACTTAGCAAATACCTTCAGAACATGCATCATTATGATAATTGAATGAGCTTCAACACCACACAAAAGAAATAAATCATCAACATACATCATATGGG
>JANQAP020000181.1:1223706-1239108 GCA_026874005.2 Erythroxylum coriaceum
TTATTACTTTAATACAACTAAACCATATAATAAAAATCCTACTAACATTAACATAATAATTAACTCCAAAAACTTAACTTATCAAAACCTCATAATTCATTCAAATCATGCTTAAATAAATAAAAAAATTCGGGGCCAACAAAGATCTAGCATGAAGGATTATGATTTTTATGAGACAAATATAAATGGAACTTCAAAAAGTTTTAGCAATGAGTAGGTTATAGTTCGTTGCATTTGTTCATACAAAGCTCTTTAAAGTGGCCAAATTTTTTATTTTAGATCTCTACTTTAATAGCTTTTAATGAACAAGTTTAATAAAAATTTTAGAGGATGAATTTAATTTATAAACTTAAGATTCTCTAAGAAACTCGACCTTTTAAATTATTTGTTTAAGTAAAAATCTTTATAAGCATTTTGTTCTAATTAATAACATTATATGTTTGTCAATTCAAAACTTTCCAACATTTCTTGACACTTAGATTATACCATCAGAAGATATGATGGATGATGTTTAAGAGCTTTAAGCCAATGTCAAAAATTATTTTTAATGTATGACTTTAGTGGTAGAACTCTTTGTCAAAATTAGACATTATAGAAATAGTAGGTGTTTTATTAATAAAGTATTTTAGAGACCTAAATCTATTTGGTTGATTTAGGTCGAGATAAGAATGGTTTTGTGGTTATTTATGTTATGAAACTTGTGTATAACTTAAATATCTTAAATTTAATATATAATAGTCAAATTTCATAGATGATTTGCCTAAAAAGTCAATTCCTAGATTACCTAACAGATTAAATTTTGGATCATATCTTCTCATAAGAGATTTTTGAGATGTGCCTCTTTGTTTAGAGAAGAGTGCTTTGAATTTCCTTATTTATTATATGCATAGTAATATAAACAATTACATATGTCCTAATATCAATAATTGTCTTTGTATTTTAAGACAAAATTGGATCATTCTTTAGTTTTGACATAATCAGATGTAGTTATTTATGTTAGATATTCATCTATTATGAATTAAGTAAGAAAAACTTCTAGTAGAATGTTTTTCTTAGTTATCATGAATTTGGTTTATACATTGCCATCTTTCTCATAATAGAAATTTGCAATTGATGTGTATGATAAATTCTAGATTGCTTGATGAAGTTCTTTGTAACTAGTTAGCTATTGATCTGGAAGAAGCATAATAAGTTCTTTTTGAAAGATTTATCAAGGGATTTAGCACAAATTGGTGCTTGAGATGATAAATATATTTATATGAATAAGACATCATTCGAATATGAGAGAGTATGATTTAGAGCATGATTTTTTAATTTATAAACAATTTAATAATGTAAGGTGAGATGATTTAGAGCATGATTTTTTAATTTATAAACAATTTAATAATGTAAGGCGAGTACACAATTTTGTTCTTACATTAAAGTACCAATGGTTTAGGTTTATATTTTAATGTCTTTAAAATATTTGGATCACCAAAGGGAGATATTAGAATTATATAATAGTATAATGAACATTATGCCAACATTTAAAATAGTTTGAACAGTATCTATATAAGTATGTTGGTACTATTTGGTCGGGTTGTCAAAGCCCTCAAAATAAATTCTAAATCTTTTTCTTATAGTAATTGTGGATCCAGGCCAAATCCCAAGAGAACTAAAAACTAGTTTCTTAATTTTAATTCACAAAACAAAGTGGGGTTTATGATTAATTAATTAATTTAATAAAATTAATAAGGAATCAAAATTAATCAACTGAATATAAAAGTGATAAATTCAAAAATACTTAACTCTGGTTCAAAGGAAAGTTCTCATCTAATTATAAAATTGATCATTGGTCTAAAAAGAATAATTTTCACAATTCAAGCAGTTAGTCTAAAACATATTAGAATAGCATAATAAGTTTCAAAATATTCTACATTATTTAGTTCAAACCCAACATTCAAACCAAAACTTAACATCAATTGATTGAGTATGGTAGCATTCCATATCAATTAAATGATAGCAATAAGCTTTGTGAAAAAGACTAGACCCTAAATTAATAATTGAGATAGCTACCATTATTCAACTTTATTTTCTTATTTATCATAATTTAAATATGCAAATTCATCAATAACCTATTTGCTACTAGTACCAATCATTCATGAAAACTACGAATCACTGAATTCATGGGTAGCCATAGAATAATCAACATCAAATTAATTTGTCAAATTAATCAATATTAATTAGTAATGAAACAAAAGAACACAAAGCAAGAAATACTTGAATTAAAACATAAATATAAGTTTAGAACAAAACCTCACTAGATTACAATTAGAGTTTTGAACCCCTTGAATCAGAATATTTGAATTAAGCCACACATGGCTTTAGTTCTAACACAAAAATAGATGAAAGATGAAAGATTGAGAGAAAATTACAAAGAAATGAAAAGGAAAATGTTAGAGAAGGTAGTTGATGTGGTTTTTCCTACTTAAAACCTAGTCTAATTCTATTTTGTGGAGATTCCAATATAAAACAAATCCAAATCCCTATATAATAGGGATGGAAAAAAGTTTCCTAGTTGATTTCCAACTCTTGAAGTGAATCTGGCATTAGACGTGATCTCGCCTTATCCACTGTAGTAATATGTCAACGTTTCCTAAAATTCATGATTTTGACCAATAATATTCCAATTTGATGCAATCTCCACTTGCCATCTCTTAAAACAAAACAAACCTTAATTTTCCTATTTAAATACTAAAATACAGCCAAAATAAAAGAGATAACTTCAATTAAAATAACCAAATAACATCTTGTCAAATTTCCCCACATCTTATGCTTGTCCTCATGTATACATCAATTCAATACATCAACCATCCTCACAACAACCTCTCATCTTCTTTCATTTTATCCAAAAATATCTGTAAAGCTAATACTTATTAAAACTTAAGGATAAAATGACAACGAAGAGAACAGGCACTTGTAAGACACATTGTTAAAATAAAAACATAACATCTCATCAATTCCATTAAAATAAAATGAAACAAGACTATACACCCTTTCATGGATTTCAATCTCTACACTTAAAGTGTTTAGGGTTCATTAAGCTCTGAAATCAATGCCCATAAGCTTGCTTATGAATCATATCTCCATCACTTAATAAAGATGAATCTAATGTATAAATCAAAGGGACTTGATACGTGTAGTAACATGGCTTAGGAAAGGTATAACAAAAAAAAGTTTTTAGGTTAAGTAAATTGAAGGAAATCATAGAAACTTATCCACACAAGTTTTAACTTAATTCTTTCAAAAAATCACTTGATTTAAATACAAACTTCTATAAGTTTTTTCCTTTTTATTAGTTTTTAATATTTCAATATTTTTCTTTTGTATAACAAAAGCATAAATAGGAGATTTCTTTATACATACACACACACACACACACTTCTCCCCATTCTAAAAAAATGAAAAATTAAAACAATGTAACTTGAACAAACTAATTTATTTTTCATGAAAATATCCAAAATCCTATGCAAATAAGCTTTATACAATTCCTTCAATTTAGGGGCTCAAAATCAATCAGGACGCCAACAATAGAAGGGTATAAGTGTTATAACAAGGTTATTATGTAAGAAAAGAAAGGATAAGGCTCAAATTGGTTTTTTAGGGATATAAAGTAAGGTAGGCATGTTTAGGTCAAAAACAGTTGTCATAAATGCCCTTGTCATCTTTATGTAAAAATTTATCAAAAATATGGTTTCAATGGTTTCAACATGCATTAAAAAGCAAGTTCTAGAGTAAACAAGCTATGTTTGACAACATAAAATAAAAAAAATGTATAAGCACAAATTGGATGAATGCTCTTAGGCTCAAAGCTCACATAAGTGTCAAAAATGCATCAAATCTTAGACACTTTCATTCAGCAAAACCAATGAGATACTTAAAATGCTTTAATGAAAAAAACTAACCATGCTTGTATCTTTCATGGATTATAACCTAAACTAAAAAATGTTTATTTATAGACAAAAATAAAAAAATTATGTGGCTAACACGAGGAATAATCAATATATTAATTATAGTATTCATAAGTTCAAGAACAAATCATAGAGTTCATCATAATATGTACAGTTGCTCCCCTACATGTAAATCATACATTGTCCCAAATATATACACAAAATGCTCATATGTCACAAAAATAATCAACAAAAATATAAAATAGAGTAAAAACTCCTTTGAGTTGTGAGCATCTAAATTGAGATGTATTACGGTGGCGGTGGGCATGGAGGTATCACCCCTATAAATTGGAGTAGAGCATCCAAATTCTTCTCAAGTTTAGACATTTTATGTTCTAATCTCTCTAGCTAAAAATGATGCTAATATCAAATTGGTGGAGTCAAAAGATACAAAAGTGGTGGAACATCATTATCCTCTTGTTGCATTAATGATGAACCTCTCTGAGCAGGTCTCGTGGCATAAAACAAAATGTTCTTCTTTGTTGCTTGAGTAATTGCATCCTAATTAAACAAGCTTTGTCCAACAGTTCCATCTCAAAGGTGATATGTATATTAGTGTCAATCGTATCAAACAAATTGAGATTAATAGCCAGATGAGTAATAAAGGAACCAAGACATAAATTCTTGTTAGAAGAGATAATAGTGTTAAATTGCTTTGCTAACCAAGCATCCAATTGACATGTACTTTTTATACCATACACCAAAAAACGAACAACTTAGCTTTAGTGCAAGTACACGTAGCTTTCCTTCCTAAATAATTAAAAACCAATAAATACTACATATAAATCCATTTAATATCATTAAGATAAATCACATTAATTTCCATGCTCTAAAAGAATCAAAATCACTATAGTCCATAATAGATTCTTTATATTGAGTCAAATTAGCTTATTCCTCATCTATCAACCTAAAGGCCAAATTAAAATTAGTGATGATTTGTTTAAATTCGATACCCATTAGTCTGTACTGTACTGCATTATGACTACGTAAAGTAAAATTATTCGAATTATCAAATTTGGAGTTTCATGTCAATAAGCAAATCATCAAAATTTTCTTTAATATCCAATTCCTCTATAGATGGGTAACGCACATACTTGCCCACATTAATATGTCAGGTTTTGAGAGTAACATACCGTTGTTTTCTTTCTTTAGAGTTGAAAGTGAGATAACTGCACAAGTTTGATTTAGTTGGTAAAATAAAGGTGTTTTCTGCTATCCGAGCATACTTCCTATTGGCACTAGTTGCAGGTCTTATAGTGGATTGATGTTGTGTAGTTGGATTCACCATAGATTTTCCTTTCGTTGTTGTCCTAATAGTATCTTTGAAGCGTCCATAACTGTAATGATTACAAATAGAAAAATAATTTGAAAAATAATTAAGACAATATGATAATAACTAAAATGTAAATTAAAAAGAAAGCAACTAAAAGTAAATAATAAAAATAAATTAAAAATAAATAGAACATTAAAACAATACTAATAGGTGTTGGTTATGGAGTTGTGGTGGGTTTGAAAGTGTTGTGCATGTGTTGGTACTGAGTATGGGACATTAAAGAACTTTGTAAGTCTGGTGCATAGGTGTTGGCGTGATGCATGACTACCTGGGGCATTTGGCATCTACGGTTGGATATGCCTCTAGTTCTTTGGTGCTTTAGATGTGAGGCTACTATATGTGGGCTGGAGATGGTGTTGCGTCTGTTTTTATTGTGCGACGTGTTACTAGCTAGGGTGATTGTGTTTGTGCAGGGTGTGGGCAAGAGATGGCGCTGTGTCTGGTATGACTGTTGGGAGACGATGACTAGATGCTAAAAAGAAATAAAAGAATTAAGGTTTAATATTTTTTAATTAAAATTTTATATCATAGTTTTTATGCTTTTATTTTACTTTATTTTTTTATTATTATAAAATGTCTTTTTATTTTTTATTATTATAATATTTTATTTTAAAAAATTACAAGTTTCTTTAAAACCAAACAGACAACTAACATGTATAAGGTATAGTCACACCTTATGAATGTTAATATTCTAGAATTTTAGGGGTTCCATTCTAAAAATTGTTTCAATCTATGTCCATTCACTTTAAGAATCTTCTCGATATCTAAACCTTTTTATTTCCACTATACCATCATAAAATATATTAGAGATAAAAAAAGGGCCAAGCCAACTAAAACATAACTTACCTGGTATAATTTTTAATTAAGAATTATATAATAACACTTTCTATCCCTCCTCAAATTGTTTCCTCAAGATTATAGTATCATGGAACAATTTTGTTTTCTCTTTATAAATTTTCAAATTCTTGTAAGCATCCAACCTTAATTCCTTTAACTCTTACAATTGTAATTTCCTTTCCTCCTTAGCCTTTTCCAAATCTATGTTACAATAATGCATCACCCAGTAAACTTTATGTTCTATCTCCACCAGTAAATGATAAGCTTTACCAAAAACTAATCAACAAAGAGACATTCTTATCGGTGTTTCGTAGGCTATACGATATGCTTAAAGAGCATCATTTAGACGTAAACCCTAATCCTTTTTACCAGGATTCATAGTCTTTTCCAAAATAGATTTCACCTCTCTATTCGATACTTCTACTTGTCCATTCATTTGTGGACGGTATGTAGTAGCTACTTGATAATGCACTCCATACTTTTTAAGCAATGTTGTCATGATTCTATTGCAAAAATGGCTTCGTTGATCACTAATAATGGCTCGTGAAACTTCAAATGTGTTAAAAATATTACACTTTATGAAGCCTATGATAGCTGTAGAACCATCAGTCTTAGTGGCTTTAGCTACCACCCACTTCGAAACCTAATTATCAAACAAAAGTATAAAAGAAAAAACATGAGATGAAGGAAAAGTGCTTATAAGGTCAATTCCCTATACATCAAATATCTCACCTATAAAAATTAGCATTTGAGGCATTTCATTTCTATAAGATAATGCACCTATCTTTTGGCACTTGTCACAACTTTTGCAAAACACATTATCATCTCTAATAAAGTCTCCCAATACAATCTACTATCTAAAAATTTTTTAGCAGTTCATTTGGGGCCAAAGTGATCACCACATGTATGATCGTGACAAAAAACTAAGACATAATATTGTTTATTTTCTAGCACACAGTGCCTTATAATTTGATCAGATTAGAACTTCTATAAGTATGGTTCATCCCAAACATAATATTTTTCCTCATTTCTTTTTTTTCTTCTTAGACTTACTAATGTAATAAATTATAGTAACTAAATAATTAACAACGTGTGTATACCATAGAACCATACCTTTTTTTTTAACAATTACTTATTGTGAAAAGTATCAGAAATAGGTATAATATCTTCATCTCTTACCAACCTACTCAAATGGTCTGCTACTAAAATTTTTGCTCCTTTTCGACCCTTTATTGTTAAATCAAACCACCCTTTAAAGTAACAAAATCCATTGTATCAACCTTGAATTGAACTCCTTCTTTGTTGAAAGGTATTTGTATTTCACTACTATATGGTCAGAATACATAAAAAATTTAGAGAAAAACAAATAAGATGTAAATTTATGTAAAGCAAACATAATTGTTAAAAGCTATTTTTCATTTATAGAATAATTACATTGTGCGACATTTAATGGTCTTAAAGCATAATGATAATATGATTTTGTTTCCCAATATTTTGGCCTAAAACAACTCCCACTATATAATTGCTAGTGTTGCACATGATCTCGAATGGTGGCTCCCAATTTAGTGGTTGAATAATAGGTGTACTTCTTAATAATTCTTTGAGTTTGTCAAACCACTGAATTTCTTAATGCTTTGGAACCAATAAAAGCTTTTCATGTAGTTACAAATGAAATTTACAAAAAATTTATTGGAAAAGATATAACTTCATATAAACAAGAAATTGAAAACAAAGAAAAAATGCTCTATGGCATTTAAATAATATAAGGATATGCGATATCTATTATCTAGAAGAATATATTTGTGAATTTAAAAAATATTATTATAAATTAACTCATACAAAACAAGAAATATATATACAAATATTTATTCAAAAATTACCTTATCCTATAAATAAAACAGTCAAATAATTTTTCTTAATCAAACAAAATAATAATTTAGTTGCTTATAATTTAGGTGGTGCTATATCGATAGTAAAAGAAGTATCATCACAAAAATGTTTAGAAGCAAAATTACACAAATCATTAGGACATAAAAATATTCAACTATGTTGTTCTAATTATTCAGAAGTACCTTAACAATATGAATGTGAATCTTTTATCTATAAAAAACATAGAAAACATAAATATAAAAAATCTAAATATAACAAATATAAATGGCAAAATTATCCCAAAACAAGGTATAAAAAATTTCAAGATAAACCTTATCAAAATTTTTTTAGAAAAAAGCCTATAAACAAATAAAACCAAAGAAAAAATATTGTCCTCAAAATAAGAAAACATGTAAATGTTGGTTATGTAAAGAAGAAGGTCATTACGCTAACCAATGTCCAAAACGAAATCACAATAAATATAAAGAAAAGATTAATATTTTAACTTCAGCATTTAATGATAATTTAGAACCTATTGAATCCGAGTATCAAAATTGATTCGACAATCACTTTGATATATCATTATGAACTCCAAACATCAACATCAACAACTGAATCCGAATACAACCTTTATTGAAGTGATTATTCAGAATAAAAAATTAATGCATATATAGATACTGGTGCCACTATTTGTATAGCATCTAAAACTCTATTATCAAATTGGAAGAAATTAAACAAACCATTACAAATTAGAATAGCAGACGGAAGGATTAAAGCCATTTGGTATGTAAGTTATTATATGAATATTATTATTGAAAATTATACATTTATTGTTCCATCAATCTATCAACAAAAATCAGGCTTACCATTAATCTTAGGAAAAAAATTTCTTAAATTATATAACCCTTTTTGTCAATATTTGCATTATATAACTTTAAAAGCACCAATAACAAAGTCTTTAAATCAAAAATAAAAAATTCTTAAAATTCCAATATACCACACTACATATTATAAAAACTTAAAACTTAAAACTAGAAAATTAGACCAATTACAGTTTTATCTGCTTAATAATCTCTCTCTACAAACTGATATAGATAGATTAATAGAACAAGTTTGTAGTGAAAATCTATTATATCCTAACAAAAATTCTAAGAATCAATTAATTGAAATAAAATTAAAAGATCCTACACAAGAAATCAATATTAAAAATAACATTCCATATACACAACAAGATGTATAGTAATTTATTACCGAATGCTCCGAATTATTACACAAATAATTAATTTATCCAAACACTAGTAAACATTCAACACCTGCTTTTGATGTAAACAATCATTCTGAAAAAAAAATGAGGTAAACTAAGAATGGTCATCAATTACAAAGAATTAAATAAAGCAACTATAGGTGATGCCTACAAATTACCTCGAAAGGATTATATTATTAGTAGATTAAAAGGAAATCAATGGTTTACTACACTAGATGCAAAATCAAGATATTGACAATTAAGATTAGATGAAAATACTAAACCATTAACAACTTTCACTTGTCCACCTAAAAAACATTACCAATGGAATGTCTTACCTTTTAGATTAAAACAAGTCCTTAGCATTTATCAAAGATTTATGGATAATAATCTATAAGGATTAGAAGAAATTACTTTAGCCTATATTGATGATATTATTATATTTTCAAATAAAGATAAAGACAATCATTTACATTTCTGATCAAGGATTTCTTAAAGACTTAGCTAAAGAACGAAAAACGTTACAACTTAATGTAGTACCATTAAAGAAGACACCAACACAATATGTTTATTAAAAAATCTTTGTAAATAATTACCCTACTTATATAATTATACTGAAAAAGATAAGTTACTAGCACAAATTGATGCAAGTATGGATACATGGGCTAGTTATCTTATGGCCAAACCACCCAACTCAAGGAATTATCTCTTATGTAAATATATCAGTGGGACTTTTAATCCCACTGAAAGGAAATATCCTATTCATGACAAAGAAACATTAGCATGTATTAAAACATTTAAAAAATGGAAAGTTAATTTATTACCTGTCGAATTTTACATTCAGACAGATTCTAAGTATCTATGTGGATTCACTAAATATAATATTAAAACAAATTATAATCAATGACGATTAATTCATTGGCAACTGGAATTAACCTAATATAATTTTCAAATACAATATATCAAACCTTCTACTAACAGTCTTGCAGCTACTCTAACTCGCGAATGAAAGCAGCTATCATAAGTCTAAAGGATTCACTCTCAAAAAAGGAAGCATAATTATTAGGATTTCAACAACAAGTAGGAACAGTAACTAAAGAGATCAACCAGCTACGATCAACTATCCAACTCCTTGAAAAATAAACTATCACTATTATCCAACCTATTACCCTGCAGCAAATTACCCAAGCACCTTTACACCATTTTCAAATACCAACTTAACCTAGTTCTCTAGTAACCAAACCCAAACCAATTGTCTCTCAAAAGCATGAAGATGTTAAAGAGTCTAAAGTCTATGTTATATTTAATGTACTTATGGCCAGCATCTATGATGAATGGCACAAAGCCTCTATCCATATTGTTGGAAAAACCTTAATTATTCATAAAAGCTACTCAACCTGTTCTAAAGCAGAAAAAGCTTTAGCAGACTTTAGAAATCCTACTCTTAAACCACAATATAAATAGGACTTAGAAAAACAACCTTCTGAATCCAAAATGAAAACATTAGGCAAGCCCATCAACATAGACAAAATTAATGCAGTAACCACCAGAGCCCTTAAGGATGAAATGAAGCAAATTACTCCCGAGACCTTTTATGAATGTTTTTAAGCACTAAACACATGGAAAGAGGAATAAAAAATCTTTCAATATTATTCTCAAAATCGAGGATGATATGGACCCAAGGCTATTATGTTCCCAAACATAGATCCACTTACCATTTATCTCTTTTTTCAAAGCGGGTTAGTAGATACTATCTATTTAACCAATTTAAATAGCCTTGCAGAATTCCCCGCTGGATTTACTCTTGCAATAAAAAACTATAAGGAAAGATTTGTCAAAGAATGAGAAATCTTTATTAAAGTCTTCAGCAGCTATCCCATATTCAGAAAGGCAGACAATTTCAAAGACTCAGACATGCATCTATCTTGAATAGCTTATGTTCAAATTGGAATTAGCAATGGAATGTATCCACCCATAGATAATCAACCAAACTATGAAGTCACTTAGGATCCAATCAAACAGTTCAATCTCTATTGCATTGAAGATGTTTATCAGCAATACTTAAAAATTATTCCTGAAGCTTTAGTTAAACTAAATTATCAAGGACATAATCTTTTGACGACATTAGCCTATCTTACACCCATCTCTACCGAATGTTTCTAGTTAATCAAACAAATTGAAGAATAGTTCTCCACCATATATGGGATTTTCAATGTATTATCAGAAGAATGGAAACAATCTATTTGTCATCAACTTCAACAGTATACCTCCCATCAGTGTACTAACTGTCCATCTGCATTAAAGGATAAAGATGATAACTCTTTATTAGATGTCATTATCGAAGAGTGACATTGTTGTAATTATTAAAGTTGTTGTATTTGACAGCCACTTATGGTTGTTGGCCATAGGGCTAACACCTATGAAAAGAAAAGACAGAAACCTTATCATAAGGAATCTGTTTTTACTTTTCAGTTTATTCTTTTTCTTTATCTGGTTTGACCTTTATGGTTCAAAGGTCTATATAATGTAAGAAGAAACAAGCCTTCTGCTCTATGAAAAAAAATAGCACTTGTGTCTTATCTTTTGTATCATACTCTCCACATTCTCGTGATTATAGCCTACAGATTGGCTTTGAAGAAGAGAAAACGTAGAGCAACATAAAAGGTATTAACAATTGTGTTTCTAATTTTTTCATGCTTTTTACCTAAAATCATCATTATTCTTTACACTTAAAAATATTATTTATGTTGGTTTTATTCTTTTTAATGTCTTAATTTATTATTTTCATTCATATTATCATGCCCATTTGCACTACTTGTCATAATCTTCATTTAGTCATTGTACATATTGAAAAGAAACTATCATTTAGTAAAAAATTAGTTAAAACTTTTAGTAACACATATTATCAGTTAGAACAAATCAATGCATCTCAAACAACAATTCATAAAATTCAAGAAATATTACAACGACACATAAATGTCTATAATCAGGAACAATTAGAAGTAAAATAACTATATCAACAGTTTCATGAACATTATCAAATCCATATTTCTAATTAGTTATGTCATATTTTTCTTTAATGCCTAATTGTACACTTTGTAATCAATTGTTAACAAATATTATTCATTGTGACACTTTAGTCCTTCAATATAAATTTGAAAAAGAATATTATGAAAACCGCTATAATTATCTACAATTTTCTCTTCATAACTATGGTTTAACCTCTATTAAAAATAGAATAGATTTAGCAACACAATATTATAATCTACACAAACAAAATTCATTTCATAGCCATAACCAACTTACTGAACATCTCCGAGTTGTTCATGGCCGAAATAATTCAAGACTCTTAATCCATTAATAACACACAAACTAATATTTTAGATATAGATAACTTAGATTTAACAAAATCTACCAGTATAATTCACATTAATACACTCTTATCACAAGAGAAACAAAAACAAATAACAAAAGCACAATTAAATCTAAAAGATGGTTAAGACATTACACACCATCCTTTTAAAAATTTAATTAATCGAAAATTATCATTTATTATAGAAAAGTTGTACATGAAACACCTATTAGAATTAATCAATGTAATGGACATATTCGCATCAATTTAGAACAAGAACAAATTTATAAACAATTACAAAATATTTCTGAAGAAAAAAGACATAAAATTGGATATATACATCTTTCTACATTCCAAATTTTGCTAAAATCAACATTTCAAGAAGGAATAGATTCTCCTATACGAATGGCTATAATAGACGAAAGAATGACTGATTTAAAAGATCAAGTAATAGGAATCATGAACAGAAATTTAGCTTATGAAAAAATAAAATTCAATACCCGCCGTAAACTAGGAATTCCTTTACAATCCCAAAAATTAGATGAAACAATTACTGTAGTTTACAAATTTTACCGAGATAATTTAATGACTACTGGACAGTATCCTCTCTCAATTACTTATCAAATTAGTTATGCTTTAATAATTCTCATCATAGTATTCAATTCAAAAATACAGATCGGGTTTATATAGATCAATTATTCACCAATGTAGCTAAAGTAGGAATAAATTTAAGAACTAGTTAAAGAGAACTACCAAATATTAATTATCTAATAAAAGTACAAAACTTTTAAGATATACCTCGTTTATCTTTAAGTGAAAATAGACTACCCAAACCAAAAACTACCCTCTTTAGATCTTATTCTTCAATACTATAGAAAACTATTAGATTTACGAAACTAAGAAATTCTAATAAGGAAATTGATAAAGGTAAGGAAATAAATAAAAATTCAAAACAATTGGCTGCTGAATTATTAGATATTAAGAAACAACTTTATGAGTTAAAAACTCACCTATAGAATACAGTATGAGTATTACTAAACAATTATCTGAACTGGATGGCTCTAATACCAATTTTGTGTCTTTTAGCATTTTGATTAAGTGTCCTATTTTTTCTAATTTTTCCAATTTTGTGTCTTCTAGCCTTTTGATTGAGTGTCCTATTTTTTGTCTAATTTTTCATCTATGGATGATATATTTTTGACTATTTTTTCATAATATTGGAGTAAAGATTCTAATAGTTTATAAATGTTATTTATTTCAATGAGTTCATTAACTTGTTGTAATTGATAATTTTGATTTAATAATTGTATTATTTCTTTTGATCAAATTTTGATATTGAGTTGTTTATCAAATAATTCAAATAATTGTTTAGTAATACTCATAGAATATTTTATAGGTGAGTTTTTAACTTATAAAGTTGTTTCTTAATATCTAATAATTCAGTAGCCAATTGTTCTGAATTTTTAGTTAATTTCTTGTCTTTATCTATTTCCTTATTAGAATTTCCTAGTTTCGTAAATCTAATAGGTTTCTCTAGTCTTGAAGAATAAGATCTAAAGAGGGTAGTTTCTGGTTTAGGTAGTCTATTTTCATTTAAAGATAAACGATGTATATCTTGAAAGTTTTGTACTTTTATTGGATAATTAATATTTGGTAGTTCTTTTAAACTAGTTCTTAAATTTTTTCCTACTTTGGCTACATCGGTGAATAATTGATCTATATAAATCCGATCAATATTTTTTAATTCAATACTATGATAAGAATTAGTTAAAGCATAACTAATTTGATAAGTAATTGAGAAAGGATATTGTCCAGTAGTTATTAAATTATCGCGGTAAAATTTGTAAGCTACAGTAATTGTTTCATTTAATTTTTAGGATTGTAAAGGAATTCCTAGCTTAAGGTGGGTATTGAATTTTATTTTTTCGCAAGCAAAATTTTTGTTCATGATTCCTTTTACTTGATCTTTTAAATCAGTCATTCTTTCGCCTATTATAGCCATTCGTATAGGAGAATCTCTTCCTTCTTGAAATGTTGATTTTAGCAAAATTTGGATTGTAGAAAGATGTATACATCCAATTTTATGTCTTTTTTCTTCATAAATATTTTGTAATTGTTTATAAATTTGTTCTTAGTCTATTAAACTGATGTGAATATGTAACGTCGGATTTTCTGAGCCCTTTTGTATTAGTTTGTACTTGGAGATACTACTATATATTGATATATGTACATGGTTGTATATGAGTTCAAAAATGTATTTGAACCCTTTTGGTATATATGTTAGTGATATATAATGTTATATGCCCTTACATCAATTTAGAGTTCATCGGTATATGAAATCTTAGAGATTTCTAACATATAAGCTTCTAAATGTGTAAAACAGAGTCCATTGGATGGATATGGCCATGGTGGCCGAGTTAAATATGTTCTAATGCTTTAGAGGTGATTTGACATGATTTATAGACTTATTGGACACTTAGAAAGCTTAATTTCAAAAGTTGATGTACATAAGGGCTTATTTACATCCTGTTAAAAGTTAAGGGACTTAAATGTAATTTTTTAATTCTTGGAGGACCAATACGTAATTTTATAAATTTAAGGAGCTTGATTATAATTTTCAAAAGACTGGGGGTCAAAATGAAAATAAAAGTTTTGGTTATTCTCAAATCTTGGGCTTAATTGCAAATTTAGGAAAAGTTTGAAGGGTATAATGGTAATTTCACATAAACTAAGGGTAAAAAGGTAAATTCACCATGTTTGGTCAAAGAAGAGTCAAATT
>JANQAP020000181.1:1289439-1304781 GCA_026874005.2 Erythroxylum coriaceum
CAGCGACACTGATGGTGGCGATGCAGGTAATGCAAACAGAAGTGTGAAAAAGGGTGTCCTGCAAAATGAAAAGGTCCTCTAACAGATGAATCGTAGATGGTTGTGGAAATAGTGGAGAAAAAGCAAGACTCGGTCAAGTCATATGTAAAAGCGCGCTAAATATATGAAGGAATGACTCCCATTCCTCTCCTAACCGGGAGGAATGGAGTAAACCCCCAAACTAAGGAATGGTAATATTACCTATCCAATCATAACTCTTCACCAAGCAGTATTTTTCATTTCATTCCCATTATCTTTTTCTCATTCCCCCTAAACAGGCATACCCTGAAACTTTAACTTCAACATTTTAAAATTGGTATGCATCTCTATGGATCCAAATTGCAGAGGTTTCTTTTTTCTTTTGCCCTCTCCTTTTGCCTTGTTTAATTACAATTTGGAGGGTGGCCGGAATAAATATTTGGCCACAGTGACGGTGGTGGAAGCAAATTGAGCTGAAAGATACAGTGGTTGGAGGATGATATAAAGAATCTTCCGGTGAGGTATGATGGGACGTCATTCTATGAATGTTTAAGTTGGTAATTAAGACCCTGAATCTCACATTTCAACAACCATGTGCCTCCAATAAAGCTTATAGCACCTAAGTAATACTGTGCCTGCTGCTAATTTTCTCTAAAACAATCGTTAAATAAAGAAATCATTAATGCAGTAAAAGGAGGTTTAATTGTAGGTACAGGCACTTGTTCATTTTCATACCTTTTGATATCTTGAAACTTTGTGGGGTTCCACAAATTGAGATTTATATTTTAATTTTTATAGACAGGCTTTTGGATTTGACTAATACTAAACACAAGACAAGATGGAGAGGTCCGCTGAGATTGGAAGTCTATAATAATAGACAAAGCATGTGCACGATACATATGAATTGAAAAAGCAAACACATGTGTCCGTGCTTTGTATCATTTCATCTGTAAAGCTTCTTCCAGGTGGCCACGATTAGCGGCAAATTTCATTGCTACTGTTTTAACAACAATAATAAATTCATAAGACAAATCCAATAAATGCTAGAAGAAGACTGAAGACCCTATAATCCCCATGGTACGACGTCGCTGTCCATGACTTTGTCATTCGTTTTCAATCTCCATGATCAGAGGAGGGTTACTATAAGTTTGAAAATGTGAAGCCTCGTTAGAGAAAAGATCTTTATTGGTGAAGGTTCAGAGGAAGTTCGAAACTTTCTTACGTTCTGACACAAACAAAAGTTAAAAACAAAAGACAGTTTCTAGAACCAGTAAGTATTTTCACAGTTATTGAAATAAAAGGGCTTGTTCAAGACTTCAAGTTCTAAACTTGCTTCCCAATCTGAAGCGAGGCAGTATTCGTAACATCTTTCTGTGACTGAAGTTGGCCAAATTGCAGTTTCTGTACAAAGAGAAGAAAGAAACAGAACTTTCCACGGTGAAAGGGAGAGGAAAAAGTTATATGGGTAGTGAGGAAACGCTGGTATTAGGAGGTGTTATAGGTTTGTCAAGTAAAAAATCTTGATTGTGAAAAGGAAAATTTTGATCTCTCTGTTTTGCAACAGAAATTTCCAAGTTCGCAGCGCATTATTAGGCGTCATTTAGAAGCAAGCGTTTTCTGAATTCTTTTGTCTCTGAGCGATTCGTGCATTTAAAAGTTAAAAGGAACCAAGTACTTTCCAGATTTAGTGTATTGCTTTTCTCCATTAGAAAGAACCAGTGTAGAGGAATGAGCCCTTTTCTAGTGTAGAAACTGTATGATTCTGGGTGTGTGTATTGTATTGTAATCTTCTGGGGCATGTGTATTGTATTGTGGTTTAGAAAGTTGGTAGCTTCACAACCATTGGCCTGAGAGAGGATACCTTTGGTGCTTTCTATTCTTTGGTTTGTGGTCTGTGAATAGGATTGTTCTGGAATGGTTGAGAAAGAAAAAGAAATGCGATCGTTGGCCTTAACTCCTACATGGTCAGTTGCAACAGTATTGACGATCTTTGTGGTTGTTTCCTTGATTGTGGAGCGGTCCATTCACCGTCTAAGTAATGTAAGTTTTACTTCTCAATTCTTTCATCAAGAACATAAACAGAAGCTTCGTTTTTGTGTCGTTTGGATTATGTAACGCATGCTAGATATTCTTCTTTTTTTTTTTGGTGATGTTCACTGCATTTGTATGACAAGTCCCTTATTTCCTTCTTGTTCTGTGCTTCAGTGGTTCATAGGATTATGATTCCAGTAAGTGGAAAGAAATTGCTTTCCAATTTAAACCTTTGCAATATTGAAACTTGTGAATTATTCTGCTTGATGGAAGAGTTTCCTATGATCGACTTTTATCTGAATAGCATGTAGCCCTTTACTAGTATATTGGAAATAATCTGGCAAACTAATAGCGACTCTCAAACTCCAGTCTTCATAAATTGTTTGAATTTTTTACACTGTGAAGTAAACAATGAACAGGACATTGGTGCCTGAATCTTTCACACCCCCATTATGGGTAGAAAAGGACATGAAGAGGGATATAATATCTGCTAGACCATTATCCAGTTGGCATATAAGCAGTGATTTTGGGTAGTTATATGATAGGTTCGGAATATGGAAGGTCTATGTTGATAAATGAGCAGAATCCATACTGTTAACATCTATTTTTAACATTTTATTAGTCTGGGGGGATTTTTTTTCTCTAATCTACAGTTCATGTTTAATTTAATTTACCTTCCTGCTACATTTTCAAAAAATTTTGTTTACTCATTGTTTTTGATATGACTTATCATTTGTTTCAGTGGTTGAGGAAGACTAATAGGAAACCTCTACTTGCAGCTGTAGAAAAAATGAAAGAAGGTAGATTGCCTACAGAAACTGCAAGAACTTCTTTTCTTCCCCTTCCCCATTCTGTTATATATATCTTAACTAAGTACTTATGAATTCAATTTTTTGTTTTCTCTTCAGAGTTGATGCTTCTTGGATTCATCTCTCTCCTTCTAACAGCTACATCCAGCACAATAGCCAATATTTGCATTCCATCAAAGTTCTATGACAGTACTTTTGCTCCTTGCAGTAGATCTCAGGTTGATGAAGATATAGAAGATAATTCTAACAGGGAACGTAAACTAGCAGTGAATTATATGCTTCATCCCTCATTGAGGAGAGTGCTAAATGATCTGACCAAGAATACCTGTAAAGTGGCAAGTCATGTCTCAGTTTATAATTCTTTTGAGGATGTTGCTACTATGTCATCTGAAGTTTTTTGCCATAAGTGAATTTTCATATTCAATTAGAATTAATTTGAATTAGAAGTTTTCTTTAAAGAAAATCTTTACCTTTGTGGACTATATTGAATCTGACTTTTATAGCTTGCCCTTCTGATGCATTATACCTTTCTAAAAACTGAGTTTTATGCAGGGATATGAACCTTTTGTGTCATTGGAAGGTCTTGAGCAGTTGCATCGTTTCATCTTTGTCATGGCAATCACACATATATCTTACAGTTGCTTAACAATGCTGTTGGCAATTGTGAAGGTTGTATTCCTTCTAGAAGTGAATTATATATAATTATATTTTGTTTTTTTTTTTTTGCATTCCTAAAAAGAATTCTGATAGCATCATGTCATATCTTCTTAATTAACTGATTAGATCACTAATTAGCTATATGTAGCTAATGTAAACCCATAAAAGCTTTTTTGATTTTATATGATTAGGAAATTTTAGAGTAACATTAAGCGTAGCCTGTTGTAGTCCATAAGCCTTTTCATATATCTTGCCAAACTTTTAGGACTGAAATTTTAACGTGTACAGAGCTAGTTTTATGTGTTTACGGTTGTCAATTTATCCGTCCCCAAGCCCACAGTTTTCAGCGACTAAGGCCCACAACATTTATTGAGTAATGACTTATAGATCTCTCCTCAAATTCAGGAACTAAAAACTTCGCAAGAGAGGAGTTATCAAGAAATGCTATTTATGTACAGAGCTAGTTTTATGTGTTTACGGTTGTCAATTTATCCGTCCCCAAGCCCACAGTTTTCAGCGACTAAGGCCCACAACATTTATTGAGTAATGACTTATAGATCTCTCCTCAAATTCAGGAACTAAAAACTTCGCAAGAGAGGAGTTATCAAGAAATGCTATTTATGTTTCTCAATGTACTTGTTGATTTGTGAAGCTATAAATCCACTTAGAATCGTCCAGTGATCGTGCAATCACCATTTCTTATGTTAACCTTTGAACTGAATATGATAGGAATGTGACTATTATGGTAATCGCTATGTGATAGCCAAACTTATCTTAGGGTGTGCTTGGTTCACTCGGGGGAATGGTAATTGGAATTATAAGGGGTATGGAGTATTACCCCAAAAGGGGATATAAAAATACTGTTCATCCAATCATAATATATTACCAACCATCTTTTTTTATTTCTTTCCCATTTCTTTCTTCCCATACCAACTAACCAAGCACCCTCTTAGTCAAGCTTTGAGGTATAGTCAGTGAGAAAAAGAAAACTTAGGAGAACTAGAGTTGAATATTGGCTTTGATAAGAGAGGAACTATCTTGACCTCATGTACATTACTGTCCTATATATGTCGAGGTAGTTGAGCAGGAGAAAAGGTACATCTTGCAAAAGGAAAATAGGTAACCATGTTACTGTTTTCCCTTTCTCTAATCGTGAGATGTTTGATTGTTTTATCAGATCCATAGTTGGAGGCTGTGGGAGGATGAGGCTCATATGGACCGTCATAATGCATTAAATGGTAAGATCAAAACTAATAAGCTTTTTGAGTACGCTGTAGTAGTATGACATCTAGCAAACCTATATGATGTCTCAACTTACATTGTTCAATTGCACTTTATATAGAGAAACTTAGTAGTTGCTGGAGTTTTGAGGACATTTGTAGCTCTTTTAGTTTGCATTTAGGATTGTTTGGTAAAGAATGAGTTCAAGAGCAGACTCTTCAGTTGGTTTCTACTTTGCAACAGAAATCACCAGGGAACAAATATTGCGAAGGCAAACAACTTTTGTTAGATACCATGCATCCAATCCACTGGTGAGGAATAGTGTTCTTATCTGGGTGGTAAGTAACCAACATTTGCTTTCTCTTTATTGCTTTTCTTGTTTGTTATTTCCATTACCTGGTACGGAACCTGAATTATTCTGCTTGAATTTTACCGTGAACTTCTTGTCTCCATATATTATGGCTGTGATATGAAGTGAAAAAACTGAAAAGGGTATCAAATTTTTTGTCACAAAATATCAAGTGCAATTCCTGACTTCCTCCCCTTCAACCTTTCTTTTTCCATTGATGGGGATGGATAAGCAATGAAACATTCAATTTATGTTAAAATCAAAGTGGGTTTGGTATACAAATATTTAAATGGTCAATTTGATTGGATATGGTCTCAAAAAATTTTGTGACTTAATTATTCTTTTGGATTGGGTGGTTAGGGGGAGGGGAGGAGGATACGGGGTAGAGGAGGGAAGAAAGGTAAAAAAGAAAAAGTTTTTTTTTCTTTGGAGATACTCTTTCGAAAGAAGAATGTCTTTTTAGAAATGAAGCATACGAATTATATGAAAATATTTTTTGTATTTATGTGGTTGAGTAAAGGCAAGGAGTTCCTTAACATAGTTTTTGATCCATTATTAAATTTCACTTAACAACTTAGGTTTTTAGATCAAATGGTTCTTTGTTATGTTATCAAAATCTTATATGATCGAGAGTTTTTAAGTTGAAGTTATTCTAGTTACATTTATGATAGATTTGTGAATTTTCTACATTTCATGTGAGAGGCATGTTAAGATGATATATAATCCATTCTTGGATCACTCCTAACAACTAAAACTTTTGGGTTGAATGATTACTTTATAAATATAATAAGCAAGATGTGAGCATTCATGCCCGGAATACCTTTTTGAAATTTAGAAAAAGGTTTTTTTTTCGTGAGATTGAGCTTTAACAAGTTCCTTAAATGTTTCTATATGTCAGAGTTTGATTTGTAATCTTATATATTTTGTGGTTTGGAGGTGAAATCTTTGGTGAAATATGTTTCATCTTCTCTCTTTTGTGTTGTTTTTATGCGTCGAAGTGTGTACATGTATATGCATTATTTTTCCTGTTGTTGTGCACGTGTCATGACGATCCTTTCTGTAGCCCTTTATGCAATCTATAAAACTAATTTATCCTCCATCATCCAACATGAAATCAGTTCATTATAGTGAATTCTACCATGTTTTTCAAACCGTTGGTTACTGTACCGATAACAGTTTTCCAATTCATTGCTGGGCAATATGCCACACCCACAATGAAACAGGTCTTTAACATCATTAGTTGCCTTTCAGTAAGTGTGGATAGAGGAGAAAAGAGAAGATTGAAATTGTGGGGGTCAATTGGGATGTCATGTTGGTAGTGTTGTCACACTAAAAATTGACTACCTAAGCCTCAACTTATGGAACTCTGATAGGAGTTAGGGATTCCATCAGTCTAGGGTTGATTTGGATTGGTTTTGATAACGTTGAAGTCCTTTGAGTACTGTCAAACATTAAGCTCTAACTTAAATTATGATAAAAACGTTAGGAGCCAAAATGTATCTTTTCTCCCTTGTTAATTTAATCCTTGCATGTTATATTAAGGCATGCTATTATTTTGGTTTGAATTCGAACTTCAATCAAATTAACTTATTTCAATCAACTTGTAGACTTGTTTCTTTAGGCAATTTGGCCGCTCAGTGGTTCGCACAGACTACCTCACTCTCCGCATGGGCTTCATCATGGTATGTGGTATTCCTGTTTATTCGGAACCCAACATATGTGATGCATGTAGATAAGTGTTTTTTGTGAACATTGTAATATCATGTTTGGCTTGTTTATATTGATACATTTTAGAGTTGTACTTGCATCCTGTGGTACCATACCATATCAACTGCAAACTAAAAATTGACTAAAAATGTTTACTGTGCATGTGATTAGGCATACTGCAATTAAGAAGTCATTCTGATTAGCAAGAAACTGAAGCATATCATGTTGATTGTTCAGTTATTCTGCTTATGTAGTGCTTTGAAAAAAAATAGACGTAGGATCTCATGTTTGGCTGCATTGTTTATATATCATTTGGTTGTAGTATTTACATCTCTATCACACCATGTCATACAAAGGGAAAGCTTAAAAAATGATTAAAAGTGTTGTGTGCCCGTGTTATGCAATCAAAGAACCATTTTGATTAGCAGGAAACTGAAGAACAGAACTCGCACCATGTCGTTTCTTTATTTGAGCACCAGAAAAGGGAAAGACAGAGAATAAACTTTTTCGGGGTCAAACTTTCTTGTAATTTTGAATTTCTAAAAATAATTCAAATAAAATTTTTAAAATGTAAAATGAAATGGAATGTGATAAAAAACAATTCTAAAAAAATAATTCAAAATTTTTATAATCCCAGCAGCAAAACTGCAAGCAGGGCTTTTCAAGTATTTTATCGATCAAAAGTTATTACCTGCAATACAAGTAAACTGAGATCTTAAAACTAAGAGTTCCATTTTCAGGACTCGATATGAAGTCTCTTTGTCTTGCAGATGTCTGTTGATGGTTTTTTGCCACTAATGTTTAAGTTGTATTTCCATTCTTTTATTTTTCTTACAGAATCATAATTTGCCTCTGAAATACGATTTTCATAGCTATATGATACGGTCTATGGAAGAAGAATTCCAACGGATTGTTGGTGTAAGGTAAAATAATTTTTTAGATGTTTTCTGTGTTGGACCCGTTCAAACTTTTTGAAGGCTTGATCTCTCTGCTCTGAATTTTTAAGCCTGATGTATTCATATGATAAATGGCCAGCTAATTACCTGTTTATTTAACACCTTGTAGTGGTCCATTGTGGGGATTTGTTGTTGCTTTCATGCTGTTTAATATAAAAGGTATGGATTGAGTTTCAAAAGTATCATTTCTCTGATTCTAGACTTGCAATAGTTCTGTACTTTTTCGAACATTCTCTGGCATTTTCTTTGTTTGTGCACTTTCCTCTCGTGAGTTGCTTTCTGGATTACTATGATAAAAATCCCCCCGAATGAGTGATACATATCCTATTAGTTGTCGAATGTGTCTTTTCTATGCTTAGATTGTAGATTTGAACTTGTTTGGTTTTCTTCTCTTCGTACAGGGTCTAATCTGTACTTCTGGATAGCCATTATTCCTGTCAGTGTAAGTACTTTTTTCTTTAATATTTCTGTTTCTGGTCTTTTTGTCAGAAAAGGACAATTTCTGGATATAGGCATAATTCATATTCGTAATGAACCATTTGTTATTCTTTTTTAGTGCCGTGCACCCTTTCTTGTAGAATTATTCCGAAACTGTTGCTTTTGTTGGCAGCTTGTTCTTCTAGTAGGTGCAAAACTACAGCATGTCATTGCAACCTTGGCAATAGAAAATGCTGGCATTACTGGATACTTTGTAGGAGCAAAATTGAAACCTCGAGATGATCTCTTCTGGTTTACAAAACCTGGGCTATTGTTGTCATTGATTCATTTTATCTTATTCCAGGTAACAATGCTCATTGTACATGTAATCTAAATGCTGTAACTTCCATTTTTCGTACTGACAAAATATTTCTGATCTCTCTGAATTTTATTTGCAGAATGCATTTGAATTGGCTTCATTCTTTTGGTTCTGGGTAAATGCCTTTCGTTGCTTGAAATAACTTTTATTTTACCACATTAGATGATCTTCCTGCAAGATAAAATTAAAATACCCAAAATTTAAATACTTAGAATACAAATGCTCTGTCCCCTGATCCCTGTACAGCATCAATTGGAAGTTTTACAAAGCATGGTGAATACACTGGAGCACTTACTTTTTACCGTATTGTGAAGGTTGTTGGATCTGTACATTCTAACTTATTTTTCTTTGGTTGGCTGTGTTCAGTGGCAATTTGGCTATAATTCTTGTTTCATAAGAAACCATTTGCTGGTATATGTGCGACTTATCCTGGGGTATGCATATTCAGTTTGTAGTAAGCTTGTTGACTGTATTAGTAGTTTTGTTTACTATGGTGCTCTCTTATTTTTCAGGTTTGCCGGTCAGTTTCTCTGCAGCTATAGCACCTTGCCCCTATATGCTTTGGTTACCCAGGTACTCCACACGTCTTATACCTGAATTTGGACTATCAAGAATTCACTAACATAAATTGAGTTACCAACAATCTGGGGCTGTTGGACTTGTAGTATTGGTAGATTGTTACAAGTTTTAGGTGCTAGATTCCTCTGAATGTCTGGTCCTTTGCATCCTTGGCATCTCTCTCAAGTCTCAAATACGAAGCTATCGATGTCCTAGAGAAACTTGGGGGAAGGAAGGCTTATTGTCTTTGATTCTGTCCTTTAAATCTAGAAGATAAAGAAATAATTGCTAAGTGCATTAGTAGGTGTAGTAAAATTAATGCAGGAATACAGATTACTGGACATATAACATTTGGATGTTTTCTCGTAAAATTAGGGCAGGAATACAGATTAGTGGAGAAATTCCAGTTTGATGCTGGATGTTTTCTAGTAAAATTAATGCACATATCCCAGTTGGATGTTAAGTAGAGGTGATATTATGCAGTTCATTAATACTGTCATATCCCCAGTTGGTACTAGTCTTTGGTAGAGCATAAGATGTCAAACAAACAATCCCTTGTGAAGGATATGAAAAAATCCGAGGAAAAGTGGTAAAAATGTTTTCTTTTCTTGAAAAATATATACTTTTGGTTGGGTGGTTGAACATTCTGTTAGCTGCCACGTCGTAAACTGAAGTTTCTGTTGTCTTCCTCTAACCTAATTGGAGGATGGTTGGAAAAAACTATATTTTGATTTACAATCCCCTTCTCCCCTTCTTTTCTTTGGTTGCTTGAATCTTTTCTTGGATGGAAAGAGTTCTATTCCATGATAATCTAAATGAAAAGACAACTTAATAGAAAAGGTGGACTCTTCTTTGTCAATAAGCTTTAAGAGAATATTGCCCCTTTAAGCATATGGAGGCTATCTTCTTCCTCCTTTGTGTTGGATTCATGAAATAGGAGTATTTCCTGACTATTAAGCATCATGAAACTTTCCTTTTTTCTTTTATAGATGGGGACAAACTACAAAGCAGCTTTGATTCCTCAAAGGATAAGAGAGACTATCCATGGGTGGGGGAAGGCAGCTAGGAGGAAGAGAAGGCATGGAATCATGGACGATTCCACAATACGCACAGAAACTAGCACAGTAATGTCACTTGAGGAAGATGATCATCAGTTTCTAGAAGTTCCTGAGATTGCTCCCGCTGCTGATAGCGAGATTGAGTTACAACCAGCTTCCAATGCGAATGAAACTTCAAGTAGAGTTGGTACTCCCCTGCTTCGACCATCAGCTTCAGTTTCTTCACAGGTGACGTTGACTTTTGACGTGGATGGAGTTTCTAGATCATATTCACTGCCAGAAAGAAGGGACTAAAGTTGGTACAAGGAAAAGACTCGCAGATTAGAAGAAGATTCATGTGAATGGATTTAGGCTTTATAGAGATCTTGTATAAAAAAGGAGGAAAAGAAACAAGAATGCTAGATTTAGCTGAATATTTATAAAGGCTTGTGATTGTCTGTTCCAGATTGCCTGTACCTACCCAGTGCCAACTTCCCCCATCCTCATATTTACACTGTCCTATTTATTTATTGTGAAACATGTGGATTAGAGAAGTTTGGCACAAGATGTCACACAATTCGGAACAGAGGATTTGCGTCCATTTATAAAACCCAACTCTGGATCCCTAGCAGGGAATCTGGGACATGCTCAGAATTTAGGGTGTGTCATAGGTACGAAGAACAGGGATATATTTATAAAGTTTCTCTTTTTGTCACTCTACTTGTTGATCTTTGATTTTCTTGCAAGTCATGAACTTGTAGATCTATTGTGTTGTCAGAAGATGGCAGAATGAATACTGGCTCTCGTCCTTTTTTCACTTCCCTGATATGCATTAGGCTGGTGCAACGGGACTGGGGATTCCTTCTCTTTGTTTATTCACTATTAACTATTAAGCATAGACGACTTGCTATGTAGACTGATACAGGCTAGTGCTGCATTCAAACTTATATACAAAATGGCGTGACATAAAAATCAATGTGATCCATTTAGCAATATTATATCCAAGTAAATGGTCCTAGTTCACAATAAAATCAAGGTTATAGTATTACTATCTCAAATTTTAATTACTGACTTTGTAAGTTGACCTCCATGTGGAAGTGGCGTTTGCACATACCAGCCACTACGAAATCGAGCCTGATGCATATTCTGGAATCAAATCAATGCCAATTTCACCATCATCACCTGCAACAGTTTATCCCTAGAGCCATGTCTTTTTTTCAATTCAAAGCCACTTATCAGCTAATTTTACAGCAAGCAATGCATGTAGCAAAGTAGAATGCTGGTAACATACAACCAAGCATGGCATGGTGAAGACAGAAACCTTTGGTCAAACTTAGCAATATTATTATATATGGCCAAGAACGGCATGGCTAAGAGGGAAAATTTTCTGGGTAAAACTCCAAGCCTTAGCGTTGCTAAGGTCATAAACTCCAGAACTAAGTTGCTGGTGCATGGAAGGAATTTCGTGTCGTATCCTTTAGCAGCAACACCAACCATTGTTTCTACCTTGAAAACCATCGGCTGTCCTATGCAAAACTCAGCACTGATCAATTGTAATACGGGCACCATAGAAGTACAGAAGTTTAAAGAGGTGTTTGGCCATAGAACTAACAAACCATTCTCTCATGTGTCCATATACTTGCTTGCTTGTTAATAATAGTCACTACTAGCCATAGGATCTAACATATTTAAGTAGTTCAACCAAATCATGGAAACACTCAAATCCATATGGAACAATATAGTGTCAAAAATGCCACAAGTTTATGTGATAGGGGAAGTAAACAGTTGAGGAAGATTTTCTGAAACAAATTTATGTTAATAAGGAATTGAACTATTCAGGACACCGAGGGAGCTTTTCTGACAGATTAGTACAGTCAATTTATGGCATGTCACGTTTAAGAATTCTCATCAATGCTTTCTTCTTCCACGGCGTTCAAACTTTCTGCCATCATACGCTTTCTATTCTGTGCTTGTCTTTCCACAGCAACCATATAAAGGCCTAATCAATTAATTGATAAAAACTGTCAGAATAATATGAAGTGAAGGAAAACCAGAAACCTGTAGTGAAACTAGTTTCACTGATACAAGCAAAAAAATTTTTCAATAGGCAAGAGGCCAGTATCAGATTAGGACTACATACTGATAGCACTTCCAATAGCACACATCCAAAGAATTCTCATGGACCATTTATCGCCAATGACGCCTCCGGTTCCCATAAGTAGCTAAAGAAAGTGATAAATAAATATAATTATTTTCACAAAATAATGTAATGATTGACCACATAATCTACTGTAGCATGAGCAAAATTCCCTTTGCTTTCAGATAGCCGAATGCCAGACAATTAAAGTTTAACTCTTGGATTCAAAGTTGTAAAATGCAAAAGGAAATATGATTAAGAAGCCATTCCTATTCATAATCTTCACGGGTCTGAAGTCTTCGAAAAATTCACTAGGTGAGTCAACAATAGCCATTTCGTCTCCAATTATATGCGCCACACAGCACTGACATAATCCGGTTAAACCATTGACAATAGTTTAATTAAGAAGTTGGGAATTCATCTCACTTGCAACTTCCTTTCAATACACAAAAACAAATAATCCCAAACACGACATAGTGCTTCGTACTTTCTATCTCTCTCTATGATGGTTAACCAAAAACCACTCTAACCAAACCTACAGCTGAATCCCATAAACAACGACGAGATCCAATCACCGGCACCTAGGTTTGATATAAACAAACCAAACTCAAGAAATATACTAACAGAAAGATCTCAACAACCCAGAATGCACTCAACCACATGGGTATTACATCTCCAATCAAGTTTAAGTTATATGTTCCAAAAACAAGGGCATAACTAACAAATTAAACCATGTGAAAGCAGACATCACACAACAAATTGCACAAAACCCATCTGACATGAATGGGAAGAGATAGCGAAAAGATTGTACCTTGGATAGCGGGGGTTTTTCCCGGTGGTTTTCGAGCAGAGGATCAAAGTAAGTGCACTGTCAGGGTTTTAGGGATGCTTTTGTCGTCCACTGTTACATACCATAAAACGTCAATTGAGGCAAATGAAATCGACTTGTTTCTTATTTTCCATATGATATAGGATTAAGAATAACTAAGTATCTATTTAGCAGTTAATAAATAGTTAGAAACTTATATCTACTCATTAATTTTATTAAAATTTTGTTTTTAATGGTTTTATATACCTTTAGTTTGATTGATATTTTCTTATAATTTGAATTTCAATTTAAATGTGATTCTGTAGTTTAATAATTAGGAATATAATTTTTTATATTCAATTTCAGACAAATTTCACATAATATTATAGTTTAAATAGAATTTACAACAACAATAATAACAACCGTAATGAACAAGGTTCTGCAATCTTACATTTGTATTTTACAAAGAGACCGTTTTCGTGACTCGAACATGTAACCTTTTGGTCGGAGTAATTTTACCGATTTAAATAAAATTTGATTATTATAATTTATTGAACGGGATAATGTGGAGCTCTCGTTGTAACAGAAAAAACATAGTTGCTATGGGCGGAAGAAATATCTATTTTTTAATCCATTCATTCAAGATTTAGTTTGCTAAAGGATGACCCTTAATTGTGGTTAGAAAACAGCTCTTCTATAACTAAAATAATAATTTTTTTAAACCTTAAAATGTTGTGAATAATTGTAAACAAATTGCAACTTAAATAAAAAGAATTAAAGCTCAAATTTTAGAAGTACTAAAGGTTCAATAGAAAAGTGCTTTTGTGCAAAGATATGAGAATTAGTATCATAAGATCAAACTTGTAAGAATATCTCGTAATCTAAAAAGGAAAAAGAAAAGATCATATATTTCCTTTATTGGATGTGAAAGGAATGTAAAATTGATAGTAGCAGGAAAGGTAGTGGAGGAATGAAAGATTGAGGGAAGTACTTTTATTGATAGTAGAGTGCAAGAATCTTAAACAAAACACAACCAATAAAATAGTCCTTTCAAGCGAAACACTCTTTAAGTAAAATAACAATTAACAAATCTTAGACCCCTTTTCGAAAACAAGTCCTAGGATATGTATAATAACTATCCTAGAGTATTATTTGCTAACAATTCAAGAAAATGACTAGAAGATGGGTGATAAGAGCTAGTGGGGAGTGACGTGGAGTGCTCCACTCAATCCAGGTGGTAGAATTTGACCAAATCTTCAGGAGTTAGTTGAACGTAGGTACCCAACAACTTAGCAAGTTGGACTTGGTCGACAACTTGCTCATTGTCATGTGCTTTCTTCTTCTTTCTAGAATAAGTCAGTAGAGGAGTAGTGGTGGGAGTCGTATCAGTACTTCCTCCCTGGAAACTCGTCTTGTCCTTAAGGCGAAAAGAAGGAAACTGACCAGCAAGAAGATCATAGTGCTCCCAACTAGCTTCTTCAAAAGGTCGCTCGTGCCATTGAACCAAGAGTTCCAAAGTCGTGTGTCCACCCTCTTGAATGTAGCGGTAGCTAAGACCTTGATAAGTGTGAGTTCAAGCTCAAACTCAGAGTTAAGCAGGAGAGGAGTTGGAGGTACATTTGGTAGTTGGCCACGAGCTGGGCGTAACAAAGAAACATGAAAAATGGGATGAATCTTCGTTGTGGCCGGTAATTCCAATTCATAGGCAACAGGTCCAACTTGACGTATAACCTTGTATGGCCCAAAAAAAAACGAGGGAATGTTGTCGATAGGGCTAAAGACGATAGGGCGAGGGAATGTTGTCGATAGGGCTAAAGATGGAGAAATACGGCATCGCCAACTTGAAAACTCAGCTCCCTTCTTTTAGAATATGCTTGGGTCTTCATACGAGATTGAGCTTTTAAGAGATTATCTTTTAAAAGCTTTAGCATGTCATCACGGGGGATCAGTTGGTCTTCCAGGTTTTGAATTCGAGTTTCTCCTGGTACAAAAGGATGAATAGGAGGTGGATCTCAGCCATAGACTAACTTAAATGGTGTTGTACCTGTGGAAATATGGAAGCCAATGTTGAAGAAGAATTTTGCCCATGGAAGGTAATGACACCAAGCTTTCGGTTGTTCATAAGCAAAACATCTCAAGTAGGCTTCCAAATAGCGATTTACAACTTTCCTTTGTCTGTCTGATTGCGGATGGTAAGAAGTTCCCATGTGTAGACGAGTCTGGCTCAACCGGAATAGTTCTTGCCATAAAGTACTAAG
>JANQAP020000181.1:1304881-1316462 GCA_026874005.2 Erythroxylum coriaceum
CGGTCCAAGGATTTAAGTTAAATGGATTAGTTTGGGCTCAATTCCATTAAACTCTCCTCCAATAGGCTTGGAGCTCGCCATCCTTTGAAGATAAAAGCCCATATACGTATAAAGAGCCTCTTTAAGTCTCTTGGTCCTAGCTTTGGTCATGGGCCCTTCTGGCATGGCTAGCTCTCTGCCTGGTCCTGCTCGATGGTATATGGTCCTGCTCACATTAGTAAGGCTCGTCACAGTTGTAGCAAAGGCCCTTGGCTCTCCGTTCGGCCATCTCTGCTCAGTTCAGTTGGTGGATAAAGGTGAGCGCTTGGCCCTTTTGAGGGTTTTCTGTTGTGGTTCCTGCGGTGCTCTTCGTGGTAGGTTGGTTGCCTCTAAAGTTGCGATTAGGATTTGCAAATCCCCATCGCGCATCCAGTTCGCGCATCATCTTCTGTCGGGTTTCATAGGCACGTGCTAGGCTCATGGCGTGCATCAAGTCGAGCGGCTCTTGGAGCTCCACTTCGAAGCGTATCCAATCCACCAAACCGGTCGTGTATAGGTCGACGTACTGATCGACTCGCACTACATGATTTGCCCTTGCCAACTTCTCCTAAAATTGCTTGTTATATTCGTCAACGGTTCTAGTTTGTCTCAAAGTAATAAAATCGCCTAATGGATTGTTGCGGGCGGGTGGCTCGAATCTCAGCTTGCAAAAGTACTTGAACTCACCCCAATCAATTCGAGGTCTTTCCCCTTCTAGTTGATGAAACCAGAGTTGTGCTTCGCCAAAGAGGTGGAAGGAAGCCAATCTTACCTTGTCGGTGTCAGCAGTTCATTGATTTGCAAAAAACTTATCGCTGTGGTGGAGCCAAATCAAAAGGTCTTCGGAGCCGTCGTATGTCGAGAAGTGGAGCTTCGTATATCAGGGAACCATAGCCTTGGCGGCCTGGAAGGTCTAGGCATTACCGCCCTCCTGAATCTACTGTTGTCGTTGAGGTGTAGGGGTGTTGCTGCCAGGTGCCCCCTTGTGCCTATCAAACTGTTCTGCAATTGTTGGAGAAGCAACTCTAGTTTTTGATCGAGTTTCTATGACAATTTTTGTATCTGGGAGTTTGTTCTCCGTTCTGATTCGGTAATCATGGCGTGTAGTTGATCTGGGTCGAAAGGTGAATCGCTCATGGTGATGCGCTCTGATACCAAATTATTATAGGCTTTGGCCCAGGCTCAAGTCACCTGGCGATTTACCAAAAAATCGATGTCGTTAAGGAAACACTTTCCCTTGTTATCGTTCTTCTTCCTCCCTCTGATGAAGACAAAGGAAGGCGAAGACTAGCTCGTTGCAAGGGGCCTAAATACCTGGGACCTCGTCAAGAGAGAGAATCCAATCTCGAATAATATGTGTAAATATTGCTTTCCTTTTATTCCCGTATAAATTCTCAATATATAACGTTTGTATCTCCTAAACTAACCTTATTGTAATAGAAGTCTTATTCAAGTTGACAACGAATTTCCTATTCTAAAGATAACAATAATTGAAAACCAATATCATAAATCCTAAAATTTGCCAAAATAACAATCTGATTTCTAACGATTTAATTTGCCAAAATAGATGCTCAGCCTGCCTGTTGTACTTCCTGCGTTGTGTTTGCTGCTTGATTTTGCGTCTGACTCTGTGTATAAGCCTTTCCTATGAATGCATCCATAATAGTATCCTTGGCAGAACCAGGAAATTCAACGCTAGAAAATCTTGATGCCGCGAAGCCCAAGGGGCAGGCTCTGGAAAGACTAAGGTCTATGGGGTTGCTAAATGTTGAAGGAGATACTTAAATATGCAAGAAACTAATTTAGTCAGGGTTCCACCAGTCTTTACTTCCACAGACACCAGTCTTTACTTTCACAGAAAAAGCCCAATTTACGATTTCTATATAACGCCTGATATCACCGAAGATCCTTTTACCGAATGGTTTTCAAGAACATCTTAGTATTGAGAAAATGTTCAGCGTATGAAGGCTAATGATGATGCTGAAACGCCGCAACCTTGGCAATGGGACCTGGACTAGGCTACTGGAGGACAGGCATCAGCTTGGTCCGTGCTCTTTGAATGAATTTATTACTTCAGATATGGTTGGTTCACATAAAAAGCAATTCTGCATGATACATGGGAACCTTCAAGCATGCAAGCAATCAAATGACCTATTTTATTTGTTGGAATAAAGCATAAAAGAGTTCGAAGCCTTACTAGTTAACAGAGGACCCAGACAAGCAAGCAGAAAATTTGTGTGCAGAATCTTCAAGTTTTCAGAAACAAGCGACCAGACAATATCAGAAGCTTCATTTCACTATAGATTATCAACACCAACGTTTCAAAACCAATCCTCATAAACAAAGAATTATAGGGGAAGAGATTACTTCTTAATGATTGAGGAAATAGGCTTTCCAATACCTAGAAGTAAAAAAGAGTATCTTTACATTTCGAAATTCCATTAGGCAGCTTAGCAAAATCAACAAGTATCATCTCCAGAGTACACAGTCAACCACTTTACCATCTCCTATAACTTCTCATCTCAGAAACTAGATGAACATATTGACCCTTCTCAACCATCCTTGTTATAACCATGTCAGCTTCAGAGTGCTTTCCAGCTTTCTGCAAATTCCTCACTAAAGTGCTATAAACAAGAAAATTAGGACTGCATCCTCTAGATTCCATTTCGTTAAGCATAGAGCATGCCTCCTTAAACTTACCTGCTATACAGAACCCACGAATCATGGAACTGTAGGTAAAAACATTTGGCAACTGGCCCTTGGTGATCATCTCATCAAGCATTGCCTGAGCATTTTCAAGCTGACCTGCCGCTATGTAACCTGTGATCATCACAGTATAACAAACAACATCTGGCTTGCATCCATTTTTCGTGATTTCATCAAAAAAATATTTACAGGCATCTAAATTCCCTGCACGACTCAGTCCATCTATCAAGCTAGTGAAGTGGAGCACAGTGGGAGGAGGACCCGCTTCCTTCATATGATTTAAAAGGTTGAGTGCAGCAAGTGGTTTATCCCCTTTTCCAAGAACATGCAGAAGGATGTTATAAGTGTGAAAATCTGGAGAAAGTCCATTTCTTCCCATTTCCTCAAGCAATCTGTGAAACTGATCCAACTTTCCCAACCTATACTTTGCCCACAAAAGAACATTATAAGTAGAAACATCTGAAGAATAACCATCAGCTAACATCTGCTCGTGCACCCACTCAATCAACTTGTATTGATGCAAGACAAGAAGTGAACGCAAGATTGCACTGTAGGAGTGCTTGAATGGTCTATAATTGAATGTCTTCGACTTAATGAAATCCTGCACGACCTTCTTAGCAAATCCAGCCTCACCAGTGGTACAGATTAATATGTTAAATGTTCGAGCTGTAGTTGGTAACCCATTCTTGATCATTTCATCTATCAATCTACATATTGCCTTAAGCTCCCCACAACTTGAAAATATTGTCAATATCAAATGATACGCATTGACCGTGTGCTTGTAAGATCCCTTCTGAGCAGACCAGAGAAAAAACTTGTACCCTAATTTGGCACATCTCGTTTTGTTTTCATTGTTCATTTTTGTCAAGATTCCCAGAAGAACTTCTCGCACCAGAAGGCCCGAAACCCTTATGGGCAAATCATCTAAAGCCTTTTTTGCATCAAATCCTGGGCCATCTTGTCGTAAAATCTCAAGAACTCGTGCAGCATCTCTCTTGGCATTGGCAAAAAAACGCTGCCGATCAGACAAGTTCTCTTGAGCACGTCTTTCATAATTGTAGTCAGACCTTTCCCAAGATCCATTCAAGCATTGCTCAATGTACTGATACCCATCATCACTTATATCACAGTCAAAACTCCGGTGACTTAAATGTCTGGCAACGGACAGACCACATGAAAATTTATGAACCAAGCTGGTACCAGAAAGAGCTATACCATTCATTGTTTGAACTCAACGCAGCCTTTATAGCTCTAACAGTAGAGTACCCAATAAATCGAAAACGCCTAGCCGCACTCTGCCATTCCTTGAACCATAGAGCGTAGATACCAATATGCAACAAAAACAGTTACCAGAACAAGAAAAGTTCATCTAGTACAGAGACCCCTTGTATGAAAGTGACTCTTATAATGTTCTTAAGAGACTCACAAGGGCTCAAGCAAATAGATGCCCCTAAGTCCTGTCCCCTCCAAAGAGGATTAAAAAAAAAAAGTTGGAGGATAGGTTAAGTTATTTAAGTGTCATCAATCTTACATCAAATATTGTTGACAGTTGACGGCGGAAGACAGCGATACAGCTACTCCAAACTGTGAAGGGGGTAAGTGGTACGAGAGAAGAAGCAAAACCAGTGTTTAACTGCGTGCTTCCTGAAGTATTTGAGGTTCTCTCTCAAGCCTGCACACGCTTGCCGTCTGCTTCTAAGTCAAAACTCAATCACTTACCTTGTGAGAAAAGAACTGAACAGCGTGGGACAAGTCGTTGGAGTTTGGAGTTCTTTTGGGTTTGGGGTTCTGCTAGCCCAAACCAACAACCGGCTATCCTATTTCCACTTATGAAATATCAACAATATATTATATATAACAACATAACAATGTCAATAAGGATGATAATAATAATTAACGGAAAGGATAAAAAATATACTATCAACCCTGCTTTTGAAAATTAAAAAAAATTGGATTAAAATTTCGTGAGAAGGAGCAACTAACCTCTCATACCTTTTCTTTCAGCAAATTAGTAGTTTTAAATTGTCTGGAATGTATAATTAAAATTCTAATATTTTGATAGAGAGATAAACAATCTAAGGTACCTACGAAATCATATTTTTCCGCATTTGGTAAGAAAATTTTAACTTTTAACTTTTTTCTTTTTTCTAATTAAAAGAAAGAGTAGAAAAGGTAAATTAGTTCATTATGGTGCTGTTTGACAATCAGCTGATTGTATTAGCTGTTAGCTAATAATTGATTATATTAACTGATTTGACTAGGGAATTACATTAGTTATTTGTTAGAAATATTTGGTAAAATTAGCTGTTTAGTATTAGCTATTTATGTGTAAAATAACTTATAAGCATATGATTTTTAAAAAAATTATAATGACATGAATATTATATTTTAGTATTTTTCAATATTTTTATAAAAATTTAAATTTTAAATATTTAATTTTAATAAATTCAGATAAATCTCTACTTCTAAAAAATATCCGGTCCACGTTGAAGCCTAATCATATACACAGTTACTGGATATATCATCACTGCAACAAAAATAAAAGCACAAAAATCATTACAATTAAACCATCTGTTTCCCTTGATTCCACTCATTCAACAACCTCTTAGAAAAATACCAAGATTCTATCTTCATCACATTACTCCTCAAAATTTGCTTTCATTCGGTTCAAATCCTTATCAGCATCAACCCCACTAGTTCCATCACCGGCAGCTTTAGGAATCAAAGTTGGCGGATTACTTCTTGCTTCGAGAGAACGAGTTTGTCGATGTTTTGCTCATCGGTTAGGGACTTGGAGGAAGATGCGGCAGTGGAGGCAGCGGCGATTGTTGCTGCGGAGGTTGTCGATTTTGCGGTTGATGTGTCTGTGGAGTCAGAGAGGGTTGTGGAATGGCGTTTGATTTTGGCTTCCAGTTTGCGCTTCTTTTCTTCGTGAATTTTTTGGACCATTTTCTATTCGATATCGGAGCGCTTGAAGACTCGCTTGCCACCTGTTTCTTGCGCTAGAGATTGGCGTTTCTTCAAGAGTTTCTGCTTGAGTAGATCCATTTGGGATTGGAGGGTGTATTCGACACAATCTTTAGTTTATTCAATCAGCTGAAGCAAAACGTTGCCCTTCCTTAACTTGTTAAAAATCAGCTTGTTAGGTTGGTAAAAACAGCTGGTCAATATGGTCAACTAGCTAAATTGGTTCAATCAGCTATTTTTTTAGCTGATAAGCTAACATCCAAATGGGGCCTATGTCTAGGATAAGAAGCCACAACTCCGACCACCTTGAGATACAATAAAAGGAATAATAATAATAATATTGTAATTAAAAATGGATATAATTATGATACGTGAATTTTTAATATTATTTAAAGAACTAATTATTGCATTAAGGAATATAACTTCAGTTTCACATTAAATTAGAATTATAGTCCAACTTAGTGTCACATTGTTTGTATGGAGATGATGATGAAAGTGAAATTATCTTTAAAAGCTTGCATCAAAGGTCAAAAGCCATCTTTTGCCATCTTTTTTCTGTTTTGAATTATGCAAGTTAATAGTTATACCAGTAGATTTTTTAACGCTAATTATTATAGTAAAAATTATTACACTTAAGACTATTTGTAAATTATATTTTTTTATGTCAACAAATTATCTTTTTTTAACATTAAGATATGTACATCCCTAAACCATATATGCCTCTAAAATTATTAAATTTTAAATATAAAATTTTGTAAGATGTTTTTGATATTAATCTTTCTCCTAAATATAAGAAATTTGAAATGTAGACTTGTCAATACATAATCTTCCTTAATTCACATATTTAATGAAAGAATGGGGTCTAGTATATTCTTTGAAGTCAATTTCCTAGCATATATAACATGTACACATATAAACCTAGTTCTCTATAATATGGTTAAGTACACCAAATAGACTTTATTTTAAAACTTTTCGGATAAATTTAGTTGTACATTTATGACTTAAATCTTTATAACATAGGTTTTTATGGTTTAAATTTAAAATACAATAATTTTGTAGTTTTGACATCAAAAACCCTTTTCATTAACCATTCATCAAATATCATATCAATACGTAAAGAATGTCTTATCTTTATAATAAAATAAAGAAAGGTCGAAAGGATAATGATATTGTCTCGCTTAATGTAAAAGGAAAAAATAATTTTATTATCAAATACAAATTTTTATTAAAGTTATTTATCAATTGAAATGGTGGTGAGAATATGAGTGTCTCAAATCCTCTTTTACCTTTGATTTTGGTTAGCAGGTTATAATATTTAATATGATCCACTAATATTTAAGTTATGACTATATTTATTATTAGGGGTGTGCGACTTATATTGAAACTATATATATACATATTCTTATGTAGTTCACCTTTTTAGGGGATTTGGGATTATTATTCTATATTATTTTATGAGAGAGGGTGGTATTAATATATTGTAAAATTCTCTACATCTTCATTGTGCCTGAACCCTTTGGGGGTTCTTATACTCTCATTTCATCGTAGTGGATTTTTGACTGGCTCGTTGTCGATTGTGGTTTTTCCCTCACACTAAGGGTTTTTTAACGTAAATTTGGTATGTAATTGAGTTAGATGGAAAGGTGCTCTCTACCATACAAATTTGCTTTTCTAAGGAGGTTTTACATGAAATGGTGAATGAAACAACTACTACGAGCTTATGGCTAAAATTGGAGTCTTTGTATATGACCAAGAACCTTGCAAACAAGCTTTGTCTCAAGGAGCATTTATATATAATACGTAAAACTAAACGTACTCCCATGCAATCTCATCTTTATGAGTTTAATTTTATTATCATGGACCTAAAAACTATTGATGTAAAAGTTGAAGGTGAGGATAAAGCTACTTTGTTGGTAGTCTCACTCCCTAGTTCTTATAAACACTTCAAAGAAATCATGTTATATGGAACTCATAACACCTTATCTTTTGAAGCTGTTAAATCTAACTTGCTATCCAAGGAGAAATTCGATCTTGAACTTTGTTCTGATGATAAAATTAAGGATTTGACTATGAAAGGGAGATCCTAAAGAAAGGGTAGTAGTAGTAGTAACTCAAAGAAATCTAGATCCAAATCTAAAAGATGTAAATCCAACAAAACCTATTATTATTATAAGAAGTTTGGATATGAAATTTATAAATTTAATAAGTTAAAAAGTAAGCAAAAGAATGAAGAGAAAAAGAAATAACCTACAAAATCAACTGAAGCTAGTGTTGTTGAGTCTGATTCTAAAAGTGATGTTCTATTTTCCATTACTTCCACTGATCAAAGGAGTAAAATTGAATGGATTCTTGATTCTGAATTTACTTTTCATATGTGTCCTCATAAGGACTGGTTTGTCACTTTTAGAGCCGTTGATAGTAGAGTTGTCTTGATGGGAAATGAAGCTTAATGTAAGGTAATTAGCATTGGTAGTATTCATATCAAGACTCATGATGATGTTGTCAGGACTTTATCTAGTGCTTGTTATGTTCCTAATTGAAACAAAACTTGATTTCTTTAGGCACCTTTGAATCTTTTAGCTATAAGTGCACATTTGAAGGTGGTTTTCTTAATTTCTCTTGTTGGAACTGTTCTAGTAGTCTTTATATCTTGCAAAGTTCAAATGTGAAAGGTTTCTATGATGTTTCCTCTCCTATGCCTAATTATAATGTTACCAAATTTTGACACATATGCTTGGGCCATATGAACGAGAAAGGTATGACACTTTGAGAAAAAGGATCTTTTTTGGAGATTAAGGTATTAATAAGTTGGAGTTTTGTGAACATAGTGTTTTTAAGGAAAAAAAGAGTTAATTTCTTTACTGCAACTCACCTACCAAAGACATTATTGAGTATTTACATGATGATCTATAGGTATCTTCTAAATTTCTTTCTTATAGATGAAAAAAATATTTCACGTTTGTTATTGATGATTTTTTTCGTAAAGTTTAGGTCTATTTCTTTAGACACAAAAATGAAGCCCTCTTTATGTTTAAATGGTGGAGAAATCTTATAGAGAACCAAATAGGGAAAAATATAAGAAGCTTAGAATAGACAATGGGCTAAGAGTTCTATGACGGTAGCTTCACTTAGTTCTGCTCAAATAATGGTGTAACTAGATATAAGACACTTGTTGGGAAACCTCAACAGAATAGTGTTGCAGAACGAATGAATATGACTCTTTTAGAGAGAGTTCGTTGTATGTTCTCTAATCTTAACTTGTTGCATTAATGTGATTTTTGGGCCTAAACGGTCTATACTAATGATTTGGTCAACCGATCTCTACACTCTTCTCTTGACTTTAGAATCACAGAAGAAGTATGGTCAGGTAATCATGTTGACTACTTTATTTTGAGAATTTTTAGATGTCCTATTTATGTATATGTTAATGATGGTAAGCTTTCATCTATAGCTAAAAAGTACCTATTTCTTAGTTATCCATTCAAGTAATAGACCGAGGGGACAAATTAGAAAGCTTGCTAGATCTAATGATGATGATTTAGTTGTTTATGTATGTTCAGTTGCACAAGATGTTGGTGAAGATACAAAACCTCCTTATTATTCTGAAGTCGTTTCTTGTGATTATTATTTTAAATGGTTAGTGACAATGAATGAAAAAATTGAGAGTCTTCATAAAAATGATACATCAAATTTAGCAAAGCTTCTAAAAGGCAAACGAGTTTTGAGTTGCAAGTGGATTTACAAAAAGAAGGATGGTATTCCTAGGGTTGAAGTGCATGGTGGAAGACACGCTTGGTAGTCAACGGTTTTGATCAAAGAGAAGGTATTAAATTTAATGAAATATTTTCTCCAATTGTACATCATAACTTTATCCATGTGTTACTTGCATTTGTTGCTCTTTTTAATTTAGAACTTGAGCAACTTGACGTAAAAACTACTTTCCTTTATGGGGAGCCTGAAGAAGAACTCTACATGAAACAGTCTAAGGGATTTGTAGTTCCCCGTAAGGAGAATTGTGTTTGTCACTTATGTAAATCTTTTTACGGCCTTAAGCAAGCTCCTGGACAGTGGTACAAAAAATTTGATAGTTTTATGCTTGCGTAAGGCTTTTCAAGAAGCCAATATGATAGTTGTGTTTATTTCAAACAATATAGAGATGGCTCTTTTGTGCACTTGTTGTTATATGTTGATGACATGTTTATTGCATCCCATAACAAGTCTTTGATCAACAGTTTGAAAACTCAACTTAGCCAGGAGTTCGACATAAAAGACCTTGGTGGAGTTAAGAAGATATTTGGATGGAAATTCACAGGGATCGGTAAATGAGTAAATTATTTCTTTCTAAAAAAATATATTAATAAGGTGTTTAAAAGGTTTATTATATTTGATTATAAGCCTGTTTTTATACCTTTTACAGCACATTTCAAACTTTTTTTAATTTATGCCCAACAATGGAGGAAGAAATAGAGTGAATGTCAAGCATTCCTTATCCTAGTGCTATTTGAAGTTTAATGTACATAATGATGTGCACTAGAATTGATTTAGGGTATAATATGAGCATAGTGAATCGGTATATGAGCAATTTTGGTAAGAAGCATTGTAATGTTATCAATGGATCCTTGAGTATTTAAAGAGTACTTTTAACTTAGGTTTAGTGTTTGATAGTCACAAAGCTACATCTAATTATGTAGTTGGTTTTGTGGATGTTGATTATGTTAGCAATCTTGACAGATGTAGGTCTTTTTCTAGTTATCTTTCACTCTTGATTATAGTGCTATTAGTTGGAAAGCATTCAATTCATTGTTTCTTTATCTACTACAAAAGTCAAGTATGTTACAGCCACTGAGTGTGTGAAAGAGGTTATTTGGTTATGGGGTCTTGTCATTAAGCTTAGTGTTACGCAAGGAGTTACAATTGCATATTTTGATAGTCAAAGTGCTATCTATTTGACTAAGAATGACATGCATCATTCCAACACTAAGAATATCGATGTCAAACGTCACTTTATCAGAGATATTGTTGTCACAGGGAAAGTTGTAGTAAAGAAGATTCATACTGTAGAGAATCTTGTGGATATGCTCACCAAACCTCTTCATATTACCAAGTTCCAATATTTTTTAGACTTCGTTGGAGTTCACTATATTTAGTTGCCCTTCAGGGATTTATAGTGATACCGAATTTTGACAAATTTAATCGAAGATGGAAATTGTTGAGAATATGAGTGTCTCAAATCTAATGTTTGATTAATGACCATATTTGTTATTAAGGATGTGCAACTAGGTTTATATTGAGACTATATATATATATATATGAGAGCTTTTGGAATTATTATCCCACATTATTTTATGAGAGAGGGTAGTATTGAGAGATTGTATTGTATAATTCTCTACATCTTTGTTGTGCCTGTAAACCCTTTAGGGATTCTTATACATAAGTATATGTATATGTATATGTATATGTATATGTACATATATATGTATATGTATATGTATATGCATACATATACATATGTAGTTCAACTTTATGGGAGCTTTTGGGATTATTATCCCACATTATTTTATGAGAGAGGGTAATATTGAGAGATTGTATAATTCTCTACATCTTTGTTGTGCTTGTGAACCTTTTAGGGATTCTTATACTTGTTATAGAAGTGCTCTAAAGGCAATCACCTTTAACACTTATTGTACAGATCATTTTACAATTAAAAAGGCATTTTTCATTATTTCGATGATCATACATTTATGGATTCGATGTTGATCTAAATTTATTTAATGAAGTCCTTAATACAAAACATAGCATGGAGGAAATCATGGTGAGATCATGATAATGAGATTCCTATCATGTGTAATTATGTTAGTATCTAAACTTTCCTTAGTCATAGGATTAATGA
>JANQAP020000181.1:1391115-1404489 GCA_026874005.2 Erythroxylum coriaceum
AGGAAAGGCAAATGTAGTAGCGGATGCTTTGAGTAGGAAGTCCTCAATGGCTCATGTTCAGACAATTTATCTACCCTTATTGGAAGAGATGGCTAGGCTTAAGATAAGCCTGAACCAGGAGGCATCAAATTGTATTGTTGTAAATTTCAGAGTGAGACTGATACTTAGAGAGAAGGTTAGGGAGTTACAGGTGCAGGATGTAAAATTAAGCAAACTTCGGGAAGAAATTAAGAACGGCAAGAACTCTGAGATAGTAGTGAGGGATGATGGACTCATGGGCTAAAGTCAACACAAATTCTTATCTTTATATTCTTCCTCATTATGGGCACACCATTAGCTAGCTAGTCAATATATATGAATGGTCTATGAAACTAGCCTTATATAATTTTTCAACTTCTTCTTTATTCTTTAGTTTAAATTCTTTGGAGCATTGGGGTTGGCAATAAGGGTAAAATTTTGGCTTTATTAGATGTTTAGGTTCCACAAGCCTTCTACTTGACCCTGGCATCTCTATATAGTCCTAGGCAAAATAATCTTTGAATTTCTTTAAGAGTTATACTAACTCCATCTTTATTCTTGGATTTAATCTTTGCTAACAAAAACTACATAAACTTCTCATAAATTATCCATATTCACTTCTTTTACTAGTTATTGGTTTTGGCTCCTAAAATCTTCAAACTTCTTAAGAGTGGATTTCAACACTTAGACACAGTTTCCCCTTATTAGTAGTTCTTCCTCTTCTTTAAAAACTAATTCTACGTTTTTGTATTTGCCTACTTCCTTGGAATTCTCCAAGATTTATTGCATCTGGAACTTGATTTTTGTAAATGCAGCTACCGTGCTTTCTTTTTGTAAAAATTCAGTCATCTTGTTCCTCTATAATGTTATACTAGATATAGGCTTGATGGTAGTTGTTTTTAAAAACCTTTATAACTATGTCCCCTTCTTTTCTTCTTCATTCACCACAGAAAAGTTTTTGAATTTATACTGGCTTTACATGGTCACCATAGAATTTTGTATCCATCACATTAACTTTAGTATGGAATGACTATGAATTAACCCAAAATGATTTTTATTTTATTGCCTTTCTATAGAAACAATATTTGATGAAGAGACAATGAAATACAAAAGTTGGAGTGGATCCAATCTTATCCCAATAAGAGTTGATAACTGGCATATGTGTCAACAACAAATAATGCAGTCAGAGAAGACTTTCCTCGCACTGTGATATTCACATAAAGAATTCCTCGTGCTCTTGTAGCTTCTCTAGTGAATGTAGCAATATATATACTCCAATTAGGATTTTTTTTCTTTACCCAAAGCTATCATCATTTTAGTTAATATGATGTTTACTGAATCAACCAAAAATCTTAAAGTTGGCTTATTATTGATGTGGGCCTATTATTGATGTGGGCCTTAATATACTGAGTTCTTATATTTTTCACTGTAGCGTCATCTGGCTTTTCTAGCATCACCTTTTTTGGAATTCCTAGTCTCACAGCCAATATTAATACTCTGTATTCTCTTTTCTCAGAAAGGAAGTTTATCTTCTTCGCATAAGATTTATCAAATGAATTCATTGGAGTCCTCCTCCTGACTCTCTAAGCAAGTTGACTTCCTATAAAATCTATAATTTTGTTTTGTCTTGCTTCATTTCTCACTGACAATTTCTACATGTCCCTTCTTATTATTAGGGTATGTAGTACTCTCTTCTGAGTAGATAGTTCTTATAAAAGATGACTTTTTTGAAGTTGGATTTTCCAATGTTAAAGGCTTGCTTCTTTCAATTCTAGCAATAAATCTCTATCATTGAAGCTTTCTTTTTTGAGTTTGAGTCAATGTTATTCAATTCTTGGGATGCCTTACTTGCTACCATTATTAAGATAGCAGCACCCATGGTGGTATTATAAACTGAGACTATATACACTGAACACTTGGGATTCATGGATCATATCTTCATTTAAAGACTTGGATGAAATATGTTTGGTAATTTTGCCTTAAAATTTCTACTTTTTGTTAGATTCTAAGAATATTCTAGTTTTTAGTCCTAACTCTGGTATTTAAATTATAGCTAGGAACAAAAATACATGTACTAAAATTCGATGTTAATGCTAAACGGTAGTTCACAATCTTTAGCTTCTTTTTAACATCTAGCAATAGGCATAAATTGGATTTAGCGGTATAAACAGTTGCAATTGGTAGGAATGGTTCTTCATCTATCAGTATAGTTTGGTTAACTTTAATGAATAGCAGAATCCCCTTGTTGATTGGGTCTTGTACCATGTTGTTGTACCCCCATCATAAATTCATTAGGAGACTCTATGTATTATGAAATTTGTAGTAGTATATGCCTCTAATTTCTTCTTTTAACGAAATTATATGTCCGGGTAGTAAGGTAATGAATTTTTTCTTACAATAAAAATTTGAAGATCTCCTTTAATGTGTACTCACTTTGGGTAGATGGAGTTTGAATTTTCCTTTTGACTTCAAGATATTTACGTTCTAAAGAGGGGCAAACATAAGTTCTAAGGACTTTAAATTCGACTACTACCAAATTATAAGAATTCATCTTTGTAACATAATTGACTATTGAATTCTTCTTTTGGTGTCCTTCTTCCCTAAGAAGTTCTTACTATTTGGAGACTTTTACTGCTAGGTCATATAAATCATAAAATTCTATTCCTTAAAAATTCTTTTGTAATTCAATATGAGAAAATTTTACGTATTTAGTCTTTGGAGAGAAATTCGACATTGACTCTCATCTTCTTAAAACGTATGATGAACATGTATTCTCACTACTTCTCTGAGTAACTCTAAATAGCTCAACTATACTAACTTCAGGCTTACTATGAAAAAGATGAGTATGAAATAATCTTTCTATTTTGACATAAGAAAGGATAGAATTCTTGGGCAACAAAGCATACAAAGAGAAGGTTATACCTATTAATGAATTTGGTAACAACCTGAGCTTAAAATTATTAAAAGTTTTTATAATTGGCTAATTTTTCACATTGTATGGTGAATCTAGCTATTCTCTCGATGATCATTTAACAATACTCACTAGAAAACAAGTTGAATTTAGGAATTCTATATTCACTAGCATAAGGATTATCATGGTCAATATGCTTCATATAAGGCTTATAAAATTCCAAGCAGTCAAGCTATATCAAAGCAAGCTTGCACAATTCCTGAACAACTTCTCGGAAAACTTCCATTGACTTAAAATCTCATATTGTGAGGGAAGGGGTTAATAGGACTATAGTTTACAACTGCAATATTACCCCCTAAACTATATTGTGGTCCATTAGCTTCAGCTTTTACACCAAATATTTGCCTACTTGTAATTTGGTGCTTGACTGTCTGTTGACCATTTTCAGGATTAATGCATAAAGATGCCATAGGAACATCCACTTTTTTATGAGGAGAGACATATCTTTCATCTATAGAAGAAGTAGTTGGAAAGCGACTAGACTGTGTAACTCCCATCGCATTAGACTAGGATACCCTCAAATCCTTAGAAGATCTGCTTTGCTAAAGCAGGAGAATTCTGGCTAGAAATCTGTACTAAAGTGGTAGACAATTTGTCAACCTTCTTTATTAATATCCTGATTACCTCGATTGTAGAGGCTATGTTGGATTTTAATTTTGGAATTTTGTTTGTGCGAACAACGTTATTCTATTATGGAGATTTTGGATTCTCACTAGTAGGAGAGTTAGCTGAAGGTGAGGCTACCGTTTGGAGATTCTCAACCATTTAAGATACATAATCTACATTCCCTTCTACTATAAGGACTTCTTTCTCCAGAGATGGAGATATAGTGATTTCTTTTCCATTCTTTAATTATGACATTGGGGCCCACTAGGAAGCCCAAATTGTTAGTGTCAATCTGGAATTTGGGTGTGCTAAGGAGGAATTCCACCTAAATTTATACCTAACTTCTTATTGACAGTACAAGTGGGCTTTGAAAAAAATAGAAAATGAAACTCTGAGCTACTAAAATGATAAAATGTAATGGAAAAAGAAATGATTTAAAAAGGAAAATGTAAGTTGCAAAAAGAATTCGAGGTAATCAAAATGAATACACAATATAAAGAAAGCTAAAAAACGTAACAATATGTTTTTGGAGTTGTTTGTCTCTTTGGTCATTATTTGGAGGTTGTGTTTTTTGGGGATTGTATGTTGTGTCTATAGTGATTATTGTTTTTTGTTTATTTGGTGCTAGTGAATTTATAGTCCTCAACTTCCTCAAGCAATTTTTTGCTGTAATTACCATTTCTCAAGCTCTCTTTAACTTTTTGCCATTATTTTCTCAACTTCCATATTTTGGACCTTTGCCTCAAACATCTTATTTGTAACTTGCTAACTTTCAGCCTGCTTATCCATGTCTCTCCATCATATCCATCACCCACTTCCAATATGTTCATCTCACCATGTTCTAGTTCTGCACGAATTGTCTAGCTAAATATTTGTTGGACTTTCATATTTTGGGCCTCCTTTTACTTATGGGCTAGATTTTTATAGTCTATCAATAATAAGCTACAACGTCCTCTATGAGATCCTAATCACCATCTTCCTTCCTTCGTTGAGTGTTTATCTCGAGAATAGATGTTACAACATACACATCACTCTTTGATTATCATTTTGTGGGATTCTTTTTTAACTCGATCTAGAATTATTGTTAATTGATGATTTTTTTTCTCATTATAGGTGGAGTTTTTGATTTGTTTACTACTAACTATTCTAGGTTATTACTTAGAATCATCTATACATTCTGCACTATGGTCTTCATTAATCACAATGAGTTCTTTAATGGGTGCAAATGTCCTCTTTACATCGTGTACTAGTCAATCACCACCTAATTAAGTTCTTATATATTTAAGTTAACTTTTGCATCTCAATTCCCATTTATTGTTTTTTATATTGAAATTATTGTTCAATACTTTTTTTTGCAAAATTAAATTGGTAAAAAAAATTTGAATCCATGTGGTTGATAAAAAAGAGGATTTTTTAATGTATATTCAAAATTTAGTAATGTTTTATGGTAATGAAATGACAAAAGATACAAATTGCCCCCTAATGTTTCCTAAAACGTCTTAAGTTAGTCTTTATTGTTATTTATGATATCAATTTAGCCTATATGACATCACAACTAAGTAATATAGACCAACTAGAAGTTAATATAATCTTAAAAACAATTTCTTTAGATATTGGTTAAAGATATAATTTTCACTTTAACGTTTTACAAAAGATCTAAATAATCCTTTGTTATTATCTCTATTATTACTTTTGTCCTCTATTTAAGGTGCAATGACTACGGTAAAAAGTGGTAATAGAGATAATGGGAGAAGCTTATATGATCTTTTATGATACTAATGTACAAATTATACCTTTAGCCTAACGCAATCATGTTATAGATTTTGCTCTTTTTCATGTTTAATATTGATATATATATATATATATATATATATATATATATATATATATATATCCATATTAATTGATTATTTGAATGATATTTCATATTGGGAATGAACAGTAATAATTTGATGTTTTGTCAATTTATTTTTTATAGAGAATACATTAATTGTCATATAGATACTTTTCTTGGAAGTATTATTAATTATAAGGTCAATTTGTAATAAATTGAAAGTTTAAATATTTTATTAATATTTAATAATTTTAACTAGTATTAAAATAAAAAGATTAAAATTTAAATATAATTTATCTTTTAATAATTTTACTTACCTTAAGACGTTGAAAATAATTTATAGAATACAAATTAAAGAAAAAAAAACGAAGGTATTTTGGGCAAAAGGAAATTTCCCATATGGACCCCACAGCTTCCAATTGCTGACCGTTTTTGAGTCTGACATGGTTTTTGACCGTTGCAACCCTATCATTTTAAAACTTCTCGTTTTGAAAGTTCACACTGAGTGTGCGCCAAAAATTACTAACTCCCCTCCTCGTATGGATCAGAAAATTTTGATCCGAGTGTTAGAAAGCAAAAACAGGAGTGACAATAGAACCTTTACCTCAATAACTGATATCAACCGTCCGATCTTCATCAGAATGAAGGGCTGAGATCCTGATGACTGATTTTACAATCTTGATCTTCCCTCTCTCTTTCTTCCCTTAGCTTCCCTTCACTTCAAGGTCCAATCTTTCTTTGTATTTTCTGCTGAAGACATCAGCATTCCTGGAAAATCCCTCTAATTTCTGTCATTTTAAGCAGTTTTAAGGGATTGGTTCGGAGAGAATTATCTGGGCATGTTTGGATAAGGAAAAGGGCATAATGGTGTCAACACGGTCTCAAATTAGCAACAAGATAGAAGATTACTGCCCAAATCAAGATGAGAACCAAATGAGTGTTCCGTTGAGAAATCCACACCATGGCTTGAAAGAAAAGTTGAAGGCTTTAACTCTATTATATGAGCAGCAAAAGAAAGCTTCTTTAGCTCTAAGAAACGCGTCACCAAAGCCTGAGGAGAAGCGTTTCGCAACAAATCCAAGTGTGGATCTTATCAAATTTTGCAGAAGAGAAGAGATGGATAGAGATGAAACCAAAGAAGCCAATGAAAACGTTGTAATCATGCGAGAGAACACTATGCCTATAATGCCTGATTCAAAGCCTAATGCTAAAGTTACAAGAACCTTTGTGTTTCCACAGCCGCAACATTTGGATGATGGTAAAGAGAATCTTTTAATGGGGTCCGATCGAATTTTCGGGTTTTCGACGTGTGCAAGAAAGGCCAATGTTTCCAGTACTGTGGCCAGGAAGCTTTCAACGGGGAGCTCTGCGCCACAAACAGAGCCAAGAGGGCTTCTTGGGACCAAACACGTGCAAGAAACAGAGAGGCTAGAGACTGTTTCAGAAAGAGATGGGACTCATGCAAGCCGGATTTTGGTGTTTGTGAGGCTTAGGCCGATGGCTAAAAAGGAAAAAGATGCTGGCGCTAGGTGTTGTGTAAAGATTGTGAATAGGACAGATGTTTATTTAACAGAATTTGCTAATGAGAACGACTACTTGAGGCTGAAAAGGCTTCGGGGTCGTCATTTCTCGTTTGATGCTTCATTTCCTGACTCTTCTTCTCAACTCGAAGTTTATTCTACCACGTAAGTGCTCAAAGGAATTGAAGTAGTGCTTGATTCGTAGACTAAAAATTTTAATTTCTGTGAAACTGTTGTATGCTAACCTTTCCAATTTTCATGTCTTCTCTTGATAATCCTTCGAGCTATAGGAAAATGCTTTGAAGTTACCAGAAAACTTACCTATGAACTGCCCTTTACGTTGTACATATTTTGGATATTGTCTTTGAAAATTAGTTGTTGGCTCATTTTGGTAAACTTTCATAGGATAACGAGATAGGAGATAAAGAAACAACACCGGGAGTGATGAATTTCATGGCAATATGCTTTGGGACTACAAGCCCTTCTGTTGTTTCCCGAAGCTTTTCGCGCTAATCTCACTGTCAACATATAATCGATGCTATGAATTTGGATAAATTAATGTCAATAGATGGATTTCTTTCTGTTTTTCCTTTCTTCAGTTATCAAGCAAATCTTAATACACTAAAACAAGGTCAGGATACAGTTTTAGCAGTCCAGTCTTCAGTTATTAATAGTAATCAACAAGATGAAATATATATATTCCAGAATCTTGTTTTCTCACTTATCAAAGAAAGGAGGAGAGTTACCTAGGAAAGATGCTGTGACATGTTGTTCAATCACATTACTTGTATATTGAAATGTTTCATGTCACCAATCTTCAGCAGTTTGTTCATGGAATTTCATTTACGTTTGATTGATTAATAACTTATTAAAAAGAGCTAAGTGTTTGAATTAAAATTTCAGGACAGCGGAACTTGTGGAGGGTGTTTTGCAAGGAAGGAACGGATCAGTATTCTGCTATGGTGCCACAGGCGCTGGGAAAACTTATACAATGCTGGGAACCATAGAGAATCCTGGAGTTATGGTTTTGGCAATAAAGGATCTCTTTACCAAGATTAGACAGAGAAGCTGTGATGGAAATCATGTGGTTCAGCTCTCATATCTCGAGGTTTACAATGAAACCGTTAGAGATTTGCTCTCCCCTGGAAGGCCTCTGGTGCTTAGAGAAGATAAACAGGTATTGTCTCTGCTTCACTTCTTCAAAGTAAAAAATGTACTCAATTTGATTGACAGAGTCTGTTTTCTACTTTATGTTTTCCTAACAGGGAATTGTAGCTGCAGGTCTGACTCAGTACAGAGCTTATTCTACTGATGAAGTAATTACCTACTTCCATGTTTTAGAAGTTTGAACATTGGGGGAAATTATTGATATGTCTATCTGCTGTTGTGTCAGGTCATGGCATTGCTTCAACGGGGAAATCAAAACAGAACAACAGAACCAACTCGTGTAAATGAAACCTCTTCACGCTCTCATGCTATTTTGCAGGTAACTCCAGAATTTGGAACTTTGCTATATCATATTAACAAATTTCTCACCATTTGCAAGGCCTATTATGTTATTTCAGGTTGTTGTTGAGTACCGAGTGAAAGATGCCTCCATGAATGTTATTAATAAAGTTGGAAAGCTCTCGCTTATTGATCTTGCTGGCTCGGAAAGAGCTCTAGCAACCGACCAGAGAACGCTTAGATCCCTTGAAGGTGCCAACATAAACAGATCACTCCTTGCACTTAGCAGTTGTATCAATGCGCTTGTTGAGGGTAAGAAACATATACCTTACCGAAACTCAAAGCTCACTCAACTTCTCAAGGACTCACTAGGTGGATCTTGCAACACTGTAATGATTGCAAACATAAGTCCGAGCAATCTCTCATTTGGTGAGACTCAAAACACCCTTCATTGGGCTGACCGAACCAAGGAGATACGCACCAAGGTCATAGTTTCTTGGCTTCTCTCACCTCTTCAATTTCCGTTGCTTTCCCTTGGATTTGGCAAGAGAATTTCTTCCAGTCAAAAACATACATCCCAAATACGTTCAGCATAGTGAGGCCAAAAGATCACTTGTTTTACCAATATTTTATCTGCAGGCACCCGAGCCAAATGAGGAAATACAGCAAATACCAGAATCGCAGACTGATCAGTCGAAGCTATTACTTGAACTGCAAAAAGAGAATCGTGAGTTGAGAGGACATTTAGCTCGCCAGCAGCAAAAGCTACTAACCCTCCAAGCACAATCCTTGGCTGCAAATTTGTCTCCAACACCTTCTTCAATTACTTCTATGTTGACTCCTCCATCCACAGCCCGACCAAATGAGAAAAGTAAAGCCAGACTTTCATTGCTCACCAGGAATTGTTTCACACCCGAATCCAGGAGAAGGGGAGCAGAGGATGGTGTTAGAGAACTCCAGCTTACTGTGAAGGCTTTGGAGTCAGAAATTGAGACGATGAAGAAGGAGCATGCTTTGCAGCTGAAACAGAAGGATGATCTTATTCGGGAGCTCTCTCGGAAGAGTAATAAACATCTGGAAGCTAAGAGGACAGTCACAAGGGCTAGCTTGAGGCCGAAAGAAACAAATATAGGTGAGTTGAAGAGTCCAAGTCACCGTTTTTCCAAGTCCCCTGCTCCAAGTGCAAAGAAACGAAGCTTTTGGGACATAACAACAGCCAGCAGCCCATCAGCTGAAAAACTAAATGGAAGAAAGACCAGAAGTCATATCACTGGCGATCCTACTGCAGCTCCCTCCATGCTTCTTCAGGTGAGTCTGACCTACAATGCTCCATCTTCATAAATTCATAACTGCATAGTGTTGCGTGCGGACTTTACTTGCCTAAAAGGGCACTTTACAGCTCTGAATCTCTAGTTAATTTTGCATGAATGAAAAAAATGCCGACTTCAAATTGCGTGAAGAGCACAAAGCAACAATATGTGTCTATTGTTTTATACACGTTAATGGTTTTGTGTTAATTGTTGGATATCATCATCACATCATGCAGCCAGGTTTCGCTCGTCAAAGACCTTAGCCTTCCAAGGTAGAGAAGATAGACGTACTTCTACCCGGGACATGAAGACAAACAGGAACTTTGCAAAGGGATACATGTTGCCTATTCTGATTTTTTTTTTAAAATTTGATTCATTGTTACACACTTTGTAGTTGTTGTTCTTCAATAGCTGTTGGAGATTTTGGAGAAAGATGAAGCAAATGAATATTTATAAAGTACACATTACAAAAAGTTATTGTAATAGGACATATAATTAGTTAACTTTCACTAGTACTGATTTGCAATAAACTTAATTCATTAGTACTTATCATTAGAAATTTTACATGATAATAGATGTTAGGAGGCACAATCTAAATAAGTGCATTAAATGGGAGGTTATCGTATATATTTTGTTGAATATACAAGGGTTTAAACAGGATTAGAAGAAAACTTTTATCACACTAAGTAGAACTTTAGTACATACGTAACACATAAATTTGACTTTTCACTCTTACTTAAGTCACTCACTTGCATAGCACTTCCATTCTTTATTTTTTAACCTTTCACTTGTACAACAACTCAAATGACCAATGTCTAAATTTATAGACTTGGTAAGGAAGTGATTGAAGCTTAAAAAGCTTCATATCTGACAATGAACTAAACTTCTAGTAGCTTCTCAAGTTATGATTACTCCTATGCTAATTCTAGACTTTAATAGAACATTCTAGAATATTAGAGAGAGTGGGTCAGTGACTTTAACACTCCCCCTTAGCTACTATTATCTCTATATCTTTATCTACTTATCATACCAAGCTACTTTCTAAAGTTTTTGAATTTTGGACTAATAAGTCCTTTAGTATGTCAACAACTTGGTCTTTATGTTTTATGAATTGCATCTTAATATCTTTAGACAAGACTTTCTCTCACACAAATGGTAATGTGCCTCTATGGGTTTAGTTCCTGAGTGGAACACGGTCAAGTGTATAATTGACTGATTATCATAGTATAATTATACTTGGTAATTAAATGCCTGATAAAGACCCTTCATACTTTGTATTAACCATATACATTCTTAAGCTGCTATTGTTGCCACTCTGTACTCTACCTTGGTACTTAATAAAGAAACTACAGGTTACCTTTTGTTGCACCAAGAGATAGATTCCAATTCAAGACTAAAAACATAAATGATAACTAACGCTTTGTATCATGATTTATAGTAATCTGTTAGAGAAGTGCTCTAAAGGTAATCACCTTTAACATTTATTGTACAAATCATTTTATGATTAATAAAGAAATTTTACATTATTTCGATGTCCATACATTTATGGATTTGATGTTGATCTTAAATTGATTTAATGAAGTCTTTGATACAAAACATAACATGGAGGAAATCATGATGAGATCATGATAATAAGATTCCTATAATGTGTAATTATGTTAGTATCTAAACTTAGTCATAGGATTAATGAGATGGGATATCATTAATCTGGATAGACTAGCACATGTTATACTCTTTGATTGGATCAAGCAGTAGATCTTATAACTTGTAGACATGAGTTGTTTAGAGTTAATATGTGGATGCTTACTAAGGATAGTAAGTACATTGGATTGACCTACTATGAGATAATCATACGGATATTCTATTCCAGTGTCAATGTTAGTCTCATCATAGCAATGGTGCAAGTATCCTTTGACTTGAGGTGCTCTAGGATATCTCGAATACTGATCCTGTGCTTTGACTCCATTCATCGATGCCTTTCAGGGGTTACTCATAGAGTGGTGATTGGGTACAACTTGAGGTATTCGAAGGTTATTGAGTAGCTAATAAAGGATTCACCACTCTTGATAGAAAGAGATAATACCTACGGCCTCTTGTCAGAGTCATTATTTGGAAGTCTCTGGCTAGAGTAGATATGTGTCATAAAGAGAGTCTTCAATGATACTTAGAGTAATGAGATCCTCAGGACAAGATCTAAAATTACTTAGACTAGAAGTGATGTAGTTAGTCTAGTGGGAGTTGACACTTGGACTCAGTCTAGTGGGAGTTGACACTTGGACCATACTTTGAACCAAGTGAGGTTAGATGGTGAAAGGACGAATTGCATGGCCACATTGCGTATGGAAGGGTTCGTAGTCGAATCACTAACTTTCCGGTCAATTGGGGGTCATGACGTATTGTTAGATACCACTCTTGACTTACTTGAATTAAGTGTTAATTCAAGTGGCCAACATAATCAACAACCTAATGGGTCTCATATATAGGAGATCCGAAGGATAAGCAAAATGGTCTTGAATAGTGATTCAAGATATGAGAGAGTGTTTCGGGATTGTATCGCGATGTGATCGTGGTAGAAAACGTTGCATGGAATGGATTAGAAACAAGTGTTGTTAGCTTCCATTAATGCATGCTATTCATGACCATTAACTTCCCATAACTTTCTATTAGTGATGGGGGTTATGGAAGGCCAAATGGTGTAGAAAATTGAGATGATTTTCGTGCATTTAGTGTAAGACACAATAAAAAAGGAAAGGTTCTTTTTTACACACACACTCTTTTTTTTCTCTCTAACTCTCACAAGAGTTCTTGTCTTTGCTAGCACAAAGAAAGAATTCTAACCATCTCCTAGTGAGGTTTCATCCTTCTATCTTCATGTGGACTTTCATTAGAGAAGATCTATATTGATCGTTGTGGTTTACGACAACCCAACACAGATAAGATTAAAGAACGAAGGAGATCGTCCGAAAGGTATGTAAACATCTTACATTTCATGTTTTTGTTTTCTATATCTATATGCATAAGTAGATATAGTTTTTGAGGTTCTATTTTATTTTTCGATGAATATATTTGATATATATTATGTACGAGATGCATGATTGGAGCTTAACGTAATCAACATCACAATATCTATTAACATCACTACAAATGATATATTTGGTCTCATGACTATGAGATAAATTAGACTACTAATTAGTTGTTTTACATTATAACATTCTCTAACTTCTTTCCTTCAGCAGAATATAGTTTTGTGTGTACCTCTACTAAAGTTATAATAAGCTTGTACTCTTAACATCTCATACTTCTCTAAGAAACCATTAGTATACATGTGCTGACATAAGAAAAGTCCATCCTTTATGCTCTCAACTTCAAGACCAAGAAAATGGTTTAACTCTCCCAAAGCTTTTATTTGGAAATACACTAACAAGTTGGCATTGACTTGATCAATCTCAACAACATCATCACTAGTGAGAAGTTGGCTATGGTGTTAGTCCATGTGGATGATCTTATCATTATTAACACCATAACTACCTTCTCACCTTAGACTTTCACAAATGAGCTAGAGTCATTTAGTGCCATTATGTTGGATCCTGATATTTTTTTTAAATTCTTATTATTTGCTTAATTATTTATTTTTAGAATTGAGTCACTAATTTTGTAGGCATGAATAAA
>JANQAP020000181.1:1482199-1496668 GCA_026874005.2 Erythroxylum coriaceum
GTGGTGGCAGCGTCTCTTCTGGGTTGTTCTCTAAAAACTCCCAGCCGAAATCCTATTTCTAATCTTTCTTTTTAGACGCAGTTTTCTAGGACCATTCTGTGGTAAATTCGTTTTACAAGGTATGTGTGGCTAAGTGTTTAATTCAATTGTAAAGGGTAACACCCTTCAAACCTATATTAATTCCTGATGATTTAATCTTAATCGATTCTTGTGTTAGTGATTTGCAATCATGTGTTTGAATTCTGGCACTTTAATAACTAAATTGAACTCGTAAATCTTAAAATCTGGAATTAAGATTTATAAGGGATTTTTGGATGTTATTTGATTAATTGATGGTAGTAGTTGCCAAATTAATTGATTTATAGCTAGGTTGATGATAGTAGTTGTCAAACTTATTATGAGAGAATTCAAACTTTATCTTAAACTGATGATAGTAGTTGTCGAAGTTTTCAAGGCAAGATCATGAAACCAACTATAGTAACGCTCGTACGCAACATAGGTGGATTAGTAGTATATGAATCCTATGATTGTTTACGAAGATTTGTTTTCTTAGTAGTTAAGAAGCATAAAATCAGTAAGTTGGTGATCCTTGATTATGTAAACACAATGCGCGAATAATCCCTCGAGTCCGATGAATGAATTAATTGGTTTCATTGGCGAAATCCTTTGCAATTGAAGTTTCTATAATTCTATTTTTATCCTAATCTTTCAAATGTAATTTTTTTCCCGAACTATGATTTAGTATTCGTTTAAGTTTGTTTTCTTTAAATTCTAAATTTTCGAGATCAAACCCCCCAATTTACTTACTTTTTGTGCATCAGTTTGAGTTTAATTTAATTGATTTCTTTAAGTATTGATTGCGTCAAATCTAATTTTGTTGCGTCAGATTATATTTTGATTTCTGTTTTTTGTTAGCTATTATTCGATATTTAATCATTTAGGTTAGATTGCATTTTAGATATTAAATTTTGTTTCGCTTTTGTTTTTGTGTTGGTTTTCGTGAAAGAAATTTCGTTGACAAGTTTGACGATAGTTAGCACTCCATTATCAGATCTTTGAGGAAACGATCCCTACTCCTATATACTACTTGTTATTTGTGTAGGGTTAATTTGCAAGGGTAACGACACCTTGTCACTTAGCCTGCAAATTAATTTATGAAAACATGTTAATTCTTATGAAAGAGAATGACTACTCAAACTATTCAACTAAGCTGACATTTCTAATTTTTAATTAATTAAAATTATGCTTTGGCAAAATTTTTAAAATAAGAATCTATGAATTCAAACGTCACAATTAGTGTGAAAATAATAGTAATTGTTAATAATTAGTTTTAGAAATATCATATTTAAAAGGATTTAATCTTTTAAAAATTTTAATTTAGTGATAAATGTTTTGAAGTTTTTAATTTAATGATTAATCTTTTAAAATTAACTAAATAAGTTTAAAAAATTATTTTTACTAATATGAGTAATAAATGAACATCAACAAATAATTTAGTAAACACTCCGAGTCAACAAAGACACCACTCATATAAATTTTAAAATATTAATCACTAAATTAAAAAATTCTAAAAAATTAATCATTATTTAATTTATTATTCCTTAGTTTTATGGTGTAGTTTGTCTGAGTCTAATACTCAAGGTAACCTAAGAGTTTGCTTCAAAGCAAAGGTGCTCCTTAGCTAAATTCTAACTTATCAAAATTCTGCACTTGGTATTAGCATTAGACTCAGCGAGTCCATTAGCGTGTGTGGTCAATCGTGAAAACGTGATGGTGCGAAACGAGGATATGAATGACTTCATACCCAAACCGAGCATTAACCACCCCATCAAAATCGAATGTTAACGTGTCTGTCATATGTAGTCGCCCATAGTCAGTTTGTCCTTAACCGCCATTATTTGAGGCATGATGTAACACGACTTTAACTAGTTCACTTCAATTTATTTTAAGGAATTTAGTTACCAGATCCTTTGGTCATCTTATTCTTTTATTTATTTTAATTATGAGACTTATTTTAATTTTTAACATTCTCTCTGTTTTGCTCATTTTTTAAGCTGTGAAAGCACAATTCTACTAATTAAATTTCATCTTTAACAAACTTTTAATTTATTTAAAAACTCTTATCATTTTTTGTGAGTACAATTTATTCGATTAATTTATTTAATATTTAATAACACGATCTTAATCTAATTTATTGTACCTAATAATTTCAGTTTTTTGCTTTATAGGTCATTTTTATTTTTTGAATATTGAATTTCACAAATTACTTCAAAAGGTTATTCACAAATTTGCTTAAATTAAATTCATATTTAGGTGTGTCATCTATGAAAAAGGATTTTATACATAATTTAAAAACTTTAAGACATTTAGCTATAAATTATTTTTTTATATAAACAAGTCTTGATATCTGTTGCTTGCAAACATGATAAATTGACACACTTATCATAAGCTAATTGCCAAAACGTGAAAGACTATGTAAATGTTGGTTCCTCTTTGTAATGCTAGTATTTTATCACTGGTCTGGGGTTGGATTAAATGGACTGAACATGCGAGTATATTTCTTTTTTTAATAAGATTATAATAAGCTGTCTTCATTATTATACATTATGGTCCTTACCAGCAATTGATTTGTGATGAACTGTAAAATAAGGCATACTATACTTCTTCATTCCCCAATTCCTATTTGGTCATTGTCAATTGAGTTTGGCTGTTCTCAATTTACAAAACAAACAATGTGTTTGTTCGGCTGCCAAAAGGTCAACAATTTTGTGCCCATTTAATAATTCTGACTGATATCTGTCTGCATCAGTCGATTGTGGCTTCGGCTCCCGCTCCACTCCTCTTGCTGTTGTTATCTCTACACATTTCAATTGTCCAGCGTGGGATTTAATGAACTCAATATGTGTGGATGGATCCAATTCATTTTATTAATATTTCAGAATGCCTAAACTTATTGGAATGGTTCTAATGCATTGCGTCCCTCGGCGGCTTTTAATTTTTGTCGGTGCATCAGATTTAGTTTTGATAATAATGATTGTATATCCACTCCTCAGTAGTGCAAAAAGCCACCATTGTGGGGTGAACTGTTAAAAGTATTCCTTGATGTATGGCTTGAAAGGGTAAAAAGTAGTTCTTCTCCTTGCATTTTAAGGATAAGATTTACCTATTCTTACTCTGTTTCATACCTTCTCATCCATGCATTCTAATGTTGTCCTTAGTCAACTACTCAACTTGTAGCTTTAGGCGTTTTAGCAATTAAAAGGGAAAAGTAATAGTTAGGGTGGGGTGCCGATAACACAAATATTGTATTGAATACTTGGTCAAATAGGCACCTAAAGGACCTTCAAAATCATTCAGCCTGCTAATTATACATCGATTTCCACGCCACTCAACTGTCCTATTCGACAACACTGCATATGACAATAATATATTGAACATTGCCTTTTGGGCAAATTATTTTTTTTTAATATGGATACTATACATTAAAGGGGGGTCTTACTTTGAATTTTTCTTCTATTATTAAATTGAACTCAAACATCATACATAAAAGTTTGACCTTTGAGTTGAGGGGATGCACTACATTTTTGTTCTAAGGTCTTAGTAATCGAGAACAAACTGCCGCTGACTCTGAATAATATACGTCGACATTTTTTATATTTAGATAACAGATGATTACACAAAAACAAAAAGAAAAGAAAACGAATGAATGTGTCAAGTAGAGTTGCAGTATTTGGGATTGTAGGTATATACTACAATATAATCATTTATATTTATATTCTCAATGATTAAACTTTCATTTTATTATTTCACAACCAATACCTATATATATAAACTTATGTGTTTTTCTATCTGTTATCTTTTTGTTTATTTAATTTTATCACTAGTTAGCTACCACTAGTGTCCCTATTGCAATTTAAAATTTGTCATGCATCCTGCTTATGATGGTTTTTGTAATTTTATTTAGATCTCAAGTCGTCAAGTCTTAGCTAGTTGAATTGCTTCATGTTATTGAATTTCTTCATCTTGTAGAGCAATGAAAAAAGGTCAAATAAGCTCCCAAAACCTGCCAGATTGTTAATTATAAATTTAGTCCTTAAACATTTTGCAAGTTGCAATTTAACATACGACGAGGTATTCAATTAAGTCCTCACTAAGATTTACTACTTAAGTAAAAACTTTGTTTTGATGTTTTGTAAACCTTAATTGTGTTTGGAATCCTGAATAAGAATTAAAATGAAATAAAAAAGAGGATAAGGGCAAATGCCAATAGACAAGACTCCTTGTTTAATAAGAATATTAAGAATATGCGACTTTCTTTTTGTATTTTATAAAGATTATTTTTTGAAATAAAAAGCAAATGAGGTCTAAAAAATGAAAACCTAAAGAGAAAAAGAACTGTCTTTTAAATATTGCAGAGATGCTGGTGTATTTAACTCATAAAGCTTTAAAGTTTATACAGAATACAGTCTAGGAACAGAAAAGAGAGAATTGATAAAAGCAACAAGTTGCTAAAGCTAGTTGACGGAAATAAAAGATAAAATAATAAATCCAAACCCGACCTAATATAGAAAAAGTACAATTTTGGATCATTTATTAGTTATCATTGTAGGTATTTCTATCTTAATTAATTCTTTTTTATTTACACCCCATAAGAATAAAGGCATTAGAATAGAGATCCAACAATACATTAGTAACTTTTCTATGAAAAAGATTTTTGTGTTATATAATAATAATAATAATAATAATAATAATAATAATAATAATAATAATAATAATAATAGGTATTAAATTATTTATTAAAATTATAAATTTTATTATTTTTATTAATTATATATGATAAATGTCTTTTATAGTTTGTTATTCCAATTATCCTTGATTACGTAGAATATTAAAAATATAATGTAAACACAAATTAACGAGAAAAATTCCAAGTGTATCTCTCTCTCACCAGGTGTCATTATGCGTCTACAAAAGATCAAGTAGATTTTTTATTTTGATGATGTTTGACCATTTAATCCATCAAAGCCACAATGACTGGGTAGACTCATGCGTAAATTGTTATTGGGAGTGAAGAAAAAGAAGTGTTCATCTCCTTTTATATCCAACAGCTGTAAGTAAATGGTAGGTATATAGGCAGGCAAAATGTCATTTGCATACTTAATTTGACAAATCTTTTTATATGAAAATCAAAAATTTTCTAAATATATTTAAAACATCATAAATAATAATATAGCACAATGAGCTTTCGAATGATGTCTCTGGAATTTACCGTTGCTAAAACTGCACACCGTTATTTTGAGACATTGAAACATTAAAACATAACGACTTTGTTTGGTTACGTATACGTATATGCTTTTGTGTACTTTTTATTGCATGAATCACGACATAAACCTATTCTGCAGCTTTAGCTGACAACTAATGCGTTACCCAGTTAACCATGATTGCCAATCGTGGAATGTAAAGTTCCCCACTTCCTCTCGTTCATTCTTCTTTAACTCTAGCTTCTCTTTTGACCTTCTACAATTCTTGCTCCCCACTCCAACAGTCCAACTTACCCTTAATTTACATGCTTTCATGTTATTTAGGTGTCCCAACATTTGTGTATGTATTTTACTGTTTTGGCAGCTGACAGCCAACTTGGAACTGTTAAAAGTTGGCTTGTTTTCACAGAATCTGCAAGTTTATGTATATATGTTTTTTATCTTTAATGTTTTTAGTTGTCTACTGAAGTTGTTGAGTTTGGTACCATTAGATGTAGATGGGGAGCCCAAACCACGTTACATGGTTTTGTTGCCTTCCTAGTTCCTTCTTCTATCTACAAGTCAAAGTAAGACTTGGCTGCCTGGTCTTCACCTTTCTTGCAAAACCAAAACGTTGAGCTACAATTTCACGATAAAAAAAAACGCCTTCTTTACCTTTTCTTCCGTTTCATACAGGATCTAGTCAGTGCTGAACTTTTCCACTACATATACTGTGGTTTTAGATTGAATCTCTTTCTGTTTCTTGGTTCTTGCTATTTTACTCTCTTCTTATTCTCCATCCCTTATCCTGTCAATATTAGCATTACTCGTTTCTGTTGAATCTACACCCTCTTCGCTTTCCATCTTGCTTTTAAATATAGATGCTGCTCAGTTTAACTTTCTCTTGTGTAGTTTTTTTTAGTTTTCCAAATTTTCTGGCCTAATTTCTTTGCTGGTCAACTTCTGGACGTGGTGTTATCTGGGATTTGATTCATTCCAGCTCCTTCTCTCGGAACTGGTGTTTCAATTTACTGTGAATTGAAACCTCTTGGACCTGCTGTGTTTCAGACAAATTACCGCCTTCAAGAAGCAAATCTGTCTTAAGTTTGAAGATTGTCTCTGTCTGACAAAGTTGAAGATAAAAAGCTGACACTTGCACAATAAAATGCCCGGTGGCAGAAGAAAGAATCAACATTTTGGCAGAATCCATGCCTTTACATGTGGAAAATCATCTTTCAGAGGTGAGCATTCACTGATTGGAGGGCCTGGCTTCTCGAGGGTAGTGTATTGCAATGAACCAGAAAGCTTTGAAGCTGGTGTGCTTAATTATGGGAGCAACTACGTTAGGACTACAAAGTACACACTTGCAACATTTGTCCCCAAGTCACTGTTTGAACAGTTCAGGAGAGTCGCTAATATTTATTTCCTCGTTTGTGGAATATTGGCCTTCACTCCGTTGTCTCCTTACTCAGCGGTCAGTAACGTTGTTCCTCTTATTGTTGTTATCGGTGCTACCATGGCAAAAGAGGCGCTTGAAGATTGGAGAAGAAAAAAGCAGGTGAGCTTCCGTGTTTTCATTTCCTGGATATCTGCAAGATTCTAGCTTTTATGCTCATCCCATTAATAAAGTAGGAGACCATTATACGTCATAGGATGTTTCAGCATAATCAATTCTAACTTCGTTCCTGAAATCGGAGTTCTTCAACTGATACAGGACCAAATCCTGTCTTTTTTTCTCTTTTCTTGAGGATTTTCCAGCAAAAGGATTTGAAATTGGTTGCTTAAAAGAGAAAAGGTTAATTGTTTTCCTTTTATTTAGATGCTTTAAGTGTTTACCATGAGGCAGGACTGTTAAATTAGCATACTTTTTTTTTTGTTTTCCAATTTCTCTCATTTTCGTCTTCTACAATGCAAACTTTGTGGACTGCCCAATTCCTCACCTAGGGATTACCATGTGGATCGGAGCTTCATTTCTTTTGTTTCCAAACCTAACGAAATTTCTACATTTTAAAAAAAGAAATTAAAGTAAAGCCAAACTTTTAATTCGACTTGTATGTGAAAAATGTGGTCAGGATATTGAAATGAACAATCGCAAGGTAAAAGTTCACTCCGGTGATGGCGTATTTGATCATACTAGATGGATGGATTTGAAAGTAGGAGACATAGTGAAGGTGGAAAAGGATGAGTTCTTTCCTGCTGATCTGATCTTACTTTCATCAAGTTATGATGAAGCAATTTGCTATGTTGAAACTACAAATCTTGATGGGGAAACAAATTTGAAACTGAAACAAGCACTGGATGCGACCTCAAATCTGCATGAGGATTCCAGCTTTCGGAATTTTAAAGCTATTGTTAGATGTGAAGATCCAAATGCAAATTTGTATTCCTTTGTTGGTAGTTTGGAGCTAGGAGATCAACAATACCCTCTTACACCTCAACAGCTTCTGCTTAGGGACTCAAAACTACGGAACACAGATTACATTTATGGAGTTGTTATCTTCACAGGTCATGACACGAAGGTTATTCAAAATTCAACTGCTCCACCTTCCAAAAGAAGCAAAATTGAAAGGAGAATGGACAAGATTGTCTACTTCCTTTTCTTCGTTTTGGTCTTAATGTCTTTTGTTGGATCTATTTTCTTTGGGATTGCAACGAGGGAAGATCTCGAGAATGGAAAGATGAAAAGATGGTATCTTAGACCGGATGAGACTACAATTTACTATGACCCAAAAAGAGCTCCAGTTGCAGCAATCTTGCATTTTCTGACTGCTCTTATGTTGTACAGTTATTTAATTCCCATCTCTTTATATGTATCAATAGAAATTGTCAAGGTTCTTCAGAGCATATTCATTAATCAAGACCTGAATATGTACCATGAGGAAACTGATAAGCCAGCACGAGCTCGTACTTCAAATTTGAACGAAGAACTTGGCCAAGTTGACACTATCCTATCTGATAAAACAGGAACTTTGACTTGCAATTCAATGGAATTTATCAAGTTCTCTGTGGCTGGGACTTCATATGGCAGAGGAGTTACAGAGGTCGAAAGGGCTATGGCTCGGAAAAAGGGATCTCCTTTACCAGTTAATATCAGTGAGGGGGAGGCTCATGTTGAGGCAATGGCTGAAGAAAAACCTTTGATAAAAGGCTTCAATTTTGTGGATGAGAGGATTACTAATGGTCATTGGACAAATGAGCCTCGTGCTGATGTAATCGAACAATTTTTCAGAGTGCTAGCCGTCTGCCACACCGCAATACCAGACATTGATGAAGAAACTGGAAGAATGTCTTATGAAGCTGAATCGCCAGATGAGGCAGCATTTGTGATTGCTGCAAGGGAACTTGGATTTGAATTTTATGATAGGACTCAAACAAGCATCAGTTTGCGAGAGTTGGATCCAATCTCTGGAACGAAAGTCGATCGGTCAGTTTATTGTCCTTTGATATCTCTACATCTAAATTCTCATTGAAAAATTTTATTCCCGGGTACAAAGATTTTATTTGAAGTACACATATAGATATGGAAAAGATTGTAAAGGACTCAAAGTCAATTATTCAGTCAGTCTTTCTGGTTCTGGATGAGGTCTTTAACTGTTTCAGTTCATTTAATAGTTATAAGCTATTACTATCAAGATGTTGTTCTCTGATCTAAAGTAACACAGCTTGAATTTTCGGTTCCTGCAGATATTATGAACTTTTGAATGTCATCGAGTTTAGCAGCTCTAGAAAGCGGATGTCTGTGGTTGTAAGAGATGAAGAAGGAAAGCTGCTTTTGTTTTGTAAAGGTGCTGATAGGTAAGTAATTGACCTAATGCTTTGTCCCCATAGTAATAATTGATAGGAACTTGGTACCTTGTTGTCTTGCCTTGAGCATAAATAGCTATTAGTTTAACACTATTTGAATTGTATATCATGGTTTTATCAATTATTTTTAATGTTTTTTCTTTGTAAGGCTGGTAACTTCTGATATTCGGAATTTTTGTGGATCAAAAGTATTTGAATATAAAGGTCAAAAAGACACCAGATCCACTTTTAATCACAAAATGCATGTAACTCATGGCATAATTCTCTTATGTACAATCAAACCTGAATTTGCATATTTGAACATATGTTTGCAATTAATTCTTGCTTTGACGAACAGCGTTATGTTTAAACGACTTGCAAAGAATGGAACAGAGTTCGAAGAACAAACCAGGGAGCACATTAGTGAGTATGCTGATGCTGGTTTGAGGACTTTGGTGCTTGCATACCGTGAACTAGATGAGGAAGAATTCAATGTGTTCAACAAAGAGTTCACTGAGGCCAAAAACTCATTAAGCATAGACAGGGAAGAAATTATTGAAGAAGTGGCAGAAAAGATTGAAAAGGATTTGGTTCTTCTTGGTGCTACAGCTGTTGAAGACAAACTTCAAAATGGGGTACATTCTAACAGAGTCTGAAACATTATGAAACATTTGACATCTTCTATCATTGTTAAGGCATCTCATGTCACTGTTATGAAGCCATGTCTTAGTCCATTGTGAAACTCACTTGAAGGCTAATGATCTAAGGAGCTTTATCAATCAGAAAAACTTACTCTAAAATCAAAATTACATCATCGTCTATTTAATTTGTTGAACTAATGGCTCCATTCTAGACTTTATTCAATTCCATTTATAGGAGATTTTTTATTTATAAAGATATGTTTAAAGAAAAGATACTAATGTACCTGTAATTCTCAAAAAAAAAAAACATCGATGATCTGTCTGTTTAATGGAGACTAATATGATACATTCTACTTGGTTAGGTTCCGGAGTGCATTGACAAACTTGCTCAAGCTGGCATTAAGATTTGGGTCTTGACTGGAGATAAGATGGAGACAGCAATCAATATTGGGTATGATTAGTTGGAAATGATGATCTTGACAACATATAATGTTCAAATGTCAAATGTTCCATAACTAACTTGATGTGGATCTTTTCAGTTTTGCCTGTAGTTTACTAAGACAAGGAATGAAACAAATAATAATCAGCTCAGAGATACCAGAAATAAAAGTTTTGGAGAAAATGAGTGACAAGGCTGCAGCTGCTGTGGTAATTTTCCATTTGATCATGCTATCAACAATTTCATTTATTAACAATGATATAAAAATCGTTATATCTATATTTCTCAGTAACTCAAGATTATAGTCATCAGCAATGTAAGGTGTCAATGACACATCAATAATGACATAATGAGTTTAAAGATTGGAGCTGAATCAGAAGAGATGACATGTGGCAAGATTTAGTGTTACTGCTCTTTTTCTGCTTCCAAATAATGTTAAAAGGCTTCTCTTTGACTCATTGAGTTTTCTGACCATGTAGGCTTGCAAGTCAAGCGTTGTGCGGCAGATAAATGAGGCAAAAGCAGTGCTTGCTGCATCGAATGAAAGTTCTGATGTCTTGGCCTTAATCATTGATGGAAATTCCCTCACCTATGCCTTAGAGGATGATGTAAAGGACATATTTTTAGAACTTGCAATTGGATGCGCATCTGTGATTTGCTGCCGTTCATCTCCCAAACAGAAAGCTCTTGTAAGTTGCAGCAACATTTTTCGGAAAATTCTATGCTAATTTAGGAACGGAACTCGTATTTCCACCTCGCTTCTGTTTAACATGGTGCAGTACTTTTTGAGAAGTCAGTCATAGGTGCCATTCTAAAACTTTAACGAGTGAACCGGTTGGTTAACTGCTTTCTTAGAATTTGTTTTGTTGGATATGCTCCAAGAAGTAGGTTGAAAGAGAGAAAGTATGGATAATATAATTTACTTTGTCCTGCTAGCTTTCCAAAAAGTTTAAAAAAGTTCATAATCTCAAACGCAGGTTACAAGGCTGGTTAAAGTAAGGACAGGTAATACAACACTAGCAATTGGTGATGGGGCAAATGACGTTGGTATGCTTCAAGAAGCAGATATTGGTGTTGGTATCAGCGGTGTTGAAGGAATGCAGGTACATACTCGAACAGAATAGATTTCTTTTGGCTTTCTGTAGCATTATTCTTGAAGAGTTACACTAAAGCAAGATTAAAATCATAATTTTCTCAACAATGTCTTTCGATGTCATTATGACATATCAGGCAGTCATGTCTAGTGATATTGCAATTGCACAATTCCGGTTTTTGGAGCGCTTGCTACTTGTTCACGGACATTGGTGCTACAGAAGGATCTCATCCATGGTAATATATAGTATATAGTCTTTTAAGTTCCTTATATCACTAGCTCAAATAATCTTTTCATTCCCTAATTCTTTTATTCCTTTTTTTAATTAAAGACTGTTTTAGTATTTGTTGAGATTGTTGGCATTGCAAATTTTTTACATTTTTGCTTCTTTTTATTATGGTGATTCACCAGCATATAAAAGCAAATATGGCACTCTTTGGATTTAACAAGTCCTTTGAAAATTTGACAGATATGCTATTTCTTTTACAAGAATATTGCATTTGGCTTCACCATTTTCTTCTATGAGGCCTATGCATCATTCTCAGGACAAGTTGCATATAATGATTGGTTTCTGTCTCTGTATAATGTCTTCTTCACTTCACTCCCTGTGATTGCTTTGGGGGTACTTGATCAGGATGTATCAGCTCGGTTTTGCCTCAAGGTATGTCCCATTTTGTTATTCCTTTTCTTTTAATGGAGAATGGCTTATTTACCTCTTTTGCCTTTTCGTCTTGTCATTACAGTTCCCACTTTTATACCAAGAAGGTGTACAAAATATCTTATTTAGCTGGTTACGTATCCTTGGCTGGGCATTTAACGGAGTATTGAGTGCAACATTGATCTTCTTCTTCTGCATTAGTGCGATGGAGAATCAAGCCTTTCGCAAAGGTGGGGAAGTTGCAGGCCTGGAGGTTCTTGGTGCTACAATGTACACATGTGTTGTTTGGGTGGTGAATTGTCAGATGGCTCTGTCTGTAAGCTACTTCACCATCATACAACATATCTTTATCTGGGGTGGTATTATATTCTGGTACTTATTCCTGCTAGCATATGGTGCAATGGACCCCTACATATCAACAACTGCTTACAAGGTTTTCATTGAAGCCTGTGCGCCAGCCCCGATGTATTGGCTAACCACACTCTTTGTTTTGGTGTCTACTCTTCTTCCCTATTTCACATACTCAGCCATCCAGATGCGATTTTTCCCCCTGTATCATCAGATGATACAATGGATAAGAAGTGATGGACAAACAGAGGACCCTGAGTACTGTCACATGGTGCGACAGAGATCATTGCGCCCGACGACAGTAGGTTATACAGCTCGTTATGAAGCAAAATCACAACGGTTGAAAAAGAAACCTGAGGGTCACTAACGACATTCATTTTTCCAATTCATTCCTCTCATAGTACATATGTAGAATTTATTGGAAGAGTATGCTTCTTCTCAATGTACATATGCTGAGTCAGGTTGTTCCTTTTCCCTGATAGACAAGAAGGGATGTACTGTCCTCCAGATGACATTATCGACTGACTCATTGCAGATATGTCTCTGAAGGGTTTCCTATTTTCCTTGGGGAGTTTGTTTCCACAAGCTTCGGAAGAGTAAATTTTAGTTGTCGGGAGCCTGAAGGTTATATCGAAACATACAGTTGCAATGTACATGTAATGGATAACAGCACGTCAGTTTTGAAGTAACTTTGCTGCACTAGGGATAACAACAACATTGCCTTTAACTCTAGCTGATGTATTTAGTCCCTAGTTGAATTGTTGGTTTTAGAAAAGAAAAGTTTGAAAAAGACAGAAGTGAGACTAAACTGGTCTAATTTCTCATTTACTGGAATAGAAATTTATTAAAGTATCTCAACAAAAAAATAAAAAATAGTTCCTAAAAATCATAAGCAAATATGATCAAAACAGAAAACCAAATCTTAAAACTGAAATTCGAAAGGATAACAGACTAGATACATGATAGCTTAGGAAATCTAATATATGCAATAAAAGATGCAATCTTTCAACACTCCTTACTTCTTTTGCTGCAAATTCCCAACTTAGCTCTCGGGTCTTCAAATCTGGCTTTGGACAAAGCCTTTGTCAAAACATCGGCTAGCTGCAATGAACTAGAACAATCTCCTTGTTTCTTTGTACTTCTCTAACAAAGTAAAACTTAATTTTAAAATGCTTAGTCCCGCCAAGGAATACGAGATTGCTAAAAATAGCTATAGCAGCCTAATTGTCCATAAAAATTTCAATTGATTTTCTCTGGTCATGCTTTAAGCTCGTCAACAACTCTCTCAGCCATAAAGTTTCATTTACAGTAGCTACTACAGCAACATAGTCTGCTTCTGCTGCGGATTAAGAAACAAAATCATGCTTTTTAGAGCTTCAAGAGAAATAACCTGAACGAAGATTAAACATATCATCATAGGATCCTGCCTAATCACAGTTAGAAAACCAAATAAATTTAGCTTTTTTGATTTTTTTTAAAAAATCCCAGGATCCACAGTGCCTTTAATGTATCTAAGCACTCTTTTAGCAGCTTTGAGACGAAATTCAATAGTACAATGCATAAACCTAGACAACAAACTGACAGGATACATTATATTAGGTTTGGTTGTTGTGAGATACATTAAGCAACCAATGAGACTCCTGTAATGCCCTCATCAACCTTCTCTACTCCATCATATTTACTTAGCATTTCATTTTGCATAAGAGGAGTACTAACAGACTTGCAATTCTCCATGTTGAACTTCTTAAGCACCTTTTTTGCCTATTGTTGTTGTCCAATGAAAATCCATTGTTGTGATTGCTGTATTCCATACTAAGAAAGTGTGACATACCTCCTAAATTGGTCATCTCAAACTCCTCCATCATTTGACCCTTAAATTGCTACACCAAATTTAAATTGCATCCTGTCACAAGCAAATCATCAACATATAAAGAAACAACAAATAGATCATTATCTATAGCCTTAATATACATGTTTGATTCACCTAGACTCTTTTCAAAGACAATATGCAGTAGGTAATTATCTATCGTACTATACCAGGCTCTTAGAGCTTGTTTCAGGACATACAAGGCCTTTTTGCGCAGATACACCTTGTCTACTTCTTCTTTAACTGTAAAACCTTCTGTTTGCTTAACATAAATTTCCTCCTCCAAGTAGCCATTTAGAAAGGCTAATTTGACATCAATCTGATAAATTCTGCATTCCTTTTGAGCTACAAGGGCCAAAAGCATCCTTATTATGTCAAGTCTTGCTACTAGTGAAAACGT
>JANQAP020000181.1:1900321-1913474 GCA_026874005.2 Erythroxylum coriaceum
TCTATTTGATAATTTTTTATTAAACTTAAACAAATTAGTGGAACAAACTTTAATTATTTTAATAATTCAAAGTTATAAATGTGTTTATATTTCGTGAATAATTTAATTATTTTTCTTTAGTAAAGTTTCGAAACTGCAAGTAAGATCATAAATAAAAAATTTAAGAAAAAAAATCAAAATTATTTTGTATTCCAATTCGGTTCTTATAAAAATTTCCTTGGTTTAGAAGTCCTGAGATGAAAGAAAAAGGGACCTAGCTAACACTTTAGGATGTTGTGGTATAAACACTTTAGGATGCCAAGTGGCACCAACGCCCTCACCTTAAACTTTTCGAATGAATTGTAAAAAGATCTCTAATCTCCACTCTCTCTCTCTCTTTCCCCCCACCCCCCGTTCATTGCAGTTGCACTTGCAAGTATAATTATTTAATTAAATCCAATTTATTTTCACCAGTTTCTTTTGTAGTCATTAAATAACAAACGTAATCAAATATATATTAAATAAATAAAATTCAACGTAACCAAGTGATTAAAAAAAAAATACACGTAATATAAAAAAATATTGCCATATAAGGGAGCGGTGCTGGAAACTAAATGACAAGGCCAATACTCAAAGAAAAGTTAAGAGGGAGACAAGCACATAGAGTGAGCTCACATATGGACAATACAAAACTAACTTAAGGTGGAGCCCAAGAGTTTAACAAAGCATATATTCAAAAATTAAGACTCCTCTTAAGATACACTTTGAGAAACCATCATCTATGGGTACAAGTTTATATTCATTGACCTTTTCAGGTATTTGCTCAATCTCTTGTATTTTTAGTTCCTTAGAAAATAAATCTTCAACTATGTGGATATATAATTAATTTCGAATCCACTGATCATATAACACTTTCCTCTAAATATTTTGTCTCTTATACACCTTCCTCTAGCCATTAAAAAATAACTATAGCTGATGGATCAGTTGCCATTGTAGATGGACAAGGAGATGTTCAGTTTAATGACTCTCTTATCCAAAAATATGTCTTCCATGTTCCTAACTTGTTTGCTAACCTGATTTCAGTGCATAACTCACCAAGACTCTAGATGTGAAGTTGTTTTTTTTCTCATTCCGTTTGCATGTTCCAGGAATAGGGCACAAAGAGGACGATTTGACATGTTAGTGAGAGTAATGGCCTTTACTACTTGGAGAGTAAAGGAGGGCATAACAAACCCGAGATTTTTCTTCCCACATCCTTTCTTTCAAAGTTAGTCATATTTAGCAAAGAAAAAATATGGCTTTATCATCATCATTTAAAACACTCCTTTTCACATAGTAAAGTCAATGTTTCCATCCTTCTTTGATAAATAGATGTTGAGTCTTTCCATTGTGATGAATGTGAATTTACAAAGTACAAACGTGAACCTTTTCCAATTAGTAATAAAAGAAGTCATACCCTTTTTTCTATTATTCATAGTGATATTTGAGGTCTCTTTCTAGTTCCTAATGTTTCTAGGACAAAATAGTTCATATCTTTCATTGATGATTGGATATAAGTCACTCGGATCTATTTGTGAAACACAAGTAAGATATTATTGCTCTTTTCTCAAAATTTTATAATATGATCAAAACTCCATTTGATGTACAAAGCAAAAGATTTCGTTATGACAATGCCAAAGATTATTTCAATCAAAATCTGTCAAATTTTTTCATCTTTTTATTTTTATTTTTATTTTTTATTATAGTGTCATGGCTTTATTAAGATCTAAATACCAATTTACGATTTTAGCATATGTTTGCTGACTTAAATACAAACCCAGTTAAAAAGCTTCCGCTGTAGGCTTAACAGAGAGCTAGCAGAACTTGTGCAAGGGAATGCTTCTAGACATCTGCTATTTTGAGTCTAAGATCGTTATTTATACATAAGACATAAGAATACGAAATAACTTAATGTTTGTTTCATTAGTGCAGGCTCGTATATGTTCTGTACTATTCCTTTGTGAATACTCGACTTTTATGAAACATTTAAGAATACGAATTCCAGAGAAGTAACTCATTTTATAAGACTAGATATCTTTCTTCGTAGCAAGTCTTTTGGATATGGTTAGTATTTGTTTATGTAAGAGGACAAGAGGAAGAAGTGATTTATATTTAAACAAATATCTGCGATCCAATTCTTCAAAATTTTGAGTTGAGATTTCTTCTTATATACGAGCTTGTTTGCACTTAATTTAGCTAATTTAATTTGGAAAAAGACGTAAGCTCCATGTGTATGACAACACAATGTCATGCCTAAGATCATGTCTGCTTCTTGAATATCAAAAAGAACCAAAAGAAAAACCAAAAGAAAGTGCTACATAGGAATATTGTGGATATGGGGCTAGTTCATTTTATAAGTGGTCCACAAATCTTAGCTCATGAGTTCCAGAGCGTTCATGCCCATTAGCGAAGTTAATAGGAGAACTGTTGGAGTTCCTCCATTAAGGACATCCATATTGAAAATGGAAGGAATACTTAAGTATCCCATATTGAAAATGGAAGGAATACTTAAGTAGATTTCTCCCTTTAAATCGGCACTAAAAGGGAAGACTTAAGCATTGAAGCAAAAAAGGCTCAATAAAAGGAGAGAAAAATAGAGAGAGATATATTTACGATCAAGTATTTAGAAGTTTAATTTCTTGAACATCTTGGTGTATTACCTTTAATCTTATTTAGAGAGATTTTATTGTACCCATTATTTTAAATAGTGAAAATATTTTAAACTACGGTTCTGTAGTTTTTACACTCTATATTGGGAAATTCTGTGTGTCTTCTTTTGAATTTATTTCAAAGTTGTTTTAGTTTTTTCCGCTTGATGATTTGCTCACTAGTTTACAAAAGGCTAGAGAAATTTGGGAGGACTAGTGTAAAAAGGCAAACGAAACTTCAATTTAGCTAGCTCGGGCCCTTTCAGCGGCGATTGTTATTGCAACCATCACTCTACAATCACCAAAGATGATCAGAAGTAGCAGTCTCAACTTTTAAGCTAAATCTGTTCAACAATTTGAGGTTCCTAAACGGAACAAAAGTTAGGCCCCATTGGGAAGCTCTAGCCCCACTCGCTTGAAACACATTAGCCACAAGACCACAGACCAACGCCTTGCAGCCACTTGATATCTCAACACTTTTTGGATTCTATATTTCTCTCTTTCCTTGCTTACTTACAGTGCTTACCCACTCCACCTTCCCCTACTTTTCTTCTTTCCCCACTGACACAACCAACACAGATAGCAAAAACAATCAGACATGACAAGATCCTCCTAAAGAAATTATGTTCAACCAAGTTTGTTCTAGCAGTAATACTAATGGCTCTCCGACCAACCGGTCTCGTTTGTGTGATACATGCCGAACAGCTGCCTGTGTGCACTACTGCTGTACTGACTCAGCTTATCTCTGTCAAAGCTGCGATCAAAGTGTTCATGGAGCTTCGCAACATGAGAGTGTCTGGCTGTGCATAGCATGTGAAAATGCTCCAGCAGGTTTCACCTGTCAAGCTGATGAAGCATCTCTTTGCATCAACTGTGATATCGAGATCCATTCTGCCAACCCACTAGCACGACGCCATAATCGAGTTCCGATTCCCCCATTCCCTTGCACTGTGAATCCAACCTCGACAGATCTTGAAGGGCCGAACAGAAGCAAATTTAACGTAGAAAATGGTATCATAACCAGCAAGACTCATCAGGAACTAGACGAAGAAGAAACAGACTCCTGGCTACTACTTGATCTAGGTGATACCGAGGACAAGACTAATACGCTCACCTACGGTGAGGAAGCAGACGAGTATTTGGACCTTGCAGAATGCAATTCATGCATCGAACACCAGCGCCGAGATCATAGTAATCATCAGCAGCAAAATCCTAGTGTTTGTCAGGGGAATAATGCAAGCGATAGTGTTGTTCCGGTTCAGTCTTTTGAAGCAAAGCGACATCTTGAACAGCAGCAGCAGCAGCAACAGCAACAGCCACCACCACTACCACCAGTATTGCAACATAGTATTTACTTGGACAAGAGGTATGAAGCCCACAAAGCTGCTTTCATCAATATAACTTCAGATGGTCAAAGGGTAAGAGTCCTTTAACTTTTCTTTCAATTCATGGACGTTCTTATTAATATTGGATTGTTCAGTAGACGATGACTGGCAGACATGCAAGTATATGAAAGGAGCTTTTATTTGTAAAGGGTTGGCTTTCGCGCTTGCTTTACAGCCTACTTCTTTTGAAAGTATCATCTTTCTCTTTGTTTCTATGATTTTACATGTGATCCTTTCTAGATGTTAAATCTCTTCAAAAGAAGTCGTGAAACTTTATCCAACATTAATTGTTCAATATTTCTTCTATGGTTTCATTGGAATTTGATTATGAACTGTTCTCGTTAGTTTTGCCAAACAATCCTCAACATCCACCTATAGGCCTCCAAATGGAACTTGTTAGATTTAACAAAAAATTCAGCAGCTTTTGTTCAAGTGTTTCAGGAAAATTACTGGTTCTCCTTAAGGTAATCGGAAATAGTGGTGCAAATGTAATTTAGTCCCCTTTCAAAGGTGACCCTAAGTGGTTCAAGTTTCCTAAAACGAATCCGGCTGTTAACTTTTGCGCCTCAAGTTCATTCCTCTCAGCTCACTGGACCATCTTTCAGATCTTATGCCATGTAAATCAGTTCAAAGATACTTTGTAATCATTCTGAGTATCTATGCTGTACAAATTAGTGGTAACCTAAGTTTGAAATCCAATTTAAGCATAAAAAATTTTACATTCGATGAACGGTTGTCAACAATTCCTTGTACTTCTTTTCCAAAAATTTCAGGTTCCTATGCCATATCCGAGCAACCACTTTCTGAAAGGAACAAGCAATGTCTCCAATACACTATTGAGGTATATGAGGGGTGCCAAAGAGCTCTTCGCAAAGAGTTCACTGCTGATGCCTCTGCAATTTACTCCATCAAGCAGAAGCAGGGAAGCAAGGGTTCTAAGATATAGGGAGAAAAGAAAAGTTAGGACGTTCGAGAAGAAAATAAGATATGCATCCAGGAAGGCAAATGCAGAGACTAGGCCCCGAGTCAAGGGGCGATTCGCAAGGAAAATGGACGCAGAATTCGAAGTGGATCAGATGTACTCGGCATCAGCAGAAGAATATGGCTATAGAATTGTTCCATCATACTAAAGTAAATCTCGCCTATATGTGATGCTACTATCAAAACTTTTTAATGTTAATGCAATAAGAATTTCCATTCTATTCCTCTTGCATAAATGTTAATTGCTACTAGTAGAAAGTCGAACTGCAAGAGGCTCTGATGGCTTCCTTATTAGAGAACGTAGTGGTTCGGATAAGGACGCGGTAGCTTGCTTCAATGACTGATTTTCTACCATGGCCAAAACACCCTAAAGAAAACAAAAAAGAGAGGAAAAGAAGGGATGACAAAAATCTTAATCTTTATCCCTGATTCTTTAAAGAAAGCAGACTGCACTTTTATACCTTTTTGATGGGAATGGGTCAGAAAGCTGAGAATTATGTAATCTGACATGTAAAATATGACCGGGTTTAGTAATTCAGGATTGGGGTGATGGAGGTTCAATCTCTTGCAGTATCTGTTTCTGCACCACCATTGGTTGACTGTCCCACTGCTTATCAGGGAAGCTTGCTTTTTGCTTACCGTAACGATAGTGCAGCGAAATAAGTGGTGACTAGATTCAGAATTCTACTACTCAACAAAACACTCGCCTTTGATTGAAGATCACAGATTTCTTAAATTTAATCATTTGAAATAACAACTCTAAGTTGTATCTATAAACTCATTTCCGGATTAGTTATAGATAACCAAAACCTGCCCTCAACATCTTATCTTCAGTAAAAGACTAGTGCACTTTTCACCTTTCAGGTGGGGCAAGAAAGATACCCAAAAACGTTAAACAAAGCTCAGCCACAGGATAGGAACTGGAAGGAGAGGCTCTCTCAGGATCAAAACCGGAAGAGTCCAAAACTTTCAGATACCCTTTTATATCCAAAGTGAGAATAATTAAGCTGATGGCCTAGGCCCTCGCTCGTTTTCTACAAGGCTTTGCAGCTCATTCTTGTTGGAAGTGAAGTAGAACAACTAATAAAAATCAAACAACAATATATATTGAAAATAGACAACGTTACACTATATAAGCTGCAGCTCTAGCTCTCAGTCTCTCTTATTTTTCTCTCCCTCTATGCTTTTTCTCTGTTTTTTTCACTGTTTTTTCACTTCCTAAACATTACCCATACGATCGAGTCTTTTTATAGCCATCAACTTCGGTTTATTCACAGACTTTAACAGCCCAAAGAAAGCTAAAAAACAGCTAATAAACAACTAGAAAACAGCCATAATAAATGAACGTTGACAACTACCAAAAGAAAGACAGTAGTTATACTCAACTGTTGGATCTAGAAGAACCTGTAAGTTTCCATCGGTTGTCTTCTAACACCCCCCCTCAAAACCGAATTTGCATGTCAAGCCTTTTGTTGAGTTTCTGAAATACATCAGTCTTTAACGACTCTGTAAAAATATCGGCAATTTGATCTTCAATTCTACAATGAATGAGCTCTTCAGTTTTGTCTTTCACTTACTCTCGAATAAAATGATATTTCATGTCTATATGTTTGCTTTAACTGTATGATACTGAATTTTTCGCAAGTGATAAAACAGATTTATTGTCAATGTATATTATAATCGGACCTTCATGTGGGTGATATAACTCACTCAAAATATTCTTAAACCATATTGCTTGATATGTATATGCTACTGTAGCAACATACCCAGTTTCACACGTCGTAAGAGCAACTATTTGTTGCTTTTTTGATGACCACGAAAATATCGCTGATCTAATGTGAAATGCATATTCAGAGACGCTTTTTCAATCATCTAAGTCTCCACCATAATCACTATCTGAATACCCAATCAACTTTAAATCTTAAGAATGTGTATAAAATAGACCATAATTTATTGTACCTTTAATATATCTTAAAAATTTTTTCTGCAATAAAGTGATCATGCTTTAGCTTCCCCATATCTATTGATCAATCCAACTATGTACATAATATATGGGCTTGTGAAAGTTAAATATCTCAAACTTTTGACTAGACTCTTAAATAGTGTCGAGTTTACCGTTTCTCTATTTGAATCCATCCTCAATCTTACACCTATTTTTGTTGGTGTAGCCATTACCTTGCAATCCTTCATTCTAAACTTGTTCAAGATTTGTTCTACATACTTCTTTTGCGATATAAAGATTCCATCTCTCATTTGTTTTATCTTGATTCCAAGAAAGTCTGACATTTCACCAATATCTGTCATTTCAAATTCTTTAGTCATAACTTTCTTAAAATCACTAAACATACTCGGATCATTTCCTGTGAAGATCATATCGTCCACATATAAACACACAATCATTATATCTCTATATTGATTTTTCTTCATGTATAAGGCATACTCATGTGGACTTTTTGCAAAACCATTCGTTTTGAAATACTGATCTATTCTCATATTCCAAGCCCGTGGAGCTTACTTTAATCCATACAATGCTTTCTTCAGACGATAGATTTTTTCTTTCTGTTCTTTTTTAATATATCCTATTGGCTGCCCAATGTAGATTTCTTCTTCTAGGTATCTATTCAAGAAAGCTGATTTTACATCCATATGATAAATCTTCCATTTATTTTGTGTTGCCAGTGCTATAAGAAGTCTAATAGTATCAAATCTCACAACGGGAGCAAACACTTCTTCATAGTCAATTCCTTTTCTCTTCTTATACCTTTTAGCGACTAGTCTTGCCTTGTATTTTTCAATCTTTCCTTCTTGATTAGTCTTGTCTTGTACACCCATTTGACTCCTATTTCCTTGTGTACTTTCGAAAGATTAATTAGTTCCTATGTGTCGTTTTTATTGATCGTAGCAATTTCTTCATTCATGGCTTTTTTTCACTTCTCATATTTAATAGCCTCTTCATATGTTAATGGAGAACACACTTCCATTAAACAAAACAATGAGTAATTTTGTACTTGTTCTGTGGCATCATAAATATCATGTAGACTTTGCATTTTTATAGGTGCTCTCCCTGAATCATTACCGCTACTGCTACTATATGATGAAGTTGATGGTGTTGATGCAGGAGTTATTAAAGTAGATTTCTGTGGAGGAGTCTGTTCATCTACTTATTCATGTGTGTTGGAGTCATCATCTTTATCATCATCGAAAAATAATCCTTGAAATTTCTTATCTTCTTTATTCCATTTCCAATAATTTGCTTCATCGAATTCGACGTCTCATGAGATGATCACCTTCTTAATCAAAGCTTGTACAATCTATATGCTTTACTCCACTTTTCATAACCAATAAATATGCACTTTTCACCTTTTTCATCTAACTTTTTTTTTTGATTAGGAATATGGGCATATACAATGCACCCAAAAATCTTGAGATGTCTAACTACTGGCTTGCTACCACTCCATGCTTTATTTGGTGTTTTAAATTTTACACTTTTTGTTAACTATTTCGTAAATAAATTGCACATAGACCGGCTTCAGCCTAGAAAGTTCTCGATAAGTGCTTTCCTTTAACCATGCTTCTCACCATATCAAAAATCGTGTGATTCTTTCTTTCTATGATGTCATTTTATTGTGGTGTATATCAAGCTGTCAATTGATGAACAATTCCATGCTCTTTGCAAAATGTTTCAAACAACTTTGACATGTACTGTCCTCCTCTATCGGATCTAAGTATCTTTAAATATTGCCCATTTTGATTTTTTGCCATTGCTTTGAACTCCTTAAATTTATCAAGGGCTTCTAATTTTACTTTAAGAATATACATCCAACTTTTTCTATTGAAATCAACAATAAAGGTAATATAATAACTACTTCCACCAAGTGATGGTATATCAAATGGTCTAGCTATATCTGAGTGAACAATCTCCAACAGTCTTCTGACTCTCCATAATTTTCCAACTTTAAAACTTTGACTATGTTGTTTCCCTTTAATGCATACTTCACATAATTGATCTTGTTGATTAATTTCTAGAAGTACCTTTACCATCTTTGCTGTTGACAGTAATTGTAGGCTAGTAAAACCAAGATGACCAAACCTTAGATGCCATAACCATGATTCATATTTAATGACAGACTTCATGCACTGTTGTAGTACTTCTGACTGAATATCAAGTGTGAAAAGACGATTCTTTGTCATATCAACTTTAGCAATTAAATCTTCACCTTTATTGATGACAAGAGAGCAATCATTTAAGTGTATATCATACCCTTTTTCTAAGAGCTGACCAAGGCTGATAATATTGCTTTCTAATGCTGGTATATAATAAACATCATATATATACCTCTTCTCTCCATTTTTTCAAGTAATCATATGCTTACCTTTACCTTTACCTTTAACTAGAATTTTTAATGAGTCACCTAAAGTAATTTCTCCTTGGATAGTCTCATCTAAATTTGTAAAGTGCTCCTTTTGCCTACACATGTGGTTGCTATCACCGGTATCAAGATACTAAACATTGTTCTTTCATTGTTCATTTCCTTTGTATGTTAAGAAAATAGTTGATTCAACTTCTTTATCTTCTGTTGCTACAAAATGATTTGTTTCCTCCCTCTTAGGGGCTGATTTGCACTCATAACAAAAATGGTCTTACTTGTTACAGTTGTAACATTGCACTTGTGATTTATTACCTTGCTGTTGAAAATTACCTTTTTCTTAGTTTTGGAATCCTTGACCACGACCATAAATATTTGATAGCCTTCATTTATTTGGCCTCTTTCAAAAAAGTTCCCACCATGTCCTCGTCCACCACGTCCACTTCTGTAGGCACCTCTGTAGCTACCTCAATTTCCTCTGCCTCGTTGGTAACTACTGCTAGTTTGATTGCCACTAATAGATAACTTGCTTTGTAAAGCTTGCTCTAAATCATCAATATTTTCATTTTGGATTATTCTCAGCTCATAAGCTTGAAGAGAGCCTATAAGTTCATTAGTATAGATCTGTGACAAAGCCTTTGATTCTTCAATGGCAGGGACAACATAATCAAACTTTCTTGTCAGTGAACATAAGAGTTTTCCATTACCCTAATATCGTCAAGAGCTTCTCCATTTCTTTTCATCTTGTTCGCCACCGTTTTCAGATGATTAATATAGTCACTAATTTTTTCAAAAATCTGTATTTTTAATGTTTCAAATTCAACTCTAAAAGATTGGAGTATTACCTTTTTAGGCTTGTCGACTCCCTGAAGAGATTTATGTAGGGTTTTCCATCCTTCCTTTGATGATTTTGCATTTGATATTTTTTCAAATATTAATTCATCAACTCCTTGAAAGATGAAAAATAAGGCCTTCTTGTCCTTCTTGTGTGATTCCTTAAGTGATGTCCTTTGTGTGTTTGATAAATGTCACATCTTTAGGCTTAGTATAATCCTCTTCAACAATCTCCCACAAATTTTGTGATCTGAGCAATACCTTCATTTGGATGCTCTAGTTTTCATTAATTTTCTTTGTTAATTTTGTACTTTGAGGCTAAATCATATTGGTAATTTTTCATATCCTTAAAATGTAGTCACTAACCTTGCTCTGATAACACTTTTTGGAAGCAAAGTAAACCAACTACTAAAAATCAAACAATAATATATATTGAAAATAAACAACATTACACTATATAAGCTACAGCTCTACCTCTCACTCTCATTTATTTTTCTCTCTATACTCTTCTCACTGTTTTTTCACTTCCAAAACATTACCCATATAAGTCTTTTTATAGCCATCAACTTTGGATCATTCACCAACTTGAACAGCTCAAAGACAGCTAAAAAATAGCCAAGTTTGACAACTAATAAACAACTACAAAACAACCATAATAAATGAACGTTGACAACTACCAAAAGAAAGACAATAGTTATACTCAATTGTTATATCTAGAAGAACCTATAAGTTTCCATTGGGTTTGTCTTCTAACAATTCTCCAAGCTAAAGCATCTTGACTTTCATCTCTTTGTCAAAACTTCCCATCTCATCATTTACCCTATGACTCGAATGCTACATTCTTTCCAGCCTATTTCTCAACTCCTACCTTTATTTCTACAAATTTTTTTATTTCCACTACAAGAAGATTGTGGAGATGCTTAAAAGTGCCAACTTAAGAGAACAAAGCAAAAGAGAAAGAAGAAAAAGGTAACCAATCATAGAAGAAAGAAGCGTACCCTTCGCAAAATAAGAAAGAGCCTAATTTCTCATTGTTACATTATTGCTTTTTCAAGTTTCAAGAAAAACTCTTCTTTTGAAGGATTAAAAACATAATAAAAGATGAATAAATTTCTAACGCAAATGAACATCAGTCCATGTTTCTTTATCTCAAGTATTAGATTATCTATATGGATAGACTGTAAAGAGCATCCAACTCAAACTAAACAAATTATAGTCTCTCATTGGTTACTGCTACGAATTCGCATCATTTGGTTGAGCCCTGACCACACTACAAATTTAGTTAAAGTTTACAAAATTAGAGCCCGATAAGGGATGTATTTTATTTATTTATTATGTTAAGGATGAGCATGTAGCATATAAATCTGCATTAAAATCATAGTTCAGTACATATTACTGAACAAGTTTTAAGAAGTTTAACCATCTGTTTCAAATCAAACTCTATATTTTATGAGAGAATCATTAGACGTTAGCAAGCTCACCATAACATAAATTTCAATGCAACAAATTTTACTCTCTAAGTGAATAAAACATGACACATTTCGACTAGTAAGCTCTTTTCCATGGAGAAAAGTTACGTTAAATCGAACTTGAGATTGGTAAAACAAAAATCATCTTTGTTGATGCATTGAGACTTTCTTTATTTTTGAAGTTCATGGCATATTTGGTTTATTAGTTTCTGTTTTAATTTTTTTCAGTCAAAGTTGATCCTTGAATCAAGGAACAACATCAGTTACTTATTGAAATAAAGAGGTTGAGATATGTATGGCTCAAATCTCTTATATTGATTTTTGCTTTTGTATATATTCTATTCACTGGAATGAAATTAAAATGTTTTTTTGGAGAGAAAAAGTTGTTGAATTCTCTAAAATTGTTTGTTCTTATTTTCTACAAATGGTATTAGAGCTCTCTTCTTAAGGGGTTATGATTTTTTTTATTGAGTGTGAGTGTATGAGCTTAAACACTCGAGAGTTAAAGACCTGTGAGATTTTCTAAATGGCCTTAAGTCATTTCTTAACTCCTATACCTCCTATTTTTATAGGGTAAAACTTTCATTTTTAGTTAGTGAAAATGAAATCTTATCTTAAGGCTTATAACTTTGGACAACAATTGAAATTGATCCTCCCCCTTTGCTGCAAAATCCAAATTTGACTCAAATCAAGCAAAACAGTGAAGAGGTAGTAAAGAAACCAAAAGCTCTTTCATGTATTAATTCAGTTGTGTCAGATGTTATTTTTACTAGAATTATGGCTTATGAGACTGCCAAGGAGGGTTGGGAGAAGGAGGAGTTTGAAGATAATGAGAGGTTTAGAACAGTCAAGTTGTTTACTTTGAGAAGAGAATTTGAAATGTTATGAATGAAGGATGGGGAGACTATAAAGGATTATGTTAAGTCAAGAGGACTTTACGATGACTAATTTTGATGACAATCAAATAATAATAATGTTCGAAACAAAAGAACGTCTTTGACAAGTATGTTAAGTGCACAGATGCAGATGCAGATGTAGACGCAGACGTGAATGCAGACGCATACGTAAAGACTATACAGACACAGATGCAAAGACTATGCAAACGCAAATACAGACGCAAACGTAGACGCAGACACAGATACAGACGCAGACGCAAATGCAGATGCAGACGCAGACGCAAACGCAAAGGCAAAATAGAAGCTAAGAAGACATAGACTATACCACGAAGATACACTAGCATGTCAAACAGTTATTTAGTTAGAGTTAGTTACAGAATTCAACTAAAGGAACGGTTATCTAGAAGCAGTTATCAAGAATCTAGAAGCCGTTATCAAGAACAGAGACGAAGACTATAAATATTAGTCGCGGTCGAAGATGTAAAATAATGATTAGAAACAGTGATCTGAAACAAGTTAGAAAAGCTAGATAATCTGAGAGAAAAGTCTTACTGT
>JANQAP020000181.1:1953612-1967867 GCA_026874005.2 Erythroxylum coriaceum
AACATGAAAGACATCATATATCTGTGACAATTTTGGTGGCAGTGCCAACCTATAGGCTAGTGGTCTAATCCTTTCAACAATCTCATAGGGACCAATGTATCTTGGGTTCAATTTTCCCTTCTTGCCAAACCTCATAACTCATTTTCAAGGAGATGTCTTAAGAAAGACTTTCTCACCAACCTCATACTACATTTCCTTTCGATGTGCATCAATATAGCTTTTCATTCTATCTTGAGCTGCTTTGAACCTTGTCAACTGTCATCTGGAGTAACTTTGGTCCTATTAATTTCCTTTCTCTATTAATTTCCTTTCTCCTTCTTCATCCCAGCATATAGGAGTTCTACATCTTCTTCCATACAGTGCTTCATAAAGAGCCATCTGAATTCTTGAGTGGTACGAATTATTATAAGCAAATTTGACCAATGGTAAGTGCTCGTCCCAAGCACTTTTGAAATCCATCACACATGCCTTGAGCATCCTTCAAGGATTCGAATGATCCTCTCAGATTAACCATCTGTTTGGGGATGGAAAGCAATGCTAAAATTTAACTTGGTCCCTAGAACTTCTCACATGCTTTCCCAAAATCTTGAAATAAATCGAGGATCTCTGTCAGAAACTATAGAGTCTGGAATCCTATATAGTCTCACTATCTCATCAATATACTTCTTTGCTAGCACATACAGAGAATCAATTTGTTTAATTGCTAGAAAATAGGCTGACTTCATCAAACAATCCACAATAACCCAAATGGAATCATGCTTCCTACTGGTTTTGGCAAACCCATTAGAAAATCCATGGTTATCCTTTGCCACTTCCACTTAAGAATGGACAATGGCCTTAACTTGCCTGAAGGTGCCTGGTGTTCAGCCTTGACTTACTGAAACACTAAACAATTGCTTGTATATTCTGCTACATCCTTCTTCAAGTCTTTCCACCAGAAATGTTCTTTTAAATCTCTGTACATCCTGATACTATCTAGGTGCATGGCATAAGGAGTATTGTGTGCCTCGTCAAGTATCTCATCCTTTACCTCCTTGACATTCAAAATACAAGTCTATTGCCTACAACCATAATTCCATCATCCCTCACTTCCACTTCAGATTGCTTGCCATTCTTAATTTCTTCTTGGAGCTTGTTCAAATCTGCATCTTGTTCTTATAACTCCTTAACTTTCTCTCTAAGTATTGGTCTTACTCTGAAGTTAATAATAATGCAATCAGGTTCCTCCTTTTTCAAGCTTATTCTAAGCTTAGCCATCTCTTTCAAAAATGGTAGATAAATCATCTAAACATGGGTTATGGAGGATTTCCTACTCAAGGCATTGACCACTACATTTGCTTTGCCTGGATGGTATTCAATCAATTAGTCATAACCCTTAAGCAACTCTAACCATTTTCTCAATCTCAAATTTAACTTTTTTCTGGCTCAATAAGTACTTGAGACTTTTATGATCTGTAAAAATTCTCGTCTAAACTCCATATAGATAATGTCTCCAAATTTTCAAGGCAAAAATTACTACTACTAATTCTAGATCATGGGTCAGGTAATTCAATTCATAAGGCTTTAGTTGCTGCAAGGCAAAAGCTATTACCTTGTCTCCTTGCATCAACACATAACCCAAATCCTTTCTTAAAGCATCACTATAAACTGTATAGCCCTCATCTCCCATGGGCAAGGTCAGAATTGGAGCACTTGTTAATCTATGCTTAAGCTCCTCAAAGCTCTTTTGACATTCATCACTCCAGATAAACTTCTGATTTTTTCCTTAATAATTTAGTCTTGGAGCAGCTATCATGGAGAATCCTTCAACAAACCTTCTATAATATCCTGCCAGACCTAGAAAACTTCTCACTTCTACCACTATCTTTGGTGCATGCCATTTTACCACTGCTTCAATTTTACTCAGATCGACATGTACCCTATTGTTCAAAATTACATGTCCAAGGAATGCCACGTTATGAAGCCAAAATTCAAACTTGCTGAATTTGGCATAAAGCTCCTTCTCCCTTAGTGTTTGCAACACTATCCTTCGATGTTCCTTATGTTGCTCTTCCTGTTTACTTCATACTTTATGTTCTCCAGTTTCTCAACTTGGAGTGCAGAATCTACCAATAGCTAGTAGTCACAAAAGTTATGGATCAATACTTTCTCCTTGATCCCCAAATGAAGTCCTCCCTTAAACTTACGGCACTCATCCTCCTCATTCTTAACAATGTTGGCTGCATACCTTGAAAGTTACGTGAACTTCAGCTTATATTCACTCACACTTATATCCCTCTGTGTGAGATTTAGGAATTCTCTTACTTTCTCTTAGACATAGACTTTCAAGAAGTATTTCTTCCTAAAGGCTTCCAAAAAATTTCTCCATGACAATACTGATGGTGTGACTTGACTATGGGGCACTGATTCCAACTAATGGAGTACGTCCCTTTGCAACAAGCTCACTGCATAATCTAATTTCTCCTTATCATAACACTTCATCTATAACAGGACTCTCTCTGTCCTTCTTAACGATGCTTCTGACTCTTTGGGATTCGTAGTCCCATTAAAGTCTACAGTTCCATACTTACAGAGCTTGTCATACTGCCCACTCCTCTCCACTAGAGCTTGCACTGGAACTTATGGCACTTGGCCCATAGCATGTGTGAAAGCCTGAGCAGAGGCTTGAAAGAAACATGGATATATGAGGTTTACTTGGGGCATAGGAGGAGGAGGTAGTGGCACTTCATATTGCACACTAGGGGCCTCAGAATCATGAACAGAGTGCGTCCCCGCATCTTGTGGGACATGAGATTCATCCATACTTCCTTGGCGAGAGCGAGATCGAGTCACGGCTCCTCGAGTTCTCTTTTAAGACGGCATACTCACTCCTTCAATTTAAAACCATTTAAAATCTTTAGTTCATGTTTCATGTCAGGTTTAAACAGGCATATGTGCATGTAAAACCTTCTTAAACCAAGCTTTATGTAAAACAATTTCAAATCATGTGAAACAATACAAAAACAATGCATGTTGTTCTTTTAAATCAATGTATGTTAATTTCATACTTTAAAATGACTCATTTCATGCCTAGGATACTATTAAACCTAGTCGTTTACCAAAGGATGTTAAACCCGTTTCTAGAGTCTAACTCGTGAGTCAAATGTGAGTGCATCCCTCTGTAAGGTTCTTTTAATGGAACCTTATTAGCCAACATAGGTTCATCTTCATTCTCATAATATCCCTAAATTTCATATTTGAACACTTGATATACGATAATCCATTCTTATATTTATATCCTCAATCATCACCCTAAACATATCACTCATTTTTATCGCTTATTTTCACATCAAAATAAGTACATTTCAAGCTCCATTCAAGCCTAAATGTATAATAAGAAAGCATCAATAAGTCCACAATATATAAATGTACATGAATTGGGACCATAAGCATAAGTTTCACTAGGGAAGTCGAATTAAGGTCCTTCAAGTCAGTTTCGAAGAGAACTTTGAGTTTTACAACTTCCGTGAAGACCTCGAAGAGAGATTTTATCGTCTAAATGGTGAAAATTTGCACATGTATATAATTGTCTCAAGAATGTCTGCTTAGCAGACGTAAGTCCCTCCAGATGGACATAAACTGAGCTAAAACGCTGGAATTCCCGAGAAGGCCCATCCAACAGATGTCATGTTTGCCCAATGGACATTTACGAGTTAATTTTCAATTTTCTAAGTCCTACAAGTTACTTATGACCCATCTTATGCATATCTATCATTTCTACTTCAATTTCCACATTATTTCCCTTCATTCTCATATCCATTTCAGCTCAATATCATTTACAACCAAATTATAATCTACGTTTGGTCATCAGTCCAAAACATAACATTCAAACTTATGCACATTAATCATAAATTGTTGATTATAATCATATAAATACAACATCAACCATATCAATACATTCTTCAATAATTCAGCACACATTCAACTCCCTTCATCACTTCATTTCAGCTCTAACTTATCACATTAATTCTTCCCCTTTCAAGACACCATAGTACTCATTTTCTGTTAACTCAAGTAAAGAAAAAGGCTATAAAGTGTCCAGTATGCACTCTGTGCAGCATCACTAACTTGTAAAAAGCATATCTCTCAACTCAGATGTCTAAAAATTACAAACTCTATGTCATTAGAAAGCTAAAAGGATAAACTACCACTTCAAAGAAGACAACCTTGTCCAAAACAGCCTAGATTAATACAGTTTTTCCCTAAATTCAAAACATAGATTTTACCCCTATGAAATGCTTCAAAATGCAATGCGAAAACTTGGAAAGTCATGAGCAAAACATAAATATAATTCATTTACATCAAAGAAAAGAGTTTTACAAAGCTTTAATGGGCATTTCAAGATCTAAATACATCATTGGTCTCATAATCCAAAAATACAAATTATACATGAATGAGTGTTACTTGAAATGCGACTAAAGCCTTAAGTTTTCCTATACTAATTTAAATACAAAAATATGTAAACTTGGGGTGATGTCTTGACTCTCTATCATTCGATCTCTTGCTCTTAACCTAGAGATGGGGAGGAATGGGGGGTGAGCTTAAAAGCTCGTGGGTAACATGTTTATAGTGGAGAAATAAGCAAAACCATTGAAAATATTCATTGCTATAGTAAATTGCATTGAATCCATAAAACACATATTTCTCAAATTCTCAAACTTGTCAAACCAATTATCAACAACGTAAGACATGTATTTCTCAACTTGTCAAACAAATCATAAACACATAAGCACTTATAATGGTTTGGGAGGTCTAAAAACATGAGGGAGTTCTTGCGAAACTCTAGTAATAACATAATGGACCACCACAAACCCACACAAACATGAATTTCATGATTTGTAAACATATTGCACAAAAGGAACCTTTCGAAAACATGATTTCCATAAGCATGATATATTTCAAATACCCTTTCCATCATCATTTCATAAATCATTAACAAGATTCATATACCAAACATGTAGTAATTTCTTAAATCATTTAAGAAGCAACAAATGAAACATTTATAAAGCAATTTAAATCATTTAACCCTATTGATTTGGAAAAATACTCATGGCTCATTAACTCAACTATAAACATGTAACCTACCTAGATTCCTTGCTTAAAAATGCCCCTCCTCTTGCTCCTTTGCCTCTCTTGATTCCCTTTAACATTGGCAAAGATTGAATTCAATAGGAATACAAATTGAGAACCTAAAAAGCATATTCACTAAAAATTGACTCTAGAATACTTAAACCCATGTATTTCCTATGCTTCATGAACCAAAACCATTCCAAAAATCCAAAGGATTAAAAACGGGATACCCTGAATCTTTACCAAACAAACAGATGTTTAGCTCAAATGGAAGCTCTTCTCTTCCTCTTTCTTTTTCTCTTCTTGAATACCCTCAAAATCACTCTTAAAAACTAAGAAAAGATGAAACCCTAACTTGTTTTCTTTCTTTTTCTCTCATATGGCCGAAACTCTCTCACTCTTCTTTCTCATTTTCATTTTCACTCCTTCTTTCCCTTCATTCACGTTTTTCTTCATCTAATAAGCAAGGCAACATTTTTCTCTTACAATTTTACCCTTAATAAGTGCTAAATGTCCACTTTACCCTTCCTTTAATGCTTCATGGCTTTTATACTTAAGTGACATGCCACAATTGCCCTCAATACATTCCTATTGCTTTAATTTAACTAACCTGTGTCATAAAATCCTACTAACACTGTAATAATTACTTAAACTCCAATAATAATTCTATCATGACCCATAATTAATTTAAATCATGATTAACTCAATAAAAAAATTAATTCGGGGCCCAACAATAATAGATATCTTTAATACTTCACAAGTATCAAATATCACAAATACTAAACATATTAGGTGCATTATTTATGTACTTAGACTAGAATTAATAAACAACTTCAATATATATCTATATAGATCTAATTTTCAAAATTAAGCGTTATATTTTCTTATTCAATAAGAGTTTTTCTTGGATGTATATTTTCCATAGTTAGTGGAAGTATAAATTTCCTTTTCAGTAGGAGTATGTAGAGACTTATTGCTTTTAGAGAATAACAATTCATATTTTCAATTGTTGATTTAATATTTCCTTTAATAGATATGACTATATCACAAAAAAGTCATTAGTAATCTAATAAAATACAAGTATCATCCTTTTATGAATTATTATTACATTCAACACATCACATGTATAAGATTTAACAACTCAATACTGTAATCATTCTTTCACTAAAGATTGATTTGGTTATTCTTCAACTAAACATGTTTCACAAATTTCATACGATTCATAATCAAAAGGATAAATATATCTTTATATGTAACTTTATAATTATCATTATGTTGATTTAACCAACATGGCATAAAAGGATAAATACATCTTTATATGTAACTTTATATCAACTTTGTATTCTTGCCACTTATGTTAAGCATAAGTCTCATTTAATCTAACATATACAAACTACTTATACAAGCTTGGATTAACTACTTTTACTCAATAATCTATTCTTATCATACCTTAAACATTGTAATAATGTTAAATCTAAATTCAGTATCAAATACTTATAAGCATGAACTAGAAATATGTATGATTTGCATCACATCACGTATAGGTAAGAAAAGTCATACAATCATTTCTTCTATTGTAACTATTATCATTATATAACAAATGCATTCAATTGTAGTCCACATTTATACTTTTAGTAGAGTAAATTGAATAAAACAATTTTATTGAGGTACTATACCTTTAGCTCTACTTCATGTAACCTTTTGAATCTTACATGTTGTCATCAAAGTTTATGAGACATTAGTTAACTTAAAATGTCAATAAATTTTGTCTTCCATATGATTTTGACATATCTTTAAAACTTTAACGCCAAATTCTCAACAGGAATTATAACAAAATCACATAATGGACATACAATTTTTCTATCTAACTTTGAGAACTCTTCTCAAACATAACCTATGTCTAAGAAATTCAATTCACTAACTTTTAGTATTAACTATAATAAACAAGATAAATTCTACTCAGAACAGAATATAAATGTAAGAAAAGCAAGTATTAGTTATATGCCATGCTACTAAATAAAATAAGGCCTTTAATCATGTATTTGGTTACTCCCACTATTTTATTCAAAATAATAACCTTCACTACTATTCAGAAAGATTAATCTAATCTCTTTAGTGGGCTAGAGTCCTATATAAATTTAGTTGACCTTGAGTTACTCAATAAACCAGCTAAACTTAAATTAGGTAGATAACTTCCTTATCAATCACATCTTATATGACTCCTAGATCTGTTCTCTCCTTTTTCTTATTCTTCCACTTTCCTCTTCAATGTTGTTCTCTTTCTTTTCTTTTATCAGTTATGTATGTTGATTATTATCATAACATCCCCTTCCCCTTCAAAAATCACCTTACGTATCAGATTAATCCCTAAAAATCTCTTTTGTAATTTAAACATTACTTCCCATTTGGCCCTTTCTTCATTTTCAAACATTACTTCCCATTTAGCCCTTTCTTCATTTTCCCCTTGTCATTGTGCCAATACTTGGGTTACTATATGATTATGACGTTTAATAATCCTTCTTACCCATAATGCTTTGGGTACCCTCTCAAGCCTTTTTTCTAAGATGAATTTCTTTAGTTGGGAAACATGGAAGGTTGGATGAATTACGGATTTTATGGGAAGCTCTAACATATATCCACCTTATTGATCTTCGTTGTGATCTAAAATGGTCTATAATACAATGGAGCTAGTTTCTGATTGGCCCTTCTTTGCATATATTGTTGTCGATATGGTTAAAGCTTGAAAAAAAACCCATTATCCCATTTTGAATTCTCTCTCTATTCTCTTTTTATTTATATATTGCTTCATCCTATGTTGTGCTCTGCCCAAGTGAAATTTCAATATTTAAGGTGTAGTCTCTTAATCCTGTAATGCTTGGTCTATCAAAATGTTACGAGAATCCCAGCTAAGTAAGGTACATAGAGAGGTGGAGGATAACTATGAATAATTTCAAAGGAGTTTGCATTAATGGCTATGTGATGGGTTGGTTGTAACATTACTCCATCATTGATAACCAATAAACCTATTTTATAGGGCATTACTGCAAAAGCATTTGAGATAGGTTTCTAATATTTTGTTAATGGCTTTTAATTGTCCTTCCGTTTAAGAATGATAAGATGTAAACAACTTCAAGCTAACACCTTATAAATCTGAATGTCTCCTGCCAAAATGCAATTAGGAACAAGGGTTACAATCACTTGTTATAGCTTCTGGCATTCCATGTAGCTTAAATATATGATCTATGAAAGTTTGAACAATTTCTTAAGTTGTATGGTGTGGGCATCTCCTCTGTAGGTCCTTATAAAGCTCCCACGCTTTATAAATGGACTCCTCATCACCTTGTTGGAAATTAGTAATTTACTTTGTAATCTTCATAGTCATCGTTAATAGGAAGTATTTATCTAGAAAGGCACGCACCAACTGTTCCCACGTTGTGATGTTAGCAGGGCTCGGTGAATGATACCAAGCCTTTGCTCTATCTCTAAGCGTGCAAGGAAACAACCTAATTCTAACTACATCCTTCGACATTTGGTGATTTCGAAAAGTATCACAGATCTCAAGGAAACTGACAATGTGTGCATTTGGATCTTCATTCACTAATCCATAGAATTGGACGTTCTGTTGCAGCATATTCAGGAGGGCTGGCTTTATTTCAAATGAGACCGCTTGAACTAGCGGTCTAGCCACTCCTTGGTTTGCTTAGTTAAACCCTAGCCTTATAAAGTCCATGAGGGTCCTCTGTTGTTGCCTCCCAAAGTTAACTTACTAATCCATATTTCTTTGAAATTCCTCGGCCATTTGTGATTTCTCGATCTCTTCTTCTTCCTTTCGCTGAGCTTTCTTAAGGGGTTTTCTCTAATCTCGTGATGTCTAAATCTAAGGTCTCAACTGCACGACTTGAACCCCTTGTGACTCTTATGTTCATACAAGAGCACGTTCCTAAAGTAAACGAAGGAAACAAAAATTAAAACTAAGCTCACATCTTAAACTATAGAACTAAATGTCGCGTTCCCCGGCAACGGCGCCAAAAACTTGATCGCAAGGTTACGCTCACTAAGTTTTACTATTTATAATCTTGGTAATTACCGTAAGCACATAGGTCCTTCGTGTAGTACCTAAGGTGTTGATCTTACGAGGAAGCCTAATATAGTCCTAGAATCTAAGGTCACCCTAAACTACAATAACTCTAAACAATTAACTAATGCAGAAATTAAATCAATCAGTAATCAAATATGAGAATTCAGAGTGCATAAAGATCACAAGATAGCAATTCACATAACAATCAGAAATCAACCTAGAAATAGCCAAGTGAGAGAAAGGGGGATTTAATTCGAGACTAAAGAAAATCTAACCAATTATGTAATTTTCGAACTAACAGGCCTAAATGATCCTAGGGTGAATTACTCTCTCTCGAGTTATAATTCTTAACCTTAATTGATGATCCCTAATTTATATTATGGAATCGCGATCTCTCGATTTGCGATTGACCCAAAACTTAAATTAGTTCTAAGTTGTCTAATAACTTACCAGGAATTTATGCCCGATCTCTTGTTATACGACTCTACTGGTTTGATTCAATTCTCTACCTATGGATTCACCTAACTCTTATTAGCCCAAATCGATGATTTTTACTTAGCTCACCCTCCCAGTTTATTACCAAGTTATTCAGAATAGAATTTGAATCATAATTAAATCAAAGAAAACACAATCAAATAAATTTTATTAATCTCAAGAACTTAAAAAAACCCAAAGGTGAGTACAGATAGTAAATCAACACTAATCAACACTATTTCCAATGAATATCCCAATTTCAAACATCCATAAAATCGAAATAAAAATAAGAAATACTGTCGGAGCGGATCTCAGAGGCAACGACTGTGGGAAACCACCTGTTCCGGGAAGTACATTGCGTTAAACATATCTCCGTGTCTCTCTTCCTTTGTCTCCTTCCTCGATCTCTTAATCTCTCTCTAGGTTTCTCTCAGAATTGACAGGATGATGTTCTCTTGCATGACTCTCTAAGCTCTCCAAAAAACTGTCTTTTGTGGCTGTCACATCATGTTTTATTTGTTCTGTGGAAGCCCTAGGTCAAAATCGAGGTCGAAACAGTCCTCAAAATCTCTTAAAACTCGAGTCTCTGTATCAACATGACACAAGCCACGATCGTGGCCCTGCCTGACACTATCGTAGCCAGTCTCTCAACCTTTCTGTCATGATCGTGGCCTGACTTGACGCTCTCTGTCATGATCGTGGCCTACTGTGCACGATCGTGGCCTACTGTACACGATCATGGCCTATAGCTTTAGCCCGAAACTCCTCGAATCTTCACTGTTCTTTCCCGTTCACCTTGAAACACTAATAAACGCATCACAACACCTCAAAAATATAACATGTAAGCTCAAAGACTTAATCTAACCCATAAAAACACTAAAACACACAAATTAACATAATTACACCCTAAATGCACACACACCACTCAAACTCACACTAAATAAATAACAAATTCAACCCTAAAACACAATTCAAAACACAACTATCATTATATAAGGATGACTAGGGCTATAAAATGTGAATACTTGTTTAGCCTATCCACTACTACATAAATGCAAGACTTTCCTTTAGAGAGGGGTAAGCTTTCAATAAAGTTCATGCTTATTTCTCACCAACATCCTTTCAGTGTTGAAAAAGGTTGTAATAGCCCTAGTATGTTGCGTAGTTGTACTTACTTCACTATCAAGTAACACAATTGGTTAAGTAGTTTCAAACATCTTTGGCTAATTGTTTCCAATAGAGCAAATACCTTTTTAATCATTGCAGTTATGCCTGAAATGTCCTCTTTATAGGATAATCATATACAAAGGATAGTTTCTTCCTAAGACCCTCATCATAGTCAATGACCAATCTCCCCTTCTATCTTAATAGGTCATTTCTCCACTGGTAATTCCCATATTGCACTTCTTAGTTCTCACGTTTCCTGATTATGTCTCAAATGATGGCATCCCCCTGCCACCCTTCTTTGATCTCTTTCATTAGGATTGTCTAGACTTAGGACACTATCATCGTTAATAACTTTTGACTCGAGACCCTGGACAATGTATTTGCTATGACATTCTCCTTTTTGCTCCTATATATGACTTCAAAATTATAGTCTATCAACTAAAGCAGCCAGTTTTGTTGGAATGGCATCGAAATCCTTTGCTCTAATAGGTATTTTAAACCCTTATGGTTTGTTAAAACTCTAAAAAAGTCCATTTAAATAATGATGTCATTGCTTTATAGTTCTGATGATAGCTAAAAACTCTTTTTTATAGGTTGAAAGTCCTTAGTTTTGGGTGCCAAGACTTTTCTGAGGAAGGCTAAGGGCTACTCATCTTAATGGAGTACTGGTTTGATTCCTTTTTCACATGCATCCACTTCCACTGCGAAAGGTTATGAAAAATTAGATAGCACGAGGACGAGGGTTGTTACTATCATTTCTTTCAACTTCTTAAATGCTTGTTGCTGATCATTTACCATTCCCACTTCCCTGTTGTTTGTTTCTTTAACAATGCATTCAAAGGTTTGGCTATTATCTCGTAGTGCTTAATGAAGCGTCTATAGTGGGCTTTTTTAGAGTTTATGGTGGTGGGTAGTGTTAGATTGTGTGAATTTTCTTAACATCCGTTGATACTCCTTCTTTGGAGATGGAATGTCCCAAATATTCAATTTGTCTGGCCCTAAAGACACTTTTGCTTCCATTGAGGAAAATTTTCTACTGTTTCAAAATGTGTAAGACCTGTTGCAAATGTTCCAGGTGTTATATGAAATCGTGGCTACAAACAAAGAGATCATCAAAGAAAATTAACAAAAATTTTCGCAAGTATGGCTTAAAGAACTCATTCATAAGGATTTCAAAGGTGGAGGGTTCATTTGTGAACTTAAAGGACATCACCAAAAACTCAAAATGTCCCTAGTGCATTCCAAATATTTTTTTTGGAATGTGCCTTCCCTTATCCTGATTTGGTGATATCTGAACCTAAAATCCAATTTAAGGTACCAGCTAAAGTCTTTTAACTCTTCTAGTAATTCCTCAATCACTGGGATGGGGAACTTGCTTTTAACAATGTTAGTTCAATTCTCTGTAGTCGATGCACATCCTCCACATGTTGTCTTTCTTCATTACTAGGACCACTGGTGACGCATAAGGGCTCACACTCGACCTCATGAGTCCATGTTTTAAAAGCTCCTGCACAAAGTGCTAAATTGTGTCTTTTTGCTCGCCTGAATACCTATAGGGTCATATGTTAATAGTTTCTACTCCCTATTTGAGGGGAATGTTATGGTCTTGAACTCATTTTGGAGGAAATCACCTTAACTGCTGGAACACCTAACCAAACTCCATGAGGAGCCCCTTAAGTTCTTCTTTGGTATTCATTTTATCCTCCAACAATAATTGTTGCATGTGAAACTTCACTAGATATGTTAAATGCAGCATAAACAGTGAACTCTTATTGGAATTTGATATTAGTTTACGGAGGCCCTTACCTGATATTTCTCTCGCTCCTTCCTACTTTGCTATTCGGCCTTCCCATTAGAACTCCATTATACTTTTTGTGAAGTTGCATAGTATGTAATCCAATGTTGCCAACCATTGGACTCATAAGACCATATTGTATCCCCTCAGTTTGATGATAAGCACATTGGTGGTAGATCGTAACCCTTACATCTTCCAAGTAATTTCCTGCATACCTGATGATAGTTTAGATTTGAGCCTCCTCCCACCTTAATATTTAAGGCTGGTATTTCTAGCACCTTTATAGTTCCCATCCTGATCAGCTTCTTGTATAGAAAATTATGAGTTCTTCAACTATCAATGAGGATGTGCAAGGTACCCTCATTTGCTTAAATTCTCCTTGGCCTTTTAAACCCCACATCACCTCCAAGGAAACCATAGGGCTACCTAGTGTCCTCTCCTCCTGTTCTTCTTTAGTCTCTTCATTTTTTTCTTCTTGCTTCTCTACCATATACAAATGGGATTGTCTTTTCTTACATTTGTGTCTCAGAATGTACTTCTCATCACTCCAGAAACACAATCCTCTTGCCCTCTTCTATTCAAACTCTCTAATGTTTATTGCTTTTGTATGGGAAGCAAACGTGCTTTTATATTGTTTTTTATTTGAGGGATGGTATGATCCACAATTTTGTACGTAAAAGTCGCTCCTCCTCCTCCTACCTGCCTTGACGCTTTTTCTCCTTTTCTGAAGTACACAAGTATGTTGACAACTACTATGACTTCTTATTTACTTATCTTAGTTTGTTATTAGCTTTTATGCATGTTTTGAGCTTAACTGTTGCTTATGTGCCTTCTTAGGTTATTTTCAAAATCAAATAAACAAAATAAAAAGTTTTCTTATTTTCTATTGCTTTTAAGATTATTTAGCCATAATTAGAGTGTGAACTGATTAGAAAAATCCATGGCAACCTTAACATGTACTTTTGTTCTTATGATTAGTTAATGTGCATTATTCTTAGAAGAGTGATGACTAGTGGTAGACAAAAACTAGTGAAGTTTTAAGCCATGTTAGACTGACACATTTGTATCAGTCTCACTGTCTTTTGTTATGTGTGACCTTGATGACATATACATCCTTATTTTTCTTTGATTTTCTATTCGAGACCACATTTTTGTCATATGCATTTTCATGAAAATGATTAGGCATTCTTTGTTGATTACGAGCTACGTTAGCCAAATAACCTACCTAATTATATGAATTTTCCTTTGCTAACCCTTTGAGTTTTATTAGCCTTTTCCTTTATATAAATCACATTACATGCACCTAATGTAGCACCCCAATCCCGCAAGATCCGAACCCGACATTGATGGGTGATCTCCAAGTCCGTGCCCCACGAGGGTGACATGCTAGAGAAATCAATCACTCAGAAATCAGTATAAAAATTTTTCCTTTGTTTTCTTTGTCAATCATAGTAATAAGATCAACAATAATTTCATTTGCCATTTGGGCCCTTTTCACAAATACAAAACACTTTAGTTATTTCGGAAAAAAATTTTATACAAAAAGTTGCGGAATAAACAATTCAATACAAATTAAGGACATGCAATGCAGACGCGAACTGATCCCGACCTCTATCCTTCACTTGTATGCTG
>JANQAP020000181.1:2003369-2016415 GCA_026874005.2 Erythroxylum coriaceum
AAGATGCCTGATGGTTGGTTGAGGCATTGATAAGAATCCCTACCACCAAGATTAGGGATGTAATTAGGAAGGAGATACTGCAATTTTGAAGGGAAATTACCTCACTATCTCCCTAGTAGAAATGACTTAACCTTAGAATGAACAGGGATAGAGTTTTTGACCTTAGAATGAACAGGGATAGAGTTCCAACTAACCACAACCACAACTTGAGGAATTTTGATTAGGGGGCCTTGACCTGTCCAATTATCAAACCAAAAGGAAGCCTTTTCCCTATTACCAATCTTACAAAACACATTAGGTTCCAATATGGTCCTTAGCTTAAACAAGTGAGTCAGGAACCAAAAAAAGGAGGTTTTAATTGGTATGACCCAGATATTATTCACCTTAAGGATATAGGTGTCAAACCATCTGATCCATAGTGATTCCTTCTCTAATAAAATATTCCACAACTTTGTGATCAACATAACTTTGTTTGTAATGCCAATGGAAATGAGCCCCAAAACTCCTCCTTTCTTTCTCTTGCAAACCTGAGACCATTTTCCTTGGGGATGGTGTCTCTCAGAATTGAGATTTCCCCAAAGGGATCTTTTTAATAATTTCTCCAAGGTCTTGATAACTCCTTTTGCAATGAACAAGTTAGAGGACCAGTGTGATTGCTATCCTACCAGATGTGCTCTATGACTGCAATTAGATCATGTTTGTTTTGAATGTTTTCTTTGCAGTGGTGGCTGTAGACTGTCAATTTTTGAAAGTGGAGTAAGCTATAGATAACTTGAGCCTTTAACTAATTACTTATCAAATTAGTTATGCTTTAACTAATTCCCATCATAGTATTGAATTCAAAAATACATATCGAATTTATATAGATCAATTATTCACAGATGTAGCGAAAGTAGGAATAAATTTAAAAATCAGTTTAAGAGAAATACCAAATATTAACTATCCAATAAAATTACAAAACTTTCATGAAATAACTCGTTTATCTTTAAGAGAAAATAGATTACCCAAATCAGAATCTACCCTTTTAAGATCCTAATGAGCAGGCAACTCCGAAATCAACATGCAAAAATTGGCAGAAGACTCAAACATAACGAACACAAACAACAAAGAGGTCATGCAAAAGATGTAGAAGTTCAATAGAAAAGGAAATGACTCACGATTATGGAAACAACAATCCGTTTGTTTTTAGGTGTCGCAGTACCTCACATTCTTTGAAACCTGCAAGGCAGAGGGCTTATTAAGCATATGTTTAACAATAAAAGGAAAGAGGTATGTAATTTACCATTTTTTGCTGAGACTTACAAGGGAGAGAGGCACATAAGGGTAGTGAGAACCATTTCATCTTATTTACTAATGTTAATCCTTGGACTCATCTTCTCCTTCTCGTTCTTCCGCATTCGTCTTCGGCGTCATTTTTTTTTGTTTTCTTTTATCCGTTAATAATCTAATTATTATTCATAATTGCTTCAAACACTTACAAACAGGTCCGATAACATCCACAGGTCATGAGATTATTAGCAGTGTGTCCCCTACATTTGGTCTGTGCAGATTAGCTTCGCGTGTTGCTACCCTTCATGCAAGAGTGGTAGAGCCAGCAAATCTCAAGCTGTATACGTTTGACTGTAGGTATGTACTCCTTTCACCATGCTTAAATTCTAAATCCCCTTATCCTTTTGAAGTTTCACTTCTCCCCTCTTTTGTCTCCAATGGATGACCTGATTCGGTATGTTTAAATTAGGGATATGGTATAGTTCTTCTGAGTGCTTATTCTTCCTGATTAAGGAGTTAATTGAGGCAGAGGCTGAAATTCCACTGCTTTCTTGACAAGGATTGTTCTGGCTACCCTTATCCGCCTCTCCCTCTTGTAGGTCTCAGCAAAAATGGTAAATTAGATACCTCATCGCTTTTATTGTTCAATGTATACTTGAACCTTTTGAAGTTCCAAAACTATCAAAATTTCTAGAAAATACGTGTAAAAGACTCCTATCAATGAGTGACGTCGTTGGTACTAAGAAAATAAAACGTGGCCTCTATGTTTTAAGTGCTTTTCCGTTTCTTTAAGGTTGTCTTTTTCTCTGGGTTTCCTTCTCAACTATCTAATTGGCGGGTCTCAGTAATATGTCTGTGATGTGGGAATTCCAGTAAATTGCATAGAGCTTATCACTGATTTGATTAAGAGAACTTTGCCTCCAAGATGTATTAATCATTTCTTGAAGACTCAATTTATTTATAGTTCACTCTACTTTCAAAAATTGATAGTCTAAAGCCACCACTGCAAAGAAAACATTCAAAACAAACATGATCTAATTGTAGTCATAGAGCACATTTGGCAGGGTATCAATCACACTTGCAAGATTAAATATTTGAAAACATTTCTTAAAGGCTAAAGTTATATCATGATTCTTACTTCTCAAAACAAGGGTCCTAGCTAATTCCTTCCTCTCACTTCTTGAAAAAAGTGTCCTAACTCACTTCTTGAAACAAGAGTCTTAAACTCACTTCTCCATGTGACTTGCTACAACCACCTAAAATTAAGTAATTAATGTACAATGAGAAGGAAGGATATTATAAACTTGAGTGCATAAATTGGTACTTGGGAGAAGTTGAGCTTTATAAGCTCTCAATAGATAAAACACATAAATGCTTGTTAGATATTGTCAAGCACCAAGCAAGATATAATTGGACTCAAGCTCTCAAAAGTAGAGAGACATCAGTGTTTATAAGCAATGAAAAGCTAAGGTACAACTTTTAAAAGCTAAATACTTCTCCTTGATCTTTAACGTTAATGGATTGTACAAGTAAATCATGCATGGATGTCCAATCTACCAATAAGGAACGAATAATCACAAAGATATACCACCATAAATTGTTATGCAACACAAGACATTGACATAATTATTGATACATTTGCAGCATGCACTTCCATTTCTTAGTTCAAGAATGTCGAAAAAGAACATAAGGTAAGTAGATAAAAACCTAGCCTAACTCAAGAGTCCTGGCTGACAGTGCCATTATAGCATAATTGTTTCTTGAGGTCCTTGAGTATCTTAATGTAACTATATTTTTTCTTCAACCCTTACACAATAGTCAAGCTTTACCTCCCATTACCTTGCTGTATATGCACATGAATGTACTCTTTGGCCCCAGCACCAGAGTCTTCAACACTGACATCAGCAAATGGATCTTTATGGAAAAAAATTTAAACGAGGCATTAGTGGAGTTCTCATTTCCAACATTCAAATGCAATAATATAGGGGAAAATGTAAGACAACAAAAGTAGGTGGAATTTGGGTGTCGAGTTCAGATATGAATATCAAATTTGTGAAGCAGGACACAAAACCTGCAAACAACTCTCCTCAGATCTAAAACATACAATGAATACATTTGAATTAGTCACATCAAGAATCATTACCCGTAACATTGGCTACGCCAATTAAGCATTTAAAAGTCAGAAGATGGTTAACATGGATGCAATAACATCAATTTGTCCATTTCTGAAAAAAAAAATCCTAGTATCAAGAACCAATACCCACACGGAACCAAAGTCCCTAAACTAAAAGAAAGTGACCTTCAATTAAGTCCTTGAAGATGTTAGGATAAAAAATAAAATGAATTTGATGAACATTAAACAAACCATCTCTTTTTTACATGTTAAAATTAAAAAAAATGAACAATCAAAAGAGTAATTTGTTTACCTGATTGAAAAAGAGGTCAGGTCATCCCTTGAAGCAAAAAATAAACTCGGGGATTATTGATGTGATAGGGAGACGTTATTCCATTAGCTGAGCTTATATAGCAAAATTTTCCCATTTTACTCTATTTGCGGTTGAGGTTGGTGGAGTGTGTACTATTGATGATTGTGATCCCTTTGAGACAAAATCCAACTTTGAATTATATAACTCGTAACTTTAGACATACTGTTGGTATTGAAACCTAGATTGAAACCACCTGTCAATCCGATCCAATATATTATTTACACAAACTAACTTCATCCTTACATTTCTCGTAGAACTCCACCATCAAATGATGTATATACATGTACATATAAAGGATACATTTAATTTAACTATACCCCTTTGGATTTTTATATATACAAAGGATAGTACAGTATACTCACGTGGCTTTGTGTTATTGTAAAAATATTCATGTATTAGGATTTACTTTTTCCTCTGTTATTGTTCTTTCATTAAAATTTTTAACAATCAACACTTATATAATATTACTCTCTCAATGTCTTTCGATCATAGTAACTAATTCCAATAAATAATTATTTGCAATTTTTTTAAAATAATATTATTTTAATTAGCATTAAAAAATCATTTACCTAATTGATGTGATCGTCTATTGGGATTATTTATCATATAAAATGATAATGTAAAAAAATAATATCATATAAAATGGTATATTATGAGGAAATGATATTGAATTGCAATGTTAAATATTAAGTTGATTTTTATAGAATGTAATAACTGTGCATTTGACAATTATATTGTAATAATTATATCAAGCAATTCCCCATCATTTTTCACATGTTTGTCTGCAGATATTAGTAATACTTTGAGCAACTAATATTTGGATACAAATTTATATACAAAAGTGGCAAACACATGAATATTAGTAATATATTGAGAACCAAATATATGGATTGGAATTCATATTTACATGTAGGAAAAAGTTATGCCAATATGAAAAATGCCAACAACACATACATAAAAAATTTATGCCAACAATACATACATTAAAAAATCATCCCAATAGCACATGCATAGAAAAGTTATTCCATATGGTTTCCCTGGTTTGCACCTGAATGGAAAACTTATTCTTGTGATGATTGTGCCAATAACATTCTCCTATTGTTTACTTTAACTTGTAACTATTGTGAAGTGATGCTAGATTATTCTCTGAACTGTAGACTCCTTAGTTTCATCGATAACTTGAATGTATATGGCTGAACATCTCCAAACTTTTTTAATTGGCATATTCAAAGCTACCAACCTAGTAACAAATATGTAATTCACAGTATTGCTTGAATTAATTGTTAATGACTTAATGAATCAATGTTATGTATGAAACTCACGATGTTACTTTTTTTGACTTGGTATAGTAATATCATCAACGCTGTTTGCACTGCTAACCTATATAAATTAATAGAAACACATTTACTATTTATTACAACTAAGATAAATTACTAAAACTTGAAAGGTTATATACATGTGAAGATGCCTTTATGATAACATGATAAGCCTTAGTTATTGCAAGATTTATAAATGATTCGTATGATTCATATTTTAACCAAAGAAGGTTTTTATAAATGTGAAGATGCCTCAACATACAATGTTGAGCCTTGTTAGACTTTTTTTTGGCATTATGGTTAGAATTGTCACATTTCCTACATTTCTGCACTTGTCCTTTCTAAGACAATTTGTTTAAATTTTCAATTTCTTAGGCTCATTTTGTCGCCTCCTTACAATTTTGAGACTACTTGGCATGACTTTTTTGGCTGAATTGCATCGATTGAAGTTCGAAAAATTTAACCTATTTTAGGCTATAACATATGGTCATACAAACCCTTCTTATAGTACAAATATGCAAATGTCTCAACCCTTTATTTTGAATGATGGATTGCACTTATAGCATATTGGTAAGGGTATCCATATAGGTCCCATGATCGAAAACTATAGGTTTGTTGTTTCCTTACGTTATGTTTGCCATCTCTCTTTGAGATTGTATAAGCACCATCTCCATTCCATACTATTCTCTATTGGATTGTATCTTTTTTTGTTTTTGTCCAACTTCTTCACTACAGTTGGTGCAATATCTGAATTCCATCTATCTAAAAAATGCCTTCTATCTGCATACTTCTTCATCATGATGATTTTAATTGTTTCAAGCATGGTAATTACTGGCTTGTCTCTTGCCACTAAGATCTATCCATTGAAAGTTTCACTTATGTTGTTGTCAATTGTTGAAAATTTGGATTAAAAGGATTGGTAACATGTTGCTCACCTCTGCTTAAGATATTTAATTAAGGTTGAAGCACACACGGACTCTATTTTGTTAAATTTCTTGAGCTGCTCGTTGAAATCTTTTATGTAGTTGGACTATACACAATTCCAAAATTGCTTTCTGAGGTCCTTTACCTCCTAGTTCCCATGTCAATTGTGATATATATGTTTGGCACATATTTGATAAATTGCGTTTGGTAAAGTCTTCTCTACAGCTCTGACCAATTCTTAATCTAAATGAACAAGTATTAGTTAATCTTTAATAATATAATCTAATCAATTATAATTGTATGAAGATGAAGATACCTTCTTGTCAGATGTGACTATAAATCCTTCACTACCATCCAATTCCAAATTAAATGCCAGTAGATTCATGAGCCAACTCTATGCATCAATGTTTTCTAGCTCCATAACAACCCATTACAGTTTCCAAAGTTTCTTTGGAAGAAGCTGTCTTGGAAGAAAATAGTAATTTCTGTATCACTATTTAAACATGTAAGTTATGAGCTAATAATTTGTATTTAGCATTGAGCAAAGATGAAATCAATTTGGCCAAAAATATTAACTTGCCTTGTATAGGATATTGTCTCTTAAAACTATTTCAATACCTTTCCATAATGGCTTACTGGATGATTAATGAATTATCGATCATACCTAATTATGAGTTAGCTTATAATTTATAGTTAAACTTCTATTGTTTCATCTTATAATTTATAGTTAAACTTCTATTGTTTCATCAATCTACGACTTTCTTTTTCTTGTTTAGTGTAAGACTACAATATTGTTGTTAGAAGATAAAAGAAGAGAATGAATGGTTAGAAACCAGACAACCAAGAATAAAAGTATAGACATATGCTTTAATAATTAGCATTGCAAGTAATCTCTACCCAGTATTAGTCAGTAAAATGGCTTCTTTAAGATTTCTACTGTATTGACTCTTATTTTTAAAAGTTTGTGGTAAGAACTGTAAGACAAACGCAAGTGAACATTTCCCAATGTTCAATTATCATCAAACATGTCCTAATAAATTATTAGGGCATAAAAAGATTTCTGTATTTTATATTGACTGTGAATGTTTGGAGGAAAGTGGATTGGTCTTTTATTATTATTTTGATCTATCATTTCCTTTTAGACAATTAGATCCTTTTATAAATTTTCTGTGGGCATGGATGGGCAGTTGCCTTCCTGGTGCGGTAGGGACCGCACTAGGAAGCAGGTAGTAGAAAAAATGGACAAAGATAATATTTTTAAGCTTAACACATTTAGATAGACAAAGCAAAAAACAAGTGGAATACGTTGCAGAACCAAACAAATTAAATTGGAAATAGAGAAGTGGAAAACATGGTAGTAGAGAAGAGAAGAGAGAGCGAGTAATGACCAGTAACTAGAGAAGTGAAAGGAGAGCTGTATAAAAGGAGATGAGTAGAGCCCTAATTCGAGAAATCAAAAAGCAGAGAAGAGAGATGAAGAGGATGCATCGATTTGAAAACATAAAATATGAAGCAGGACAATGAGTAGGTACTCTAGCGACTAAAAACAATGGCCAAAAGAGAAATGCTTAGGTTAGGGAAATTAGGAATTATTTTAGGGTTAGGGATTATGTAGATAAAGTTAAGAATTTGATTAATTTATATTTAGTTAAGGGTTTAATATATTTATTAGTGTAATTAATGTTATTTAATAAGATTTATTAATTAATTATTTAATTTTGAATTATCATTTATAAGAGAGTTGGGATCCACAAAATCACATGGCACATAGGTAGCATTGTAGTACTCATAAATATATTAAAAAAATAATATATTTCTACCACATGACGAAATCATACTTCTGTTACATTTTCTGTCTATAAAAAATTAAATTTAAACTTTTAATTTGAATTTAAATGTAAATATTAGGATTAAGTTTGTCTTTTTAACAAAATTTTAACAATGAATACTTATATAATATTGCTTTCTTGTAACATCTTTTAATTTACATCATGATTTATTTGGCGTTGCATAATTGTTATGGAACTCAGCCTTTTGTTTTGAATCTTGAGTTTTGTAGGTTGTGTCAGGAAGTGCACATTGGTGAACTGAGAGGTCATTTGATTCAAAATTTCCATGGTTACGTCGTGGCAAAAACTGAGTTCATGAATGGGTTAGGGATGGCTTAAATGATATACTTGTCCTAGTAGAAATCTTTCACTTGGATAATATGTTCCAAAAGGTTAATAAGCTTAACCAAAGGTATGATTTTGATTGTATCCCAGCAGTTCTTGAGTTAAGAGAGTATCATAGACATTACTATTTCTTTTTTTTTTCCTGTTATGCTAGTACTTATTATTCTGCATGTGTGGTAATAGTGGATTTACCCCTTGCATGTAAAATTGTGTTCACCATGTGGTGTTACAATAATATTGTTATGAACAGAAGTTCCCAGCTCTACATAAATTGATATCTTAATTGTGAAATTTCTGTTAACCTTGATTTACTACTTACATATATTTATATATGTAGTCTTGTTTGATTGAGATGACCCTGAATTCAATTTTTGATGACTTAGCTAATCTGGGTATTCTGGTCTGGTGTAAATTGTCTAGAATTGAATGGATTGATGAATCTATTTTGTTTAGAAATCTGCATAAGCTGGAGTAGTAACTTAGAGAAGTGTAGTGAACAGCGTGTAGTGACTTAGTGGTATTTCTTTGTCCAAGATATGTCTTTGCTCTTTTTATGCATTTCTAATATATGTCTAGTCCGGTGTATTCATGAGGGTTTATTCTGACTAATATGCAAGACGATTGCAAGTCACTTTGTTCTTTGTTCTTGTAGCTGCTATGGAATTTTCTCAGACTAAACTTTAGACAGCTAATAAAACCCTTCAAGTTGTGTTGAACTTTGAGTTAATGTTGTGTTCATGATTCTCAGGATTTCTAAAGTTCATTCATTACTTGCAAAATGATGTTGTGGCTTCATGGCATCGATTACTTGAACCTTTTGAAGTTCCAAAACTATCAAAATTTCTAGAAAATACGTGTATAAGACTCCTGTCACCCTGTGATGAGTGATGTCATTGGTACTAAGAAAATAAAACCTAGTCTCTAGGTTTCAAGCACTTTTCTGTTTCTTTAAGGTTGTCTTTTGGCTTTGGGTTTCCTTCTCAACTATCTAGTTGGCAGGTCTCAGTAATATGTCTGTGAGAATGAAGCGCTGGGGACATATGATGCAAATTTACGGTGGGTTTATTGAGTTCTCAAGATTCTACGGATCCAAAGTGGACTTCAAGAAGCTGCGCCCTATGATACTAAAACGAATTCAAGATCGAGCCAATGATTTCCCTGTTAAACCTATGGTTCCTGTTGCCACCCAGGTCCTTAACTCCAGAATGCTTCTTATTCACGGCGTTTCCACTCTCCTTCAATTTGTACCTGTTCTGGGTTGCAAGTATTTAACTTTATTGAATGTCAGATATATAATGATTGATTTGGTTTTGTAATTGTAGTGAAAGAATCTCAGCCTTTTGTTTTGAATCTTGACTTTTGCAGGTTCTGTCATGAAGTGTACATTGGTGAACTGAGAGGTCATTTGATTCAAAATTGCCATGGTTACTTACATCGTGTCAAGAATCAAGTTCATGAATGGGTTACTGGTGGCTTAAATGATATAGTTGTCCCAGTAGAAACCTTTCACTTGAATAACATGTTCCAAGAGGTTATTAAGCATGACCAAAGGTTTGATTTTAATCGGATCCCAGCAGTTGTTGAGTTATGTTGGCAGGCTAGTGCTCGTCAAGCTGATGAGAATATTAAGATGAAGGCACCTAATTCGGGCAGTGTCCATAGTGGTGTTAATCAATTGGAGTCTTTGTCAACTGAGAATTTGAGGCATATAGCAAATAAAACCTTGAAGGCCTGGGAAGCGCTTAGGTCAGGTGTTGAAAAGCTATTGTTGGTTTATCCAGCCAAAGTTTGTGAGTATTGTTCAGAAGTTCATATTGGTCCGACTGGACATAAGGCAAGGAATTGTGGGGTATTCAAATATGAGAGTTGGCGTGGAACCCATGTCTGGAAGAAGGCAGGTGTGGATAATTTGGTGCCTCCAAAAATTGTGTGGTGCCGACGGCCTCAAGATCCTCCAATTCTTTTGAATGAAAGGCAGCAATTTTATGGGCATGCCCCAGCAGTGGTGGATCTCTGTTGGAAAGCTGGTGCAGTCGTGCCAACAAAATATCATTGTATGATGAAAGTTAATGGCTTGTCAGGACCTATGAACTCTTGCTAATGCGGGTTGGCTCAATTTGCAGAAATGACGGCTTGAACCAGATGGTGTATACACCTCAACAATGTCGAATGTTTTACAAGTATTCAGGGTAGATGCTTAACAAACCTAGGTTAGAGTATAAACTATAAACTATTCAAGAGTAACAAGCTATTGAAGTTTTAGTTTTAACAGTACGTAATAGACTCTAGCAGCCTAGGTTGTTAAGCAAAGTTGTTTCAACTGCTTAACAAAGTTACCGCTCTACTGTTGAGAAGTAGTTATTCATGTAGTCGGTTCTATTGCCTGATTCTTAATGTGTTAGTGAATCCTTAATCTTGGTACCTGCTTGCAAGCCAGCTGTTGAAGGCAATATACATATTGATATGGATAGAGACGGGTTTCATTGATTGCCCTTTTTCATATATAACTTTGTTGAACTATTGATTTAATGAAGTATGCTCTTGTTGTTTACTTACTCGGGAGGGCATAATTTCAGGTTATCATCTGATACAAGGTGCAAATTCATCCACTTAGCGAAGCAGTTGATCAACTTCGCATAAGATTCAACGGTTGAGTGGTAACTTTGTGTGACATAAAAGCTATTGAAGTTTTTGTTTTAACAGTACGTAATAAAGTAATGAGAACAATGAAATTCATTTGATTATTTACTTAAATTATGTGCATCGTAAACTTTTCGTCAGTAATTTTCCCAAAAATAATGTGCTCGAGTATTTCATGGCTTTGAAGACCATTTCCTGCATTTTCTTCATCATCTTGAGCTCCAAACTCATCAACATAGTGATCTATTTACTCCACATTAACATACAAAACTTATGGTAATATATAGAATTGGCGGAAACTCCAACAATTTAGAATTACTATGTTCAGAATTCAGATATTAGCAAGAAGTAGAAATGTTGAAAAAAATATAAGCTACTTTTAAGTGACAATCAAAAGTTTTTACCGTGAATGAAGGTCAAAAAGTGAAAATCTATTATGGAAACTAGACCTATCACCTATCATGGCATAACATCCAAATCCTTGACTAATTATAGTATTATAGAGTACCACTTCAAAGAGTTTCTTCAACAGTAATTAATACTGTGAATGTCATTTTGAGAACCTGTGAATTGCATCAACAAGGCTCGTTTTTGAGTAAGTGTTGGGAGACGATCAAAATCAAAACTTTGGTCATGCTTAATAACCTCTTGGAACATGTTATCCAATTGAAAGGTTGCTACTGGGGCAAGGTAATCGTTTAAACCAAGTTACCCATTCATGAAATCGATTCTTGCCAGGACGTGAGTAACCAAAGCAATTTTGAATCAAATGACCTCAAAGTTCTGTACACTTCCTGACAGAACCTGTCAAGATTCAAAACAAAGGCTTTCTTTCACAACAATTGCATAATGCCAAGTCAATCATGATTTTGTGACTAAGAAACATTCTGGACCTTAAGGATTTGATTGGGCTCGATCTCAAATTATTTTGGTATCATAAGGCGCAGCTTCTTGAATACCACTTTCGACTTGTAGAATTGTGAGAATTCAATAAACCCAACGTGAGTTTGCATCATACGTCCCTCGGCCTTGACAGCCCTTGCAACCAATTCAAGGCCGAGGGACAACCATAAAGAATAAAGCACTTGAAAAATAGAGGCCAAGTTTTATTTTCTTATTTATTTTTGGAAGTGGTATCAACGACATTGTTCACCCATCATATGGAGTCACAAGTCTTTTATAAGGGATAGTAATGAGCTAGATCAGGTCAGGGTCGACTGGACTTCAGTTCGAAGCAGTCTGAATCTGAGCCCGACTTGACCATCGATCATGTATCTTTAATCGTGCTACCCTCTCTGTCAAATCTCTCTTTCCCTCTGGAATGGTGCATTGTGCTCATAGAACTCCTATACATCTTTAGATGGGGATCTTTTGATCTCAATGTGGAGGTGTAAAAGGCCGACTAGGAGTACTTGTGCCAACCAATGAGTCATCTTACCACTCGAGTGCTACTAGAGATTGTGGTAGTGGGGCATCTTGTTTAGTCTATTGTTCACGTATACAAGGCTATCTCCTTTTGCTCTATTTGCAGCTACAGGCTTATGAGCTCCCATTATAATATAAGTTGACCCTGCCTCCTCTGGATCATACTCATTGTTCTTAGTATTTTGAATGTTGGCTCTCGAATTTTATTTATTTATTTATTTTTGATAAATAAGCATGATTAGTTTTATTTTAGGGTCTTGCTATATTATTTCATCTTGGAGTTAATTAGCATTTTAATGTGGGTAAGATAATATGATATAGGTTAAGGAAATTAAAGTTTAAGGTGGTAAGTTTAAATAAGGGGTATTTTGAGAAGATCACTTAAACTTAAAAGCCTTAAAGCATTAAAGGAGGGGCAAAATGGACATTGCGCAAGCATTAAGAGTAGAAAAAGGGAGAAAGAAGACTTGTCTTGTATTTGGAAGAGGAAAAAAAATGAAAATTAAAGAAAGGAAGAGAGAGAAGTGTCGTTGGAGAGAAAGAAGAGAGGCTAAGTTAGGTTTTAATTTTTCTTAACCTTCAAGAGGGATTTTGAGAGTGATCAAGAAGGGAAAAAGGAAGATGAAGGTTAAAGCTTCCATTAGAGCCAAGAAATCATTGGTTGGTGAAGATTCAAGGTAAGTTAATGTTTAATCTTTTGGATTTTTGGAAGAGTTTTGGTTCAAAGAGCTTAGCAAATGCATGGGTATAAGTATTCTAGGATCAATTTCATGCATAGGTTTCTTTGGGTTTTCCAATTGGAATACATTTTG
>JANQAP020000181.1:2204617-2234738 GCA_026874005.2 Erythroxylum coriaceum
CAAGGAGAACGCGGAATGGTCCTGGGCTTGGAATAGCCAATAGGTATGAGACTGATCTTTGAAGATTGGACCGATCGACCTGTGGGTCATTACGACTGGGCTCGGGCCCAGCACGACCGACCCGACCAGATAGTATTCCATATTCTACTTTCTCCACTTCACAAAGTCATTATGGATGGTTAGTAGAGCTTTTTGGTTTGAAAAATGCCCCATAAATATTTCAAAATCAAATGGATAAAATCTTTATATATCACCATTTCACACATATTTATGTGAATGATATTTTAAAAGCTAGTAATAATATTGCCCAACATATTATACACTTCAATAGATTTGTAGATTTATATAAACAACATGGTTTAACTCTCTCTGAGGAAAAAAACTAAGATATAGCATATTGAAATAGAATTCCTTGGCATGGAGATAGATGGTAGGGAGTTAAACTTCAACCTTATATCCTCGAAAATCTCACAATTTGTTAATAAGTTAATAGATTAAAAAAAAGTTCAAAGTTTTTTAGGAGTATTAAATTATGCTTTATATTTTATTCAAAATCTAACCGAGATAAGAAAACATTTTCAAATGCTTTTAAAGAAAAATTAAAGATTTGAATTTTCACCTTATTTGAATGAATAGGTAAAGAAATTTAAGATTTTGTGAACTACATTGCCAAAACTTTCTTTACTATCTGACGATGATGATTTAATTCTTGAAACCCATGCTTCTAATCATGGATAGAGTGGAGTATTCAAAAAGATAGATTATGATGATTCTGATATTAAGATGGATGAGTCTCTTTACAAATATACTTCAAGCTCCTTTACAGTTACTCAACAAAGATATCACATAAATGAAAAGGAATTATTAGCAATAGTAAAAATTTGTCAAAAATTTTTTTTTTGCCTAAAAGATTTTTATTAAGAACTGATAATACTCAAGTTAAGGCTTTTATTCAAAATAATTTGCCTTCTAAACCTGCATATAAAAGATATATTAAATGACAAACTTTATTAATAGAATACACCTTTGATTTTGAGAATATCAAATCTAATAATAATGTTCTTGGAGATTTTTTAACTAAAGACGGTTAACATCAAAGAAGAGATATTTGACTGATTCGAAGAAATGTCTAAAGACATCGATACTTTTCAAGCACAAATCAGTGACTTATTAGATATTGCTAGCTTCAACTTGATACCTAAAGAAGTTAAAGAGCTACTTCTTTCATTTCACCATATATGACAAGCCAAGATAAACTATTATAATTATTCAGAACAAAAACTTTATAGCCTAGTCAACAAGGCTAAGATAGTTGAAGATTCATCATCCACAGGCTCTTCTTCCCCAATAAAGGAATATAGTAGTCAACAGATTAAGCCAAAAAAGGCTACTATTAATAACATTTCTCAAAGGCCTAATACTACATGCAAATTGATGGTTTAGACAAATATCATGATTAATAGTCTTCCAATGAGTCATCTTGTTGTTCATGAACATTATGAGGTAATGAGAGACGTATACATTTACAAGATAAAGATACCAGCTACATTGATTTTTTTTTTTTGGGATATACCCTATATTTAACTTTTTATATGGAGCTCATCCTCAAGCTATTAAATATTGTTATGACTTTGGAATAATAAATGTTGTACACTCGACAAATACAAAATTTTCTGAGATATCATTACTTTCCTGATGGATTCAAGGAGTTAAGGATTATTATCTAAATAACCCTACAATAACCCCCGTAATGATACCTTGATATTGAAGATATTATTTGCTAGTCCAGATTTTCATGAAGATGACTGATATGATGCCTATCATCTTATTACTTTAGGAAAGGCAGAATACTTTGTCTTTACAGTGGATGCTAACTTAAGAAAAGAGTTTTCTAAATACACTTAAAATAATATCCATTATAGAAAAGGAATTGACATAAGAACTGTTATTTACAACAGGAAGGCAGCATTTAAGAAAGAATTTTGTATCTATACCTGAAAAAGTAATTTTTCTTTATCTTTTGTTTTACTAATTATAGTTCATCTTTAATGGATTTTATATATTGATACATATTCTCTATAATGCTTTCTATTTTGAACAAAGGTTTTTCCTTTGGATACTCTACACCACGCTCCTGCTGCATATGTTGATATGTATCATCTCTCCGTATTTCTTCAGCTTTAATATTTTATTTCTAATGTTAACAAAACATGAAGATTGAAAAATTAGTAGAGAAACTAATGAGTTAATTACTTCAAGATCATTTTAATGCTTTTTTTCATTATTAAAAAATTAAGAGGTGATTTATTTCATCATAATATAATATTTATGGAACCTTAATTAAATAATTAAAAAATGCAACTATAATTTACGTATTAATTGTTAATTAGAAACAATTAATTACCGTTTCTAATTTAACTTAATGTATGTGATATATGTCTAGATAATTAATTTGTAATTAGTTACTACATAGAAATTTATTATGATAAATACATCTTATAAAGTTGATCAATTGATAATAAATAACCCTAAAAGGTAATATTAACTTGAAATTTTCCATAGAAAAATTTGCTCTATTGTGAACGATTAGTATGCCTAAAAAGAAACGGCAATTCAGGGGCTAATGCTTTGGCATACATTTTTTCCACCTAGTAACAATGCAGTCACAAGTCTAACGAATTTCAAACTGTGAAAAAAAATAAAAAGAGTGTAAATGATCGAATATGTGCTGGCATTGGTCTCGAGTAGATTATGTAGCTTCTGCTTGAGTGCTTGGCTGAAGCTGGTTCTTGCATCTGACTTTAGTTCATCGCGTAATCGACAACAGAGTAAACAGAAAGATCATTTCGCGAGATTAGTACAGAGAGCCAGTAACCTAGCTTGGTTTAGAAATCCCATTACAATGCACACAGACGCCTTTAATTCTCATGTTTGGGAGGAAGAAGAATGGAGTATATTCTGGTTTTCCTCTTTTCCCTCGTTAGTTCCTTTCATTAGGAAATGGTGCAACAAAAGGTGGACAGGCTATGCCTGAAAATGTGCATATACCAACTTTGAGGTCCTTAGGTTTACTTCATCGTCTCTGCAATTCTCTACCTTTCATGCAAAGGACGCAAGGATTCGTATGAAAAACTTGGCTTCCAGCACCCACCCATATCTCTCTCCACAACAGTCTTCTCTTTTTTCATGAAAGGTAGTAACTATACTTAATGTCCCGTAGCTCTAGCTCAGGTGGATTAACTGGTTATCTATTATAAGATAGAGTCAAATCATTCCTACCTACATAACTTCATAGCTATATTGTTTTTGGCACAGTACTAAGGACCGGCATCAGTGACTGGCAGGCATACTTGCAGCAGCATTATTGCTGTATTGCTGTGAATACAGTTCTAGAAAGCAGGGGAAGGAAGCTGTGGATCTATATGAAAACAACGCAAATCATCAAGTATACAATGCAATGATAGATCATCCCCATGGACTCCACCTAAGGCTGAAAGTTTAATAACAATTCCATTATATCCTGACAGAAAGAAACCAACTCATTATATTTACATTCTTAACAAGCCAATCACACCTGATCATCAAGTCAACCAACGGCCAGCAGGAATTGGTCATTGTGCTGCTTTTCTCCTCTCATAATCTGCATCATCTGTAGGCAACTCATACCGACAAACAGGGCACGTATTCCTGATTCCCAGCCAAGGCAAAATACACTCGCCATGGTACCGATGGGTGCATGGCAACTGTTTGGCACGCTCTCCGATGTTAATCTCATCTTTACAAACAGCACAAAGAGTATTATTACTGTCTTTATCTGCTTTTGTCAAAACCACCGTGACAAGTCTCTCAACAACAGATTTTGCAGCAGGAGGTCGACCCATCAATGCAATTTCATTCTCTGCAAAATTTCCAAACAGCATCTCATATTCTGCAGTATAATGATGATCATCAAGATCACCAAGAGATGGCTCAACATTATGGTCTAGCTCCTGCTCCGCATTGGATTCCCAATTCTGTGCATTTAATAAAACCTGCCACTCCAAATTTCTCGATCCTCCTGCCCTCTCTAGATTCACCAAATCCTCGGGCTCAATTACTGATGAAATGGAGAGTGAGACAGATGCTTCCTCATCATCAACAAACAAGCTTTCAACACGACCATCCAATTCCTCCCACTCAAAATCCTCATTGTTTTCTCTACGATCGTCTAATTGAAGCGAATCCCAACAGAGAGGAATGGTAACACTCGCATCATTATCCTCGTCATCATCGTTATTATCATAATCACCGAAATGATCCAACCCATATTCATCCCCTGAACGAAAATCTATCCCTAAAGAATTCTCAACATCAACCTGCTCCGAATCCGAATCGGACTCAAACCCAACAACTCTAACCCCACCAGCGTGAACGCTAACCGCAGACTCAGCCTCACGAGATTTAAACCCACTAACCCTTCTCTCAACAAAGAAATCATCATCATCATCATCAATAACAACGTTAAGGCTATAATCTTCATCATCATTATTATTCAAATGCTCTATATTTTGAAACCCACAATTACTGTGACTATCTAAACCAAACCCTAACCCCATATCTAGCCCCAGATCATCCATCCCCGACTCACAACTATTCTCGATGACGCCGAAACCCAACTCGTTCATCGAATCGGAGCCAAATAGAGAACCCAACTCGGAACCAATCAGATGAGATTGCTCAACATGCTGCTGAAACAGATCCATGACGAAACTGACCTGGTTCTCGCGTTCCAGAAGATCCCGATCATTAAGGGCGACGGAATCGGGATCCATTGCGGCGTCGTCATCTTCGTCTTCGTTTATTTCCCCAATGTTGAAATTGGCGAGTTGGGCTTGTCGGTAATTGGAGAAAGGGGCTCTTGGTGAACGAGAGGAAGAGAAAGAAGGCAATAAGGGAACACCGTACTGGCGGCGACGTTGTTGGGAGTCATCGCCGGCGTTACGGTGGCGAAGGTGGTGCGGAAGGTAAGGGATATTGGCCATTGACAATAAAGCAGTGGGAAAGGGCCAACTTAATTTGTTGTCCCTCTCTCTCTCTCTCACTCTCTCTCTCTCAAATGTGAATGAAATCGAAAGTGTCGATTTTTCAGTTATTATGGTAAATATAATGGATTTAATAAATATATCAAATGTGACATGTAATTAACAAATTGTTTTAAATTTGTATGTTGAAGTCTGAAGTTTATTATAAATATATAGTCTTTTATTTGTTTATTACATATTTTTAATTATTTATTTGTATATTTTATTTATTTATTTATGCACTAATTTTTTAAAAATTAATTTATGCATTAATTCTTTTTATTGTACTTAGCTACTTTTTTTCTTCTATTCATTTTCAAATGGCTTTTATTTTTTTTGAATATTTATGAAAAATAATCTTTGTGCGGTTGGATATTTATGTATCTCCTGAGATCTTATACCTTAACGGGATTCCTAATAGAACGTTGTTGTTATAACAAAAGGCTCCTTTTATTGAAATAAATAAATAATTTTAAAATTGGATATCATCTCTTATTCGTGGTTTGGTGGTGACAATTTCTATTCTTCGATTAAGAAGCAACTATCCCAATAGTGCCTTTTCCTAACTAAAGAAATTGTATACAAAATCACAGTAAAATGCCCACCCACCTCTTAAACACATTAATACAATAATAGATTTAAGATTTAAGATTTAGAATTTAGAATTTTAGGTTTTAAATGAATGGGTCAATCTTAATTTCTTATTTTTTATTATTTTAATTAAAACATCACAATTTATAATATTAAAAGTTCACTTGTATGTTAATATGATGCTCCTCATTAAAAGAAGATACAAAATGGCTTAACTATGTTAGCCGTTAATTAATTATATTTGTCATAGATAAACAAATTAAACATTTAATTAAGAATTTTGGAATTTTAATTAATTTTATAAAATTTTGTAAAATTTTATATTTAAAATATAAGATATTCTTATGTTATTGTTAATATTAAAATAATAATTTTACACATGCAATTTTATATTTAAAAATGTAAACTTGCAAAATTACGTCTGATTAAAATTTGATAAAGGTTAACTGTTAGCCCCCTTAATATTGCAGCGCTCTTTTTGTTAGCCATTGGTGAGTCTTGTCTAATGACTAGTATAAATTAGGTACGAGGAAGGCATCCCAAAGGTACTAAGGTAACTAAGTAAGATCAAGCATAGTTCGAGCTTCAACTAGCTTTGATGGATCATGGGGCATTGATTGGCTTGGCTAAGGCAAGTTAGACTTGCCTAAGATGTCTTTGGTGAAACTAGGGATGAAATTACGCTCAAATGATGGACTATGGACAAACATACTAGACTATAGGTATGCATTGGTCAAATTATGTGCGAATGGGATCAGAACTTGGCTAACCTTTGCCTTTAGATGAAGACCATGAGTGATGTGGCAAAGTTAGTGGGATGAATCAACAAAGAAGTGGTAGGATATAGCAAAGACCATGAATGAGGTGTCGTGTCTTCATTTTACAAATGTTCTTTTTACTTATAAGTGAGATAGTAGTAAGATATGTAAACTACCCACTAAAGTAGTGTCTAAAGTGGCTAGGGATGTCAACCACTAACTAACTTAAAGACTTAGTGGCCTTATGCCTCTTTCTTGTATTCTTGCGCAACAAGTCTCCAAAAGTCTATAAATAGCCCATTTAAACAAAGGTTTCATTCAAATAGAAAGAGTTAAGAGTTTTTGTATCCTTTGTATCGATTGAGAGTAATATACAGGTTGGCAATTTTCTTATAAAGCTTTGTGCATCTTTCTTTTCTTATTGCTGTCCATTCTATTGTGTTGGCTTAGTGAATTTTGTCAATTTCGTTTGCCTTTATGGGAAACACCTTAAACATGAGGGATTTGATAAGGTTGATTTGAATTGCAAAAGTTCAATTGATGTATTTATACTTTGGCTCATTTTGTGTGTGACCTTAGAGTTCCTTGCAAATTCTTTGTAACAATTGGTATTAGTGCTGTGTTAGTGATTCAATAATGGGTGGTAGTAATCTGAACGAGCATGTTACACAAATGGAAGCACTCATTGCTCCTTTACCTACAGGTGAAGAAGAAGTCCCTTCTTATGCATCACATGTTAAAGGTCTTAGAGAGGCTAATCAAAGCGTTGCAAGATCAACTAGCTGAATTGATTAAAACACGAGAGGATGCAACCTTCGAGATGATCATCCTCAAACGTGCAATTGCAACTTAAGATGTGGGACATGCTGAAAGCACCCTGCTAAAAATGCGTGAAATAAAAATTTTTGAGGGCATTCATAATGTTAAGGAACTTGAAAACTTCTTGTGCTATATGAAGCAGTATTTTGTAGCTGCTAAGGTGTTGAATGTACAAAAAGTGAACGACAATGTATCTTGATTGAGATGCAAAATTATGGTGGAGAACTCAAACCTCTATTAAAATCAGTGTTCACCGACCTCTTGTTGATACATGGGAGAGGATGAAAATGGAAGTAAAGGATCAATTCCTTTCTAACAACACTATTTAGTTTTCAAGAGATGCCTTGAAGTGATTGAAGCATGATAGGACAGTAAGGGATTGTGTTGAGAAATTTAGTTCTTTAATGCTTGATGTTGAGAATATATTAGATGAGTACAAGTTATTCAACTTCATGTCAAGCTTACAAACTTTGGCATAAATGGAGTTACAAAGGTAAAATGTTAAAGATGTTGTGGGTGATATTATGGCTGCGGATGTGAATGTGGATGTGAGTCCTTTGATAGATTTTAGAATGCCAAAGGAAACCAAAACCTCTTCCTCTTCTCAAAAGTTGAAAGGAACTTACCAAGAGAAATGTGAAGGAGACCAAGGTGAGAGAAGAGAGAATGATTATAAAGGGAAGTTTAAACAAAGTGGGCGAACTAAGTAAGGAGAGAACTCTTCCAAAAAAATTCATGGTTGTTTACTATATAATGGCCCTCATTATGCTCATGATTGCCCAAGAAAGGAGAACTTGAATGCCTATATAATAGATGTAGAAAGTGAAAATGATCACACGATGTTTACTTAATGTCATCAATACAAAAATGAGTCCTTTCGAACACCTTATGTATATGAAGATACAAGTTAATGGGAAGGAGCTCATGACAAATGGTGGATATGAATGCCACTCATTCCTTTAATAGGTAACAAATGGTGCGAAAGTTGGGGTTAAAGCTTAGAAGACCCCTATAAAAATGAAATTTCCATGACAAAAGCACAAATAGTTGTAAGAGCTTCATATAATGTTTCTTTGAGTATGAGAAGTTGGTATGGGAAGTGTAACATGATGGTGATACCTCTTGAATATTTTGACTTAATTTTGGGCATCTACTTTCTCAAGATGGCAAAGGTAGTGTTATATCCATATCTTGGAGGTGTTTATGAATGATCAAAATTCATGTTACATAAATTGTTGTAGGTTTAGCAACGGAACAATTAACAAAACATCAATTATAGCTCTTGTTTTTGCCATGTTTATTGAAAAAGGCCTTAAGAAAGTTATGGAGAGTTACCTTGCAGCCATATAGGAAACTATAGAAGACCATATGGTAGAAGTCCCAGATGCGATTGAAAAAGTATTAGATATGATGCCTAAAGATTTAACAATGACTCTCCCTCCTCGTCGCAAAGTTAATCATAAGATTGAGTTAGTGCCAAGTGTAATTCCTCCTACCTGTGCCCTTATCGAAGTTGATCATAAGATTGAGTTGCAGAGTGGGTATTGCCAAGTATAGATTATCAATGGTGACAAGTAGAAGATGACATTCATAACTCAATATGACTCATGTGAATTTTTGGTCATACTATTTGGTTTGACTAATGCCCTACTACTTTTTGCAAATTGATGAATGATGTGTTGTATGACTTTTTGGACAATGATAATATGGTTTATAGCACTAACATGACAGAGCATATGCAGCACTTAAGGAAGGTGTTTGAATGATTGCAGTAAGATAAACTTTTGGTGAAGATGTAAACTTGTGAATTTGAGGAATTAGAAATAAAGTTTTTGGGATACTTGGTAAGCAAGGGCCAGGTATGAATGGATTCAGAAAAGATACAAGCAATTTTTGATTAGTAAGTTCCTAAAACAGTGAAAGAACTTAGGACCTTTCTTGGCTTGGTGAACAACTATCATCTATTAATTGTGGGGTGTTCGAAGAAAGCAACACCTTTGACGGATTTATTAAAGAAGAAACAAGACTAGTGTTAGGCAGATGTGTGCCAAGAAGCCTTTGAAATTTTGAAGGCTGCCATTTCGACTAAACTTGTGTTGAAATTATCAGAATTTGATCTTCCTTTTGAGGTCACATAGATACTTCAAACAAAGCTATTGGTGGAATCTTGATACAAGGACATGTTGTTATATTTGAAAGTCGAAAGCTTAATGATGCCTAGCAATAATACTCGACACACGAGAAGGAGATGTTAGTAGTAGTACGTTGCCTTGAAGCTTGGCAAGTATACTTATTGGGTACCAGGTTTATTATTCGTACAGATAATGTAGTTAACATTTTTTTAGTACACAAAAGAAATTATCTACAAGGCAAGCCCAGTGGTAAGAGTTTCTTGCTGAATATTATGACTTTGTATAGGAGTATAAAATCGAGGGATACAAAAATATGACAGAGACATTGAGTCAAATAGAAGTCTTCGCAGCCTTGTATTCTATCACTCGAGTTGAATTGAATCTATTGGAGTAAATCAAACTAGCAGCTCTGTTTGATAACATTTATGACCAAATTGTTAAGAAAATAAAAGATGGTGTTGTGAGACAATTTTATCTTGATGATGAAGGGTTACTAATGACAAAGAATAAATAGTTTTATGTGTCAAGTTTTGGTTCCTTATGAAACCAATTAATGAAGGAGATGCATGATTCACAATGGGCTAGTCACCCCGAAGTTGAATGGATGTTTGCACTCCTTTCTCAATCTTACTGCTGGTTAAAGATGGAGAACGACATTCAGATATATGTCAAAACATACCTATTTTGTCAATTGGATAGACCTGAAAGAAAGAAGGAGGCAGGTTTATTGTAGCCCTTGCCTATTTTAAAAAAACCATGGATGTCAATTTCGATGGACTTCATAGGTGGGTTTCCAAAGGTGGATGATATGGCTTCAATCATGGTGGTGATTAATAGGTTCTCCAAATATGCGGTCTTTATGCCAACTCCAACCTCATGTCCCTCGGATGTTGCTGTAGAGTTTTTCTAAAAAAATATGGTGAAACACTTTAGGAATCCAACGAACATTGTAAATGACCTAAATGCCCAATTTACTAGTTGATTTTGGACATCTCTTTTCAACATGATGGGGGAGTAAAATGAAGTTCTCAATTGCTAATTACCCATAATTAAATGGCCAAATAGGAAGAATCAATGACTTATTAGAGGAATACTTATGACATTATGTACGTATAACTCAACAAAATTGCCTAATTTTACTTAATGTTGCATAGTTTTGTTATAACGTGCACAGATCCTTGGTGAAAAAGAAAAGTCCTTTCAAAATTATTCTATGAGAATAACCACTTACCTCTCTCAAGATAGCCCAACAGATGTTGAGAGGAAAGTGTCTAGTTTCTTATCAAGTGAAGAAAAAACATGAATTATTAGATGAAGTAAGGGATAGTCTTTGTAAAGCTTTTAAACAGACAAAGAACCATATGGATTAAAGAAGAAGATCACTCAACTTTGATATTAAGGTTAAGGTACTTCTAAAACTTACTCCAAAAATTTGGAAGAAAATTAATTGTAAGCATGTGCACCGAGCGTTAGTGCCGAAGTATGATGGATCATTCGAGATCCTTGGAAAGGTGGGAAATGTAGCTTATCATTCAAGTTACTCGAGCGCTTAAAGGTGCATCCTAATTTTCATGTAAGTTTCCTTAAACTATATCATTAAGATTCAATAGATCCAAAAAGGAATCAAGTAAAGAGAGCTATACCGGTTGTAAGGAAAAAGTTCGATGATCAAATTGAAAAATTTTTGGATCATTAAATATTAGGGCAATCCAAGAAGAATCGAAGGATGGAGTTCCTAATTTAGTTGAAAAATAAACCAATCTCAAAGGCTACTTAGGAGAAAGACACTATCTTTTGACAATTCAAAGACCAGGTGTTACAACCTTCAATTTGTTCCAACGAGGACATCGAGTTCATCTGGTGGGGTTGGTTTGTTAGCCCCTTAACATTGTAAGACCATTTTTGCTTCCCATTGGTAAGCATGGATTAGGCATGAGGAAGACATGCCAAAGGAAGCAAGGTAAATTAACTAAGTAAGATCAAGCACGGTTCGAGTTTCGATTAGCTTTAATGGACTGTAGGGCAGTGATTGGCTTTGATAGCGTGAGTTATACTTGCCTAAGATGTCTTGGTGGGACTAGGGATGAAATTATGCTCAAATGATGGACCATAGATGAACATACTAGATCATTGGTGCACATTGGTCAGACTATGTGTGAATTGGCTCAAAACTAGCTAACATTCACCTTTGGATGAAGATCATAGGTGATGTGGCAAATTTAGTGGGATGAACCATCAAAGAAGTGGGAGTGCATGAAAAAGAACATGGATGACGTGTCTTGTGTTCATTTTATGTATGTTCTTTTTACTTAGGAAGTGAGATAGTGGTAAGATATGTAAACCACCCAGTAAAAGAGTGCCTAAAGTGATTAGGGACGTCAACCACCAACTAAGTTATTGACTTAGTGGTCTTGTGCTTAATTTATTGTATTCTTTCCAAAAACAAGTCTTTAAAAGCCTATGAATAGTTCATTTAAGCAAAGGATTCACTAAATTAGAGAGTTTTAGAGTTTTCATATCCTTTGTATTGATTGAGAGTAATATAAAAATTGGCAATTTTAATATAAAGCCTTTTGCATCTTTCTCTTCTTATTGTTGTCCATTCTATTATGTTGGCTTAATGAATCTTTGTCTTTATCAAGAACACCTTAAACACAAGGGATTTGCTAAGATTGAGTTGCATTGCAAAAGTAAACTATTATACTTAGAATTTGGCATATTTTGTGTGCAAACTTGGAATTCCTTGCAAAGTCTTTATAACATTAACCATGAATAAGTATGTAGTACTTTTTTCCCCCCAAAAGGATATAGGAGGAAACCATCATAGTAAGAAGCCTAGTTTTAAACAATATCATTCCAATTGATGAATAAGATGTTTAAAAAATGGTTATCTAATAACGTTTTATAACTTAGGATGGTACTATGTTGGGTTGGATCTAGTTTGGTGTCAATATCAGTCTAATCCAACCATTAAATCTATGACTCAAATTTTTTCCAAGCTTAATCAGTGGGTGAAAGATTGGGTTGCTTAGGCTTTTTGGGTCGAATCTCAAGTTAATTCCTCAGGCTTGAGTCTGACCTAAAGTTCGGTCAAATTAGACCTGTCATGTTGACTTTAGATCCAACTCGAGCTTAACTAATAACATAAGGATAAAGATTAAAAAGCAAAAGAAAATTACACAAAATTGGAAAATTGACCTAATGCATTAAATTAAAGTTAGTACACAAAAAATTCTTAAAATTCTCCTTAGTTCACCATTTCTTTTTTTTTTTTACATTTGAAATGGATTCAAAGGACTCTGGATTGTAACTTCAACACTTGGCCTACGATCTTCCCTTCTTTATCATTCATTTTTTTTTGGTTACAAATTACTGCATCTTACTTATTTTATCTATTGCTAAAGTTTTTTATTTTACTTAGTCATTATTATGCTCCTATTGTTTTAAAATAGATAAGTTAGCTATGAGTTGTCAATAAAAAGCATTATGTTCTTCATAGGATTTTTGGAAATTGTTTTAGTTAAGTTATTTTAAAAGAAGTTTATTAGTTTAAGTTTTTTAAGAGAAGTTTGTTAAATTTAAGCTTATAAATTAGAATATGATGAAATGTTCTTCATGTCTTATAATTCATAATAAAATTTCATTTTTCAAAATATTTAGTTTCCTCTTTTTTTAGTTATACATTTTTCTTTTTCTCTATTTCTTATATGGTATCCAAGTTTTGCTAAAACACTTTTACTACTCTTTCTTTCTTCTTATCTATCATGTTTTATTTGTCTTATTGGAGGAGATTGAAAATTGTAGATAGAGATGGAATTAGCACATAGGAAATAGTTTAAGCACACAGTATAGTGTCGAGAAGCTTGTTAGGGCAAACTGGAGAATGTGTATGGAAGTATATCTTCATGGTCAAGACACATGGGATTTAGTTATAGAAGTTGATGCTAAAATTCCTATAAATACTCTAGAAAATGTAAACCATAGAGAAAACAAAAGGTTAATTGTTGAAACGCTCTCTTTTCTTTAAGAACTTCAATTAGCAAATAGTTCATTAATTATTTTCGTGATATAAGTTCACCAAAAGATATATGGGAAACAGTTGAGAGGTTGTTTTCCAAAAATAATATAGTAAGGTTTCAATTAATAGAAAATGAATTTTCAGCCTTAACACAAGAAGGTATGTTTATCTCTGAATATTTCTCGTGGTTTAAAAGTATTTGTACTAAAATTTCAAAATTAGATGCGGATGAAAAGATCAATGAAGCAAGACTCCGAAAATATCTCATTCAAGGATTAAAGGATACACTCTTTTTGTTACTTCCATTCAAGGATGTGCTAATATAAAAAGCTTGCTTTCTAATTAGGAGGATTTAGCGAAGCAAATGACAAAGAATTTTAATTCAAAGACTATTCTCTTCTTAAAGGGAAAATATAACAAGAAAGAACGAACAAATGTAGGAAAAAGCTACTAATGATAGTTCACAAAATTGCTACATATGTGATAAAATTGGTCATATCAAGAAAAATTGTGAGTAAGCTTTCTAAAGCAAATGTTTTAAGTAAGAAATAAGATGAGGATCAATTAAAATGGTAGCAATGCTTCACTATAGAAGTAGTTAAAGGAAGGAACAATGTTGCTGTTGAATCAACACAAGTTTAAGCACTTTTTAATTATGAAATATATGAAGGTGAATAAATTATTGATTCTAGTTGCTCTCACCATATAACTGAAAATGATTCACTACTCTCAGATATGCATCAACACAAAGGAGAGTAGGCTATTGTTACAACTGAAAATTTATCCCATCTAGTAGCAAAAGAAGGAGTTGTGAAGATTGTCATAAGTGATAGGGGTATAGTTAAGCTGAATGACATCTTTCATGTTTAAGGTTTAAAAAGAAATTTAGTTTCAGTTTATAAAATTACATATTTTGTAAAACTTTGTTTGTGCCCAAGGAAGTAAAAGTTATTCAAAATGTGAAAAGTATATCTGATGAGGTTGTTACCTATGGTAAGAGGAAAGGTTCCTTATTTTTCATATCAATAGAAGCTTATGTGAAGAAGATAAGCTAAACTAAGAATGTGAATATTTAGTATGTCTAGTTGGGTCTTTTAGATTACCAACTGTTACAACAATTTTCTCAGAGAAGTTGGTGGATGGCATACCAATTCTATAAAATGTCCCTACAGATGTAATTTATCAAGGATATCAATTTGGTAAGGCACATCATTTTCCTTTCTAAAGTGATCAAATCGTAAGTTTGCCACGTTTGAATTAGTTCATACGGACTCTAATCAAAGCATCAAGTTATAGTGGATATCATTATGTCATGGTGTAGGTAGATGACTTTAAGATACACTTGGGTGAAATTTGTAAGAAAAGAGGAGAGAAGTTTTATCAAAGTTTACTGACATACCAGAGGATATTCGAGAACATACCATACGGGAATGGCATGTTAGGACAATCACATTAACACATTTTAAGGCAACACACATATCATAAGCAAATCAATATTCATTTTGGCCCATTTCATTAACAAATATATCCTGTAAGGCCCCAAATTGTACCCTAGTTGGAATGTTACATGTTTATGAAAGTACATGTATGATAGGTGTTAAAAATTTTTGATATGATTGGGAATTGCATATGACTTGAAATTTGGTTTAATGGATCATACTTAGTGAATTGGAATTAATTAACATCATTAGAGAATTGAGGTATTAAAATGAACATTTGTAATAGAAACATGTCTAGTGGTAAGATAAGTTAGTATATGAAAATTAGTATGACTAAGCCTATACTTTGAGTAAATTTTGGCATAGTTAAATGTTTGACAAATGGATTAATTATTATGTGACAAATGGACCAATCTTGGAGTGACATGTGGACTAATTGTTTAAATGACAAATGGAAACTAATGTGTGGATTAGTGGCAGCATCTTAATTAGGCAAATGGCATTACATGCTTAAGACTTATGGCTTTGTAATTTGATGACACCTAGCTTATTGATGGGGCAATTCTAGCAGCCGTGTTTCTGCTTCCTTCATTCTCTTCTCCACCGAATTTTCTCTTCTTTTCTTTCTGCATTGTAGTATTAATCTTAGCTAACTTGTTGCACGAAAATCATACTTTAACCCTATATAAAACAGCTAAGAAATCAGTTCAAAGTGGTCTCCATATTACTATCTGAAAATCACTTTGTTTTCGTCTTGAGGTTGTGTTGATTAGCTAGTACTTTGGAGTTGAATTTTAAGTTAATTAGGTAAGGGAATGATAAACTTGATTTCATGTTATAATATGAAATGTTCGATAGTTGAATTGATTAGAAATTTTGTTAAGATGATGAGAATTGAATGCTGGAAAAATGATATCCTTGTATGATAATTTCTTGTTTGGTTTTAATGTGTGGAAGATATTGATTTGTAGGTTAATTAATGAATGAATTTTAAGTTGGTTCTGGACATGAAATTGATGTACAATTGAGGCATGATTAAGGTGGAATTGAAGTGGAATTGATGAACTATGGTGAAGGGGCATTGAAGGTGTAAGACGTGAGTTAATTGCAGTGGTTCCATTGAATAGACATCGGTATTTAACTTATAACTTGAATTGTAATTATCTAAATGGGGTGATTTTAATTTTATATTAAACTATATACATATGTCTACAATTTTCATGAAGGAATAGAATTTTATTTATGTCTCTAAGGGTTTTGAAATTTGGCTCAAAATTGAGTTTTGGATTATATCACTGCTTGAGAACATTCTGTAGTATTGTGGGTATAACTATAGGAATAATAAACCAAATTGTATCAAATTTAGTTCATTAGAAACTTAATATATAAAGGAACATTTTTTTGGAAGAATATAATGCCTAGAAACATCAGTTTCTATATTAGAATGGCCATATAAAACTGACCCAAAACCTGTCCTGAGAAGATCTGGAAAAAGTGTAGAAAGTGGTTGGAAATATTCTGATGGCTTAACTCACGATGGTGGGAATGCCTCCACGATCATGGGAAGGCCATCAATGTGAGTTATTCTTCTTTTATATGATGTTTGAAAGAACAAATGGTAAGGTACTTTCCTATGATGCATTTAGACTTGAATGGGACTTGAAAATGAACCTAGATGATGTTAGATTAATTGAGTAAAAATTTAATTATTGATTGTTAATTGAGGTAACTACTTAATGAATGTGTGGTTAGTGAATACTATGTCTAATGTTGAAATGTATGGTGTGTTCAAGGATGAATGTGTCCTTATGAATACAAAAGTGTTTCAAAGGGTTTATGCGATGTAAATTGAATATGACTATTTATAAATTGGAAATTTGTGTAATTATATGAAATATGTAAATACATAACCCGTTTAATGGTACATTATTACAAATGTTTATGCTCATAAGGTATGTTAAGTTTAAATGGATGTGCATGTATATGTTCAATTTAAGGAAAGTAGAATAAAGACATATATTATACACTACATCTTTTACATGTGATTCTGAAACCTGAAATAGTTTGTTTGAAAATTGTTAAGTCCTAGTCGTAGGTAAATAGGCATGCCTAAAAGGGTCTGTAGCTACTCTTATGACACTTCAATGTCAACACTTCGGTGTTTCCTGATATTAACACTTCGGTGTCTCCTGATATTAACACTCTGATGTCTTCTAATATAGACACTTTAATGTTGAGACATAAGTCTCTCATGTTCTGTGATACCAATCATAAGTAGCTCCTATTCTGGTCTCATTACCTACTTCTATAAAAAGGATTAGCAAGCTAACCTAGTTTGTATTTTGATACATGTCTGATTATGTTATAAACAAGTTTTAAATTGAAATAAGATACATTCTGATCTGATTCAAGATGAATTTTGATTTGATAAAAGTTTTAATCTGTTATGGCATAATTATGTTCTGTTTTGAGACTTGTGCATTCTGTTCCAAAGCAATGACATTCTGTTATGATATTTATATGTTTTGCTCTGTATTGACGAATCACAAACTGTTCTGAGATGTATAATGTTTGGATTGCTCCATTATATGAACAATTAAAGATTGTTAGTGATATGATCAGATTCTGTACATATGAATGCTAGATGACTATTAGAGTCAGTCGCTAGTTTATTTCTTGTTTAGTTATTCCCCACTAAGCTATATGCTTAGCAAGGTAGTTTTGCCTCTGTGTAGGTTCTGATAAGAGGTCTTAAAACTGGGACAAAGGCAACCGCAATGGCCAAAAAGACTATGTTTTGTTCTGGAAATGTTCAGTTTGTTTTTGAATTATTTTTCAATGTAATAAGACATTTTGTATTTTATGTTTTGTTTAATGGTTTGTAATAACCTTAATACAATTTGGATTTGGATTTAAAGCTTGTATGTAATAAGTGCCATGTGTATGTTATGTTCTAAATATGACCCAATCATTGATGAATGAAATGTATGCTCCTTGATTTTCTGGAAATGCTTTAGTATGTTTTGGATTATTTTGGTTATGTTTTGTATAGCATCGGCTTATCCTCCCAGCGGGTATGTGGGTGTTACATATCTGGTCATAAATGTCATTACATTTCAAAATTTACATGTACATCATACAACAGTTGAAAAATGTTGTTCTTGATGCATAATGATTGTAGACATCTACAGGTACAATTGATCCCAACCACTAACTCATGTCTAAATGCAGTAGCTATACTCCAACTAGACTAGCTAGATCTCTTCTGAACCTGAAAGACAATGTTACAATTTTGATAAATTTGCAAACTCAGTGAGCGAATCATCATCGATTTACTTACTCCAGTCAGAATACAAAGTCAAGTATTTAACCAATTTCAAGAAGTTTAACACATCATCCAGTATCAAATCCCACATCACATTTTGTCATATTTCATCAAGTACAAGTACAACATATATACAAACATTTCATAAAACTATTTTAGAATAATCTGTTAATTCATCTCAATCATTTATATGATACATGTAAAGTTATATATATATATATATATGCAAATGCACACGTGACTCTATTTTCATTTTACTTTTTTGTGACTGAGCGCTTATTTACTGTCCCGTATTCGTTGTGGATACCTGGCTCATTTCATTTACTGTCCTGTATCTGTTGTAGATATCAGGCTCATTATTAATTGAACCTGTAGCTCTTTGCGCATAATTCCTAAGCGTAAAGCTCTTTTTGACGTTGGTCACTTCAGTCTCAACTCCTTTATCTGATTATGCATATCAATGTAATAGAATGCATCAATTCACATAATATAATAGCAATACTTTTCATTCAATGAGTTCATATCATTTATCTCATTCTTCAGACTGGCATTCAACATTCAGTTGAGTATACATTCCTTATTACACATACAATTTAAAAACACTTCCATAAGTATCAAACTCCTAGGACCAATAATGTCCAGAATCATAGCAATCATATAAGTAACCATTTAATAACTGAAAGTTAACCAAAAACAATTCAATCATAGTGAGAAACATCTAGTTTAACTCACAGTACACTCTAAAAAAGCTATTACCTTGATAATCCAGCAATGTCTAGCTATTGATGATCACCATACGCGCTTCTTGTCATGCATACACATATAGTTCACAAATCACTAACTTAGTTAATCATATGATTATTCAATCATTCATATATATATTTATACCATGTTTTAATGCATGCTCAATTGACTTTTCGGGTATGTATTTATATATAAAAATCTTGACCCTTCAAATATTATAGCTTATATGCTACTATTTTGCAATCAGGTTTATACCTTAAGTAAGCTTGATTTATTCCCATTTCATCATTCATGCATTCACCAAAACTTTCTACCAAGATATCTTAAAACAATTTCCCAATTCTCATTCATTCATACCTAGTATACATTTCTCATATCCTTTGGATCATATTTGCATTCATAAGAACACTTTTACTCTTATAACAATTCATAATTTCTAGATTTGGATACATTGATATGAAAACAATCCATTCTTTAAGTTATGCTACCAATTAACAATATAAACTTATCAAGCTTTTGATCAATTAATCAAGCAACATACTACGTTCATTCTTAGCCTTATCAAGTCCAAATACACCAATTTAGAGTAACTTATCCTCAGTTATTTAAAAAACACACAGAACTGAGATTATCATTTCAAAGCCATACCTATGATCATGGAGGACCTTCCCATGGTCGTCGGATGAGTCCCACAAAATGCACTATCCAATTTCCCTTAATTCTCCACGAATTTCATCTACTTAAGATCATCATTAACACTTCAAATTTTCTAGAATTCATACTCTCAGAAGCTACTTCAATTGGTGTTAATGTAGCTTCCATCTTGGTTAAATTAAAGCTCTCTAAATTCTATTCATTTATGTCACTAACAATAATTCTTACACATATATTAACATACCCCTTTTTTTAGATTTAAAAGAAAACTCTTTCATATCAAATTCAAAACACCTTCATAACAGTCTATTAATTATACCTCAATTCGTCATCAATTTCATCTTAATTTTTAGCTTAAAATCATTCATTTAATAGCTCATAAACTATTATTTTTCATGCATGCTAAATAGAACATAAACTACCATTCATGCTTCATTTTCCCATCACATATTTAACACAAATACTTCAATCAATCAATCCCCAATTTAGTCATCATCAAGTTCTATTATTTTATATCACAAAAGATAAGTATTTTACTTACTTGTTTAGCCCAATTGTCTCCTCAAATATCAACCTAGCTTAGCCTTAGGTGCATGCACGATCATCCCAAAGGTAGTGACAAGAAGAAGACAGCAAAATCTGTCTACCTTTATGAAGAACTCAACCAAGTTTTTGAGGTGATAATGGATATAATTTAGACAGAAGTTCAAAGCTATAAGGGAGAAGTGAATTTTGGTGGTGAGAAGGAGGAGAGGGATGAATCACAGCAGAAACAATGAAGAAGATGATTTTGCATTAGTTTAAATTAATAGGCGCAAGGTGTCTATATATTATAATGACACTTGTCATGTTTGCATGCACACCACTTGTCCTCACCTTCTGCTGCCAAACCTAGGCCATTTGTCACTCAATTCTACTGCTATATGTCACTTATTTCTTAGGCTTAGTCATCCTAATTTTCCACATGTCAACTTGTCTTGTTGAGTGCTCATACCATCTTTACAATGTTTTTCAAATTCATAAATCATGGTGTATGCTATTATTATGCATATGAATGAAATCATAAAATCATGTCGTAAATGTAGCAAATTCATTCTATATGATGCAACTCATGATACTTAGTAATCTAACACTTTAATCCCTCAACAATTCAAGAGATGGGATATTATAACTATAGGTTGGATTATAAGCCTAGTTGCAAAAATGGTAATATTAACATCCATTTTTTCTCTTGCATTTTTTAAGAATTTGAAATTGTATAAAGAATGTATTTCTTTATAGAGAATTGGATCACGAAGTATTCATGGAGCAACTTACGCCTTAAAGCAATATCATTACTATGTCTATCGAATAAAGAATGCATTATATAGTCCCAAACAAGCACCATGTCTTGATATGGTAAAGTTGCTTAATATTTTTATTTTTTTTTGTAGATTAAAGTTTCTGAGGTAGATTCTAGTTTATTCATTAAATTAGAATCAAATATGCATTTCTTGGTTTTATTATACGTGGATGATTTGATAATTATTGATAAAAATGAAGCTGAAATTTCTATGCCAAAAAAGAACTATCAGTTTGTTTCAAAATGAAGAACCTAAGGGAGATTAATTGTTTTTTTGGTCTAAAAGTTGAAAGATCATATCAAGGATATTTCATTTTTAAAGTACAAAGGAGCTCCCGTAGCATTTTGGCCTAGACAATCAAAAGAAAAAGGCATTGTAATAGAGCTACAACTCAATAAAGGGAAATTATTAAAGAATGCTAGAAAATTCAAATAAGTTATTGATAGTTTAAATTATTTAAGGGAAACTATTAAAGAATGCTGGAAAATTCAAATAAGTTATTGATAGTTTAAATTATTTAAATATCATAAGACCTAAGATTTCATATTCCATTAGTGTCATTTTCCAAGTTATGCAAAACCAAAGAACTTCTTATTTAGATGTTGCTAAGATGATTCTTTGTTGTGTTAAGGAGATTACTAATTATAGTCTCACATATAAGAAGGATATTTTTTTGAAAGAACATACTAACATAGATTGGGCAAGTAATGTAGTTAATTATTAACAAACTTTATGATATTGTCCCAATACTGGTTTTACTGCTATTTTATAGCATAATAAGAAACAATCCATATCTTTGTTTCCTGATATTTCTTTTACAGGTTCGTCTTACAGCTCTAACAACTTAACACAACTGATGCCTAATTATATTATATCTTCTCACCAAAATCTACTAAGTCTTGACAACCCCTCCATTGATCATCTTGATTAAGTTAACCATCTATTCGTCTTAAAGAATTCAATGTTAATTTCACTATTATTTCTTTATACGAATCTCGTAACTATCGTTAGGCTAACTCTAACCCCTTATAACATCAAGCAATAGTGGGAGAATTATAGGCTCTCTCCAATACCAACACTTGGAACTTAGTTGGCCTACCTTCAGATAAGATTGTTATTAGCTATAAATGAGTCTATAAAATCAAGACTCAAGCTAGCAGATTAGTTGAAAGATACAAAGCACAATTGGTTGCAAAGGGGTTTACTCAAGAATAGAGAGTTGAAAATGAGGAAACCTTTGCCCCATTAGCTGACCTAACTTTAGTGCACAATCTAATTGTCATAATAGTAAGCAAGCATTGTCAGTCAGTTTATGTTACTTATCCAGATATCATTCATATAGTTCATATTGTCAGTCAGTTTATGTCTACACCTAGTACCACTTACTTTTTTGTTGTTCTTCGTACACTCCAATACATTCAAGGCACCTTATTTCATGGACTTTACTTTAGTCATTCATCTTCATTAGATTTATGTCTATAATCTTATGTCGATTGGGCTAGAGACCTAACTAATCGTCAATCTACCACTAGGTACTATTTCTTTCTTGGCATATCTCTCATTTTTTTTCACAACAAGAAGCAAACTATTATCTCTTACTCAAGTACATAATTAGAATACGAGCCCTAGTTTACACTACCTTTGAACTTTCATGATTACGATGGTTACTTTAAGACATTGATGTTATCTTTTGTTCAATAGTTCCTCTTTTAGGTGATAATTATAGTGCTATATAAATTGCTCATAATGATGTCTTTCATGAACGAACTAAACACATCAATATTGATTGTCATCTTGTGTGTCATCATATGCTTCAAAGAACTATACAACTTTTCCCAATCTCATCTCAAGCACAAATTGTTGATCTTTTTACCAAATCACATCTGCCTTGACATTTTCAAGATCTTCTCTCCAAACTCAAGTTATCATCTTCACTACCACCTTAAGTTTGAGGGGCATATTAATGTATATTATCATATATTCACGTAATCTTTACTTTAATCAACTATCCATTGTAATTAGCCTTTGTTTTCTTCTAAAATAATGTACATTAATGTTATATGTTATTGAGTTGATCCGTTGCTTTTGTTAAAGACACTTAAACTTTATAAATAGGAGGATATACATCATATTATAGACACACAAAAATACAAAGGGTATTTCTACATTTTTTGTTTGTTCTCTATTTTTACATCTAGCATTAAAGCTGAATATGCGATAACAATAATGGCAACACAAGAATGCATTTTACTGACTTGTTTGATGGGAAATACTTTCAATGTAGCTCATTATATTGTATAAATTCAACGTAATAATGAGAATGTTGTCAGATTTGTTTCAATGTATAAAGTACATTTGAAGTTTTCATTATTACGTTTGGCAGGAGATGTCGGATCAAAAAATTAAGTTAAGACATATTTACAAAATACTTAGAAAGCTTAAGTTTGAATTTTTTAGAGCAGTTCTTTAAGTTATTAATCATAAATAAATTAAAGAGGAGTGTTACAAATTAGTACATCTTAATTAGTTTATCTACTATCAAAATTTTAGTTTTATTTAGTCATTATTCTGTTCATAATATTTTGGAATAGATAAGTTCACTATATTATGTCAATAAAAAAAACTTTGCTTTCTAAAAGATTTTTGAGAATTATTAAAAAAATTGATTTCTTTTAAAAGAAGTCTATCAAAGTCACACTAAAAAAATTTAATAAGTTTCAACTGATTTAAATAGTGTTCTTTGTGTTTTAGAGCCTCAGCACTGGCACAATATGATCCATAACTCTTCTTTGGGCATCTTACTATTCTAAGCACTCTATAGTCATGCACCTCTGACTCTCCATTTCACTTGAATAGCACAAAATTTTAGATCATATAGATACTTTAACAAAAAAAGAAAAGTTTTAACTCAGATTATAACAAATCTTGCTTGGGCCTGCAACATGTAAAACAACAAGTGGACCTTCACTGTAAAGATCAAAATTTTAAAATAGTTGAAAGGGTTTACTTGAGATTGAAATTATATTGACAGATCGTCGTCTTCAAAAGGCCAACAAAAAAGCTTGAGAAGTGTTTCTATGGTTTATGTAGCCCTTTTATTGGATCGGGAAAGTGACCTATGGGTTAGAACCTCCTCCAACAGTAAAAATCCACTTTTGTACCATGTTTCTATTTTGAAACACTATCATGGCACATGGATGCCACTATGTTGCCCCTTTCCTCCTACTATTTTAGGTTCTCAACCCCCTCAAGCACCATTACAAGTCATGAGAACATCTTAAGTTATTGTTCATGGTGAACCAAAAATTCAGATCTTAGTTCAGAGGACCACCCAAAATGAAAATAAGGAAATATGGGAAACCCTAGTTTCCTTTAAAGTGATGTACCTAAATTTGGACCTTAAGGGCAAGGTTAATCTTCATAGTTTAGGCAAACATAAGTGGATTGGGTAAGTCAGTGGAGAATAGGTCACAATCAAATATTAAAGGAAATAATCTTAGAGTTTCTAGGCTTATGCATAAAAACCAGGCGCTTGGATGGATGACAGACTTTACAACCACCTAAAAATATTCTAGGGAACATTAAAGTTATAAAGAATTAAGGTTGTTAAACATATATCCTAGATCTATGATCCTAGGAATTAGTTTTTTTCTACTTCTTTCTCTATGTATTTAAACTTGAGGTAATGAATACAAAGCATATTATCATGGAGACCTATCCCTCTCTCAAGTACGGATAATTTGGGGATTGTTTGGCTCCATTTTCATTTTTTGTTGTAATTTTTACTTTTTGTTTTCTATTTTTTGTTTTTATTTTTCTTTTAAATAAAAATAAAACTTGTTTGGTTATTAATGTTAACATAATTATATTTTTGCTACTGATGATAATTACATATAGATAATCTCTCATATAATATTTATTAATAAATTATTAATAAAAATTATTTTATTTTATTAAAATAAATATTTTTATTCTTTTTTTATTTATAAACTTTTATTTATTTTAAATGTATTTTAATTATTAAATCAATTTTTATTTAAAATTTATATATTTTGAAGATATTTTAAATTTAATTATATTTATTAATAATTATAAAATTAAATTATTCATAATTTTAGCTCATTTAATATAATATTAAATTAAATTATTCATAATTTTAGGTAATTAAATATAATATTAAATTAAATTATTCATAATTTTAGGTAATTAAATATAATATTAAATTAAATTATTCATAATTTTATTAATAATTAATATATTAAATAATTAAATAATATATTTTGTTGATGGTAAATTATATTTTGAAAAAACAAAAACAGAAAACAAAATTTACTTTTTATGGTTTTCATAAATTTTGAAAACTGAAAGAAGCCAAAACTAAAACAGAAACAAGTTTTTTACTAAATTTAAAAAAAAAAACAGAAAACTACAAAAATAAATAGAAACAAATAGGCCCTTAGTTATTCTCTCTTATAACCCTCAGCCTCTATTATTACCAGCTATACCATAGGAGAAACTAGAATTGTGATTAGCATTTTGAGTTATCTTTATAGCTATACGAGCATTAGGAATAACACCATCCTTGACTACGAATTCAACTATAAAAGTAACTTCTTCATTGAACAATAAAATATATAAATCATCAAAAGAGATAGTATTAAGACACATCTATAAAGAATGAGTCAAGCTATTATCCAAATCAATACTAATTGATCATGACAAAGCCATACAAGCCAAATAGGATTAGGTTGATTATCAAAGAGTGTTTTTGGTGGCGAGGCTGTTGCTCCGTCAATATGCTTAACAATATCATAATTGTTAATGTATAATGTATATTTTTTATACATTATATATTTACGTAATAATTACAAAGTATATTCTTTTGTATATTCTTACGTAAATTCATATATAAATACTCCCTTATTTAATAGTTTTAGGTAATTTTATTGTTTAGGTAGCAATTGTTCTATATCAAACTCTTTTACTCTTCACGAAGATCACAATGGTGCAAACCTCATCCTGAAAGACTAACCTACATTCCCTTACGTGCCACAAGAAGATCAACATCGAGTTATGAAATTCCAGCTTTTTACTGCTAAAGACAACCTAAAATGACATCATTTAGATCATTCAACCAAAGTAATAGCAATATCAAATAAACTTATTGTTGGTGTTATTACATCTAATATTTAAATATCTCATCTCAGACATCTTTCTAACTTTAGACTTGAATCTTTAATTTCTAGTGGTTCCTTATGTCAAATAAAAAAAAGAAATTTTGATTGTAGCTGAAGCCAAATTTCTAAAAATCATACTTTACCTTTTATTAATATTGATTTTATTTCTTTGGTACCTTTTGATTTAATTCATTATGACATTTGTGGATTTACTCTTTATGACGTTAATGGATGTTTACGATATTATGTGATCTTTATTGATGATTTCTCTAGATGCGCATGGATTTACTCTTACGTCATAGATCTAAAATATTTCATGTTTATTCTCACTTTACAAGCATGATTCAAACTCAAATTTCTTACATAATGCCATGGGATATAAAGAAAAATATTCTACTCATTTTCTTGATCAACAAAGACATGTTGTTCAAAGATCTTGTCTAGATACATCTCAACAAAATGTTAAGGCTGAATGAAAGCATAGACATATACTTGATAATATTCGAGCTTTTCTCATTTCTTTTTTTTTTGGTCTAGAAACCTTTTAGGGAGAAGCTACTCTTACAACTGTGTATACTATCAACCATATTCCTACTCCTATTATAAGTAATATCTCTCCTTATGAATGTTTATATAATCATACTCTTAACTACCAAACTCTTAAAATCTTTGGCAGTGCTTATTTTGTTCTTCTCTAACCATATGAATATATCATACTAGAACTACATGTATGATTATATTATTTCCCAGGGTATGGGATAGAACATAAAGGGTATAGGTGTTAGGATCCTTTTTCATAAAGACTTCGTATTTTTCAATATATGACCTTTTGAGAAATTAAGGTGTTCTCATCCTTTTCAAAATTTTGTGTCAATGAACCTCCTTGTCAATTTTTCTTTGATTCCATTATATTCTTATTTCTTTTCTTTTATTATATAATGTCATCTAATTGTTCCAACAATTTGATGTAATATATGTTTGATCCTATCATATCTCCACTAATTGTCAAACCATCACCTTCTTCAGATGATTCCTCACTATCCATCCAATCATCAGAACCTTTTATAACCTAACTTGCTTTTTCTTTTTATACCAATCGAGTAAGTCAACCTTTTATTCATCTTTGAGATTTTCATGTTTATTCTACTATAATCTCCTTATATAAACCTCGCACATATTGTTAGGCAATTTTTGACCCTCTATGGCAATAAACAATGACAAAAGAATTACAAGCACTTAATAACACCAATAACTGGGACATAGTCAACTTACCTTCAGGGAAGTAAGTTGTTGGATGCAAATAATTAAAATTTGAGCTAATGGATCAGTTGAGCAATAAAAACCTGACTAATTTCTAAAAAATTTACTCCATATTATAGTATTGACTATGGTGAGACATTTTCTCCTGTAGTACGTTTAACATTAGTCCGTAGTCTTATAACAATTGTTGTTAGCAGGAATTGACCATTATTCCAAATGGATGTTAATAATGCCTTTCTTAATAATGATCTTATAGAAGAAGTGTTCATGTAACCTCCACCTGTTATGATCATCCACCCTATGAGGTTTGTCGACTTCGTAAAGCCTTGCATAAACTAAAACAAGCTTTTTAAGCCTAGTTTGCCAAATTTAGCTCCACTATTAGCCTCCTTGGTTTTCAATTTAGCTCCTATGATCTTGCCATTCATTCCTAAAATTACTTAAGAGTACACTCTTCTTCTTCTTTATGTTGACAATATGATAATTATTGGTAATGACATTTAGGCTATTTTGACTCTTAAATTATTTTTACATCAACAGTTTGAGATGAAGGATTTAGGTAATTTGAGTTATTTGAAGTTTCTTATAACGAATTTGGCTATTATCTCTCATAGGCAAAATATGTTGTAGATCTTATGTCTCAATTAAGCATCACTAACACAAAGATTACTACCACTTCCCTTGAACCCAATGTTTATCTCTCTACTACTGATGAGACTCTCCTCTAGGATAACACTCTTTATTGTTAATTAGTTAGCAGTATTATATATTGTTAAGATATTATATATATATATATGGCATTTTAATTGGACATATAGGATATAATAATCATATTGATATTTGACACGTGAGTAATTGGATGGGTTGTGCTTAGAAGAAAACATAAAATAGTGGCTACTGTGTTTTTGTAATTGGAATGTTATTTTTACGGTAAAAAATTAATGAAGCTAGTGAAGTGGTGATGTTTCAGTGGGGCTCTCTTTGTTGCGTGTTTAAATTTAAGTGGGACTCTGATTGTGTGAGTGATTTGTGCTTATTTAGAATCTACGGTAGAAATCCTTTTTTAATGAAAGTTTGTGGCATCCAAAATAACATGTGCGTGTCGGCAATTTGGGAGTGTGCGTCAATATGTAGCTGAAGCAAGATATCGCTAGCTTGTCTCCATTTATTGTTAAAGAAAATCGCCATCGTGTGTGTGGCAACCAGTGAGTGCAGTGGTGCGTAAGCCTTACAAGATTGCTGAATAGCGTGTGATTGAAGTAGTAGCTACGGTGAATTCCTAGTGAGTGTGTTGTCCACATCTTTAATCTACTGCAGAAGTCTATTGCCAATGTGGGCTACATCATTGTTTCATGTGTGTGCATTAATGGTCAACATAATAAAGACTAGGGTGGTGTGCATATTGCAAAGGTGAAAAAACTAAATATCGTGTGTGTGGTGAATTAGATACTGTAGTGAAGTGACTTAGAGTCTGCTACGGTGAAGTGGTTTAGCCCATCAATTCCTTCAAGACGTCTTCATAAGGGTTGTGCCATATTTTTGTAAGGAAACACCGTGGATCTCCTTCCATTGTCTAGACTTCCATATGGTTTAATTGAAGCAGTTGAACTTAGGATGGATCATTTCAATTGAAGGATTATTTCAAGAAGTGAAAACATAGGGAAATCTTTCTTTTTATCTCAAGTATATTATTGTCCAGTTCTTAGTTGATTAAATACTTGAGTTATTTTTATTGATTGTTGTTTGAGTGAAAGTAGTTAGAAAAATCCTCTGACGAGGTCAACACTAGTCGGTCGTGTTATCGGGTGTGAAAATCTTTCACAGGCAGTGAGTTCGAGAGATAGTGTCAAGGGTGAGTGGTGTAGGCTCAGTTAATCCTTGAGTAAACCTTTTGTAGTTCAATGAAAGATTTAATCTGGGTAAGGGCCCTGCAAATATAGGCAGCCGAACTGCGTTAACAAATTTCTAGTGTTCTTGTTATTTCATTTTTGCTAGGTTTTATTTTTGTTCGTGCCAAAGGAGTTTACCGAAAAGTTTGTGAAACTTTTAACACTTTCGATTTTTCAATTGGTATCAAAGTAAGGTCACCGGTTCAGAACTTGGTAGCAAGTTAGTGCAGATCCTAGTTTCGCGAACATGGTTACAAGCAAGGGTGCATCAATCACTAAACCGTCACTATTAGATTGATCTAACTATCCTGCATGGAAATCACAGATGAAAGTCTTCATCAAAGCTCAGGGCACTAAAGCTTGGCATTTTGTAGTACACGGTTGGACGCATCCGATGTTCACTGATGATAAAGGAGAGGCAGTTCAAAAAGATCCATCTGAATGGGCAAGTGTCGAAGACGAAAGTGCACTCAGAAATTCACAAGCAATGCATGCGATATTCAGTGCTGTTGATGAGGGACGCTTCTCAATGATTTCAGCTTGTGAATCGGTAAAAGAAGAGTGGGATGTTTTGTAAACCATTCATGAAGGGTCAAAATCTGTGATAGCGTCGAAATTGCAAATGTTAATTGTGCGGTTTGAAGAGCTGAAGATGGATGAGAATGAGAATATTGGAGATTTTCATGAAAATTTGCAAGATATAGCAAATCGGGCTCAACAACTGGGGAAGAAATACTCCATCGTGAAATTAGTGAAGAAAACTTTGAGATTGCTACCTCCAATATTTATTCCAAAAATTGTAGCAATTGAGGAGGCCCACGACATTAATAATCTGTCATTGGAAAAAGTTATTGGAATCCTTACAAACTTCGAGATGAATCTTTTAAGAGGTAAGCAAGAAAGAAGCAAAGG
>JANQAP020000181.1:2234838-2245235 GCA_026874005.2 Erythroxylum coriaceum
GTCAATACACTTTTACACATTCCTAACCCGTTCCAAATTACTAAATTACCCTTCCCATAGGTGAGGGGATGTTACATGGAAACTGGAAAATGTGTGATTGATGCGAAAGATGAATTAGATGAAAATGAAGACTTGGTATTGCTCACACAAAATTTTGGTAAATGGCTAAAAAGAATGAAGAAGGACAGACCTAACTTTAGATAATATGGTGGAAGTTCATCGAGTAACAATTCAAGCCAACAAGTCAAGACACAAAAGGGTGAAAAGAAGGCAAGAAGAATCCAATGTCATGAATGCCAAGGTTTTAGACACATTCAAGTCGAATGTGCTAATACTTTGAAGAAGAAAAAAGGAAAATCCTTCACGAGTACCTGGAGTGAAAATGATTCCGATAGTGAAAATGGCAGTGAAGAAAAAATTGCTAATGGCTCAGCGTTGGTTGCTCTATACAGTAAAAGTCCAGTTACTTGCTTAACAGTAACTGAGAAGGAAGTAACTGAAGTTGAAAAGGGGAGAAAATCGAAAAATTTCGAAAACAATATAACTCAAAATCCAATATCAGATTATGATAGCGATGGAAGTGGCCTAGATGATAAAAAAGGGAATATTTACAAGAATTACAAATCTATGTATGAAAAATGGGTGAAAATGTGTAGAAAGAATGAAAGATTAAGGGAAGAGAATCTTTCCATAAAGAACACCATATTAGAGCTAAAAAAGAAGTTGATGTTAACGTCGGATGAGCTTGGTGAAGCTAGAATGAAATTGATAAGTACTAAAAAGGGATTGAAAATGTTGAATGGAGGCACAGAAAAAGTAGATAAGTTGATAGAAACTGGTAAGGTTAAAGGGAATTTCAAAGGCATAGGCTATAAAGGTAAGTGCCGAAAGTGAATGAGGAAAAAGTTGATATGTCCAGATCAGCCCATGAGGTAGAAGCATTGAAAAAGAATTGAAGATTTATACCTACATGTCATTTTTGTGAAGTCATTGGGCATATAAGGCAAAGATATTATCAGTTATTACAAATGCTGCTTCAAAGAAGACAAAGCCAAAAAATTATACATCTTCCATAAAATTTCAACATCATCCTTCAATACTGAAATCTACTTGGGTAAAAAGAAGTGAATTGCAAGCTCTCGTAGTTCGTACATTAATAAAGGCAACTTTGGAACATGGTTGGTATTTTGATAGTGGATGTTCACGCCATATGACGAGAGAAAAGACTTACTTAACTGATTATCAAAATTATATAGATGGCCATGTGACTTTTGGAAATGGAAAGAAAGCTTATGTGATTGGTAAAGGAACATTATGCATGGATGGTTTGCCTCCTCTTAAGAATGTGCTCCATATCGATGGATTAAAAGCAAATTTGGTAAGTATAAGCCAACTTTGTGATGATGGTTTGCTAGTTAAATTTACAAGTGATGAATATAGGGTACTTTCTGAACAAGGAGAATGCATTGTGAGTGGCAAATGATCAGCCGACAATTGTTACATGTTGCAAGTCATGACTACATGTAAGTCAGCTACTCATGAGAATGACATTGATTTATGGCATCAAAGGCTTGGGCATGCAAATTTTGATCTTATCAGCAAATTGACAAAATTGGAGGCTGTGAAGGGTCTAGCCAAAATGAACAAAGAAGGAAAATCAATTTACAAGGCATGTTAAATGGGAAAATAGCTAAGAGTGCCACATAAAAAGGTTAGACATGTTACCTCATCTCACATACTTGAATTAATTCACATGGATTTGGTTGGTCCGACACAACATGAAAGCATTGGTGGAATGAGATACTTTCTAACTTATGTTGATGATTATTCGAGATATACTTAGGTATCATTTTTGAAAGAAAAATTAGATGCTTTCAAGGCTTTTAAAAGCTTATGTGTACAGATCATGAATCTAAAAAATTTGACTATATTGAGAATTCGATCAGATCGCGGAAGAGAATTTGAGAATACAAACTTTAATGATTTTTGTGATGAGTATGGCATCATACAAGAATTTTCAGCACCTAAGACTCCACAACAAAATGGAGTTGCTGAAAAAAAAATAGAACACTTCAAGAGATGGCCAGATCTATGTTAAATGGAAGTAAAGTGTCTATGTGATTTTGGGCCGAAGCGGTTAACACAGCATATTACATATGTAACAGAGTGTATCTTCAAAGCTTATTGAACAAAATGTCGTATGAACTTTGGAAGGGAAAGAAACCAGATGTAGGTTACTTTCATATTTTCGGAAGTAAGTGTTATATTCTTAGAGATCGGTAATAGCTTGGAAAATTCGAGAGCAAATGTGATAAAGGAATTTTCATTGGCTATTCAACTCATAGTAAAGCTTACCGAGTGTACAATCAAAGAACAAAGAAAGTGCAAGAGTCCATAAATGTTGTGATAGATGATGTATCTTTGTTGAATGGATAAGTGGCAGAAGAAAATCAACGTAATCAACCATCTAAATCAGCCCAAACAAGCAGCAAGACGAGATTAAAGAATTGTCCAAATTTGCAGTTAGTTGCTACTGAGGAAGTAACTGCAAGAACTGATCTGTAGCTAGTTGCTGCTGAGGAAGTAACTACACGAACTGAAGAACTTTTAGTTACTTTGGATGATGAATCACCCAAAACACTAGAAGCCAATTTGAACCGAGATTCTTCATCTCGAATTCGAAGAAATCATCCACTAGAAAACGTCATTGGAGATGTGTGCGAAAGAAGAAAAACAAAAGAAAGAAAAAGGGTTGATTATCGAGAACTTGTAGGCTACTTGTGTTACACATCTTCATTCGAGCCAAAGAACATTAAAGAAGCACTACAAGATGAATTCTGGGCAGCAACTATGCAAGAAGAATTGATTCAATTTGCACAGAATGATGTATGGGAATTAGTGCCTAGACCATCGGATACTAATGTAATTAGAACAAAATGGGTGTTTCGGAATAAAACAGATGAACAGGGTAATGTTACTAGAAATAAAGCAAGGCTAGTAGCTCAGGGATACTCTCAGGTGGAAGGTGTCAACTTCAACGAAACTTTTGCACCGGTGGCACGACTTAAATCCATCAGACTATTATTAGGCATAGCATATGTAAAGCGGTTTAAGCTTTATCAGATGGATGTAAAGAGTGTATTTTTAAACGAATTTATTCAAGAAGAAGTGTATGTCGAGCAACCAAAAGGATTTGTTGACTCAACACGTTCAGATCACGTCTTTAAGCTAAAGAAAGCTCTTTACGATCTCAAACAAGCACCAAGAGTTTGGTACGAAAGGCTTACACAATTTCTCATCAGGCAAGGCTATAAACGAGGTAGCGTTGAAAAAACTTTGTTTATTAAAAAGTTCAAATCTGATTTTGTGATTACTCAGATCTAATTTGACGATATTGTGTTTGGTGTTACACATTCAATGATGGTAGATGAATTTGTTGAACTGATGACATCTGAATTTGAAATGAGTATGGTAGGCGAGCTGAATTTATTTTTGGGTTTGCAAGTTAAACAAGCGAAGGATGGAATTTTTATATCACAAACCAAATATGCCAAGAGTTTAATCAAGAAGTTCGGTCTCGAGAATGCTAGATGTGCAAGAACACCTATGAGTGTTTTAACAAAATTAAACAGAGATGAGAATGGAAAAGTATTGATGATAGTTTATATCAGAGTATTATTGGAGGCTTATTATACTTGACTGCAAGTAGGCCAAATATCTGTTTTAGTGTTGGCGTATATGCTCATTATTAAGCCAACCCAAAAGAATCTCATCTGACAGCGGTAAAAAGAATCATCAGGTATGTAAGTGAAACATCTGATTTTGGGATACGGTATTCATCCGACTCGACTTCTTATCTCACTGGATATAGTGATGCGGATTGGGCTGGAAATTTAGATGATTGGAAAAGCACTTCAAGTGGTTGTTTCTTCCTAGGAAACAATTTGATCTTTTGGTACAACAAGAAGCAAAATTCCTTTTCATTATCAACCGTTGAAGCAGAGTACATCGCTGTAGGTAGTTGTTGCTCACAACTACTTTAGATGAAGCAGATGTTAGAAGATTATGGGATTGATCAGAATATGTTAACCATCTTATGTGACAATAAGAGTGCCATTGACATATCCAAAAATCCAGTTCAACATTCAAGAATAAAGCATATTGATCTTCAGTATCACTTCATCAGAGAGCTTATGGAAAGTAAAAAAGTCATTCTTTCACAAGTATCTACAGAAAAGCAGCTGGCAGATATCTTCACGAAAACTCTTGATGCAGTAAGGTTTAAACTTCTCAGAGGAGCTTTGGAGCTCTGTGCCTTACATTATTAGTGTTTTTATTTCTTTAAAAAAAGAAAAAGAAAAGATTAAAAAAAAGAGGCTACGCTGTGTTTTGCTAAAGGGATTTAAAATCCCTACCAAGTTTTATTTTGTCATTACCGCCCACTGTTTGTCTCCCTCCTTTCGTCTTGTCGCAGCCCCTCCTCTCAACTTGTATCTGCGTGGCCTACTCTGCTACATCTCCACCTATATCTTGTGGTTTTTATTCTCCTACAAAGATTGAAGATAGTGGATTTCATTTGCTCATTCTCTGCTCGTCTGCCATTTTAACGTCATCTCATAGTGGCATTTCTCTCACGGTACTATTCCTCTTCTGTTTCAAATTCGAATTATTTATGAAGTTTAATTGGGTTTCCTGAAGATACCCATGAAGTTGAAATTGATTTTATCTGAAAGCTGGTACTATTATGACTTTCGTGCTTCAACATTGAAGATCTATATCTGTCATGTGTCTTCCTTCTGTCACGATTGGATGGGTTACTTGCATTGTGTTATTTTGACTGGGTTTCATAGTACTGTGTTGTGGTGATTTGTTGAGATTGACTGGGTTGTTTGTTATTCTTGGAAAATATGGGAAAGAATAAGGAAAAATCAGCCTCTTCGATGTCGAATAAGAAATCAGCAACACCAACTCGTCGCTCAAACAGATTGATGTTCACTTCAGCATCTGGGAAGAAAATTAGTGGGGAAGGGTCATTGTTTGCAACACCAACTGACATTCCCAACACTGTCTTTGCTTGGGATCCTGACTACGATTTCCATTAGGTAATTTGATCTATGATTGAAGAATCTGGTTCAGCTATCGATGATACCCTTGAAGTGCTTGCTCCCTCACCTGCACCTCCTATAGCTCCTTCGAGGCGAACAAAGATGTAGGCTCATAAATCAACCCGACCACCAAGACGTCATCCCTCTGCCCGCTTGACTGTATATAATGCTATTTCATTTAAGTTTTATTCATCTGAGGCTGAACATAAATAGGAAACTCTCCACAATATTGGTTTAGTTCTTAACCCTCTGATCAATCTCGAGGAGTTTCAACAACAAGGTTTGGACGTTTTATTATCAGAGCGTTCTTTATTACAAGCTTCTATGCTGCCTCATTATTATGACTCAGAATTGGTAATAGAATTTTACTGTAATTTGAGCTCTGACGTTTTGAATGAATCTGCTCTAAGCTTTGGGGTTGTATATGTGCGGGGTCAGGTAATCCGATTTGATGCTGCGAGGCTAAATCTATTCATGGGTTTTGACAATTTGATTAATGATCTTCTATATGACGATGATCTGTCTGTGTCAAATGATTTGATTGGCACAGTTTGGACTGATGGTAAATTGACTGCTTGGCCATCTAGCTCAGTTTTTCGTTCTTCAATGCTTACCCAAAAGTATTTTGTCCTTTTTAAATTGGTGGTGACGAACTGGATACCCAGTACGCATGTAGTTTCTATCTACTTGGCATAGGCTAAGTTACTTTATGCTGTCGGGACTAGAATGAGGTTCAACCTTGGAAAGCTCATCATTGACACGATGTTCGCAATTGAAAGTAAGTCACACTCTCTACTCGAATTTCCATGTTTAATAACACAGTTTTTATATGCAAATCAAGTGCCCAAGGTAGAGTCGAGTGTTCTTGAGTTGGTAGCTTTAATGAATATAAATCGCTGGATCTTCCATCAATCTCGGGTGGTGGACTTACCATACGTCACGCCTGGTCCTTCGACTGCTTCAGGGTCGACGGTTAATCCTTAAGCGGCTTTGTTTACAGAAATTGAGAGGATTGAAGGCATTCTTCAGGTAGCCACTGAGTCTCTCCGAAATTTGAAGCAACGAGTTCTCCATTTCTCCAGCAGCTCCTAAAAATGACTTTTTGGCATGTATTGACCCAAAGGGGGAGAACAGTTCAGATAAGTCTGTAATTTTTTTCTTCTGATATGTTTTGTTGACTGAAGTTGACGTATGATTATGTAATATGTTACATTGAGGGGGAGCATTACACACTTTACCTTTATATGTCCAATTACGATTATTCATGTGGAGTTCAAGAGTTGTGACAAAAATGCCAAAAAGGGAGAGATTGTTAGTATATATGTATATATATCTTTTATTTTGTTTTGGCATTTTAATTGGACATATAGGATATAATAGTCATGTTAATATTTGACACATGAGTAATTGGATGGGTTGTGCTTGGAAGAAAACAGAAAATAGTGGATGCTGTGTTTTTATACTTGGAATGTTATTGTTGCGGTAAAAAATTAATGAAGCTAGTGAAGTGGTGGTGTTACAGTGGGACTCTCTTTGTTGCATGTTTAAATTTAAGTGGGACTCTGATTGTATGAGTGATTTTTGCTTATCTGGAATCTACAATAGAATTATTTCTTTAATGGAAGTTTGCGGCATCCAAAATAACGTATGTGTGTTGGCAATTTGGGAGTGTGCGTCGTTGTGTAGCTGAAGTAAGATATCGCTGGCTTGTCTCCATTTATGGTTGAAGAAAATCTCCATCGTGTGTGCGGCAACCAGTGAGTGCAGTGGTGCGTAAGTCTTGCAAGATAGCTGAATAACGTGTGATTGAAGTAGTAGCTAAGGTGAATTCCTAGTGAGTGTGTTGTCTATATCCTTGATCTACTGCAGAAGTCTATTGCCAACGTGGGCTTCATCATTGCTTCATGTGTGTGCGTTAATGGTCAACATAATAAAGACTACGGTGGTGTGCATGTTGCAGATATGAAAAAGCTGAATATCGTATGTGTGGTGAATTAGATACTGCAGTGAAGAGAGTCACAGTGAAGTGACTTAGAGTTTGCTACGGTGAAGTGGTTTAGCCCATCAGTTCCTTCAAGACGTCTTTATAAGGGGTTGTGCCATGTTTTTGTGAGGAAACATCGTGGGTCTCCTTCCATTGTTTAAACTTCCATATGGTTTAATTGATGCAGTTGAAGTTAGGATGTATCATTTCAATTGAAGGATTATTTCAAGAAGCGGAAACATAGGGAAGTCTTTCTTTTTATCTCAAGTATATTATTATTTAGTTCTTAGTTGATTAAACACTTGAGTTATTTTTATTGATTGTTGTTTGAGTGAAAGTAGTTAGAAAAATCCTCTGACGAGGTTAACACGAGTCGGTCGTATTATCGAGTGTGAAAATCTTTTACAGGTAGTGAGTTTGAGAGATAGTGTCAAGGGTGAGTGGTGCAGGCTCAGTTAATCCTTGAGTAAACCTATTGTATTTCAGTGAAAGATTTAATTTAGGTGAGGGCCCCGCAGATGTAGACAAGGAGTGCCGAACTGTGTTAACAAATTTCTGGTGTTCTTATTATTTCTTTTTTGCTAGGTTTTATTTCTGTTCGTGCCAAAGGAGTTTACTGAAAAGTTTGCGAAACTTTTAACACTTTCGATTTTTCATATACCTCACTATTTCTTATCCTGATCTTACCCTTACTATTCATATCATCAATCTATTCATGTCAACACCTCGTACCACTTACGTCTCTACTATTCTCCATATCCTTTGCTATATTGGAAGTACTCTCTTGCATGTCTTCACTTTTGCCATTCATCTCCATTAGAGTTATAGCATACTCTAATGCTAATTAGGTTAGAGATCTAACCAATGGATGCTCAACTACTGATTATTGTTTCTTTCTTAGCATATCTCTTATTTCATGGTACAGTAAGAAACAAATAGTTATCTCTTGATCTAGCACGGAAGCAGAGTACTGAGCTCTTGCAAATACAACTTCTAAGCTCTTCTAGCTATATTGTTTATTTCAAGATATGGGTGTTTCCTATTCTTTCGCAATTACTCTATTTTTCAATAATTACAACGTTATACAAGTTGCCCATAATGATGTTTTTTATGAGTTTACCATACACATTGAGATTGATTATCACCTTCCATGGCACCATTTTACTCAAGGAACTATTCAACTTGTCTCTACCTCATCATAACCACAAATTATGAATATTTGCACCAAATCTCATCCATCTCTATGATTTCAAGGACTTGTTTTCAAAATCAAGATGTGCAACTCCTTGGGATGTTAATATATAAAGTATACATTTTGCATTTATGTGATAATTACAAAACATATTCTTTTGTATATTCTTGTAAAATTCATTCTTAAATACTCCCTTATGTGCTAGTTATATGTTATACATTTATGTGATAATTACCACATATATTCTTTTATATATTCTTGAGAAAATTCATGCATAAATACTCTCTTATGTAATAGTTTTACACACACGCAAAAATATAAAACTTTCTTTACCTTCTTACAATGATCTTATAAAGATGGTGAGAGTTGAGTTAACCAAAAGAATAGTTATTGAAATTCAACTTGAATGGTAGCTAATAGGTGTAATGTTTGGTATTCGATAACTTTAGAAGCATAGAGGTAGAGAATATGTTTGACGAGAAATACATTTAGAAGAAATATAAGTTGATTAGCAACTAGTGTGGCTTTAACTCAGCACAAATACATTTATGACTTTCGTGACAAGGCAAAAATGAGTGAGGCAAATGGTAAATTCACTCTTGCTTGTACTACAACTAAGCTTGCACTGTATAATGTTGATGTCATATTCTATAAAAATATAATTGCAAGGTAGACTTAATGTGTGTGTGTTATGCAATAACAGTTGTTTGCCAAACAGGGCCTACATATAATTATCGTGTTATAGCCACAATTGTAGCTATTGGTTGCAATCTCTTCTATCGTTCCTAGGCTATGGCTTTCATTACAATATGGTTTTAATTACAGTTTCTAACTCGCAAAACACGTAATGATTAAAGATAACACTATTTCAATTCTCTATTTATTACAGTTTTTAATAATAATAAATATTGTCTGAGTAAAAGGTCTATAATTATGTATGTTCATTTCTCAATGCATTAGGTTAATTTTTATTGATTTAACTATACTATAAAAAGTGTAACAATTTTAGGTAATTAAGAAAATAGGTTAATTTATTTTCAGAAATCATATGCAATAATATACTTTAAGCATTACATTTTTAAAGAAAATATATACGTAAAATGAAAAACTAGTTAAATGGTAAATATGGTGTGAGATTTATTTATCTTTTGGGTTTAACATTCTTTCAAGTAATGTAAACTTATGAAGCACCATGAGGCGATGCAGTCCGATCCTCTGTCTAAAGCTGCCTTGTACAGCCTGTCTAATCCTAAAAAAGTTTTCGTTCAATTTATTCTTTCTTCCCCTTCTCATTTCTTCACTAACGTTCTAGTTCTTCTTCCTTCATTTTTGCGTTAGTCTTTCACTCCCACCAACGTTGATTAATTTCTGGGTTCTGTCTCCGGGAACAATATGGCTTCCGCCTGGATTTAAGTTTGTTCTAGATGATCAGGAGTTGGTGAATAATTATTTGTTGAAGAAGGTCAAAGGAGAATCAATTCCTTTTTATCCCTTCATTGAATGTGATATTTACTTTGCAGAACCATGCCCTGGAGAGACATTTTCAATCGAAATGCACAGAATACCCACTATTTCTTTAAAAAGTTGAAGAAGAAGACTAAGAGAGGGAAAAGAATTGGGAAAGGCAACGGATTTGGGACTTGGAGAGCCCATAAAGACAAGACGATCAAGGACATCAATGGCAATCCCATTGGTGCCAAGAAATTCTTCACCTTTGTACCCCACAAGAAAAGGCCCACTTCTTCTTCTTCTTCTTCTCCTATGACGATGGAGGACTAATTCCAGTATATCATGCATGAGTATAGATAGTGAAAAATCGAAGGGGGTTAATTATTTCACAAACTTTCCGCAAACTTATTTGGCACAAAAAAACAAGCAAAATTGAAATAATAAAGAAACACCAAAAATTTGGTAATGCAGTTCGGCACTCCTTGTCTACGTCTGCGGGGCCCTCACCCAGCTTAATCACTTTCACGAAAGTATAATAGAATTACTCAAGGTTTTACTGAGCTAACAACACTCAACCGTTGACACTATCACACTTCCCGTGAAAGAATTTCACACCCAATAACACGACCGACTCGTGTTAACCTCGTCAGAGGATTTTTCTAACTAC
>JANQAP020000181.1:2383285-2396151 GCA_026874005.2 Erythroxylum coriaceum
CATGTACAGATATTTTCATGTGCACATATCACTGTTCACAAATGCATGAGCATGAGATGTGTTGTTCTAATTTCTCTGATTTACCACACTTGGACCCGTTTCTCTGGTCCGACCCGTTCTATGGAAACGGGATGTTACACGTGAGATGGAACAAGACGACTACAAGTCAAGAATTAGATGAACGTAGGGCTAAAGGGTTATGCTTTTGGTGTGAAGAAATGTATGTTCCTGGCCATAAGTGCACGAAGAAGATGTTACAGATGTATGTGGTGGAAAGTGAAGTTGTTAATAAGGCAGTTGATGAAGTCATAGAAGAAAAGTTACCTAATATATATTTGCAAGCAATGCCTAGAGTGACTGTAGTTAGTTTTCAGCAAATTGAGGTGTAAAGCATTTTATATGGAAATATAATTCACACATACTAATGTGGAAGTACCCATAATTTTGTAGAAAAAAATTTAATATTTAGATTAGGAATAAGGTTTGAAGAGGTAAAGTAGTTGTCTATTGTAGTAGGTTGAGGGATGATTTTGAGTTACAGCAGGGTGTGTAGAAATTTAAGGTGGCAGATGGGGGGTAGAGATTTTTGCTCGAATGCTTTGGTAATTGATATAGGACATACTGACATGGTATTGGGGGTTCAGTGGTTTTCAACATTGAATGATATTGTGTTCAATTATCAAAATGGAACAATGAAATTCTGCTGGAAGGGTGAAGTGGTGGAATTAGTGAGAGAAGGACATAGAAGTGATAAGTGTAAATTACATCATGTTTTAGGGCATAGTTTGATATGTGTTTAGTCATTAATTCAATCAGTATATGTTTAGGTTAGAATTGTGTTAGTTTGTTAATTATTTAAGTTTTAAGTGTTTTATGGGTTAGTACAAGTCTTTAAGCTTAAATATTATACTTTTGAGGTATCTTGATTTGTTTGCTAGTGTTTCAGCGTCAATATCGAAGAACGGAGGAGTTTTGGAGACATTCAGGCTGAAACAATGACCCGCCACAATGGTGACAGAAGCTCCAGATTTGGCCCACGATCATGGCCTACATGCCACGATCATGATAGAAGGCTCAGATGTGAGCCACGATCGTGGCCTACATCTGGCAGATGCGCAAACACTCATGAATGTCAAGTTTCGAGGGATTTTTTAGACCTTTTAGACCCAGTAAGAACCCTAAGGTCACCCAAAACATAAGAGGATATAAAAAGAACAAAAATAGGCACAGAAAAGAGCGGTTTTTTGCATCAACCACCTTGAGAAACCCTAGAGAGAGATCATCGAGAGATAGAGGAAGAGAAGAATGAAGAGAGAATAGGAGAAGAAGCTGACTCGAAGTACTTCTCAGATCATATGGTTTCTCAACATCGCTACCTCCGGTCATCCATTTTAGACTGTATTTCCTATTCTTTTTCAGCTTTATTATTGTATAGAATTGGACTGAACAGTTGATGATAGGATCTAGAATGTTAAGGATGTTCTAAACTCACCTTCAGAATTTTATTCTTGAATTAATGAGAATCTGATTGTTTATGTGTTTATTGGATATTATTGTGGTTTGATTTTGCTATTACATAATTCGATAATAAACTGAGAGGGTGAATTGAATGAAAAATGAATAAATTAGACTAACGAGAGTTAGGTGATTTAATAGAAACCAGAATTAAATCAGATCAATAATTTGTGCAGAGAGAGATTTTGTATAGGTTTCTAATAGTTTATTAGAGAACTTCAGAACTAATTAGGGTTTTGGATAGGTTGTGAATTGAGAGATTGCAACTTCCATAATTTGATTAAGGTTAATGGTTATAACTCGAGGGAGAGTAATCAACCCTAGGATAATCTAGAATCAACAATCCAATAATTCATAATTCGTTAGGTTAGCATTAAGGATAGATAAAATTCCCTTTCTCTCAATTGATAATTTCCTTCAGTTGATTCTTAGTGGGTTGCAAATTGCTTAATAGTTAGTATTTTTCATGTTTGATTCTTAATTTGATTGATTGAATTGAATTCTCATATTAGTTTTATTGCATCTTGAATTTCTGTTATTTGTTTCTGGCCTTATATTTTAGGATTAGATTAGTTCCCTCCTCGTAGGATCGACATCTTTGGTACTACACTAACGAACTATGCACTTACGGATTATCGAGAGTTAATAATTAAAACTTACACATAACCAAACTCTAATTAAGTTTTTGGCACTATTGTCGGGGAGGCGATTAGTTTAGTTATTTAGTCTAAGCTGTTTTAGTTAGTTTTTAGTTTCTGTTCTTTCTTTCTATTTTTTTATCTGTGCTCTTGCATGAACACAAAAGTTATGAAAAGTTCGAGTCCTGTAACTGAAACCTTAGAGCTAGATATCACTCAATTAGAACGATCAATTAGGAAAGCTCGATGCGATGAAGAAGAAAAAAATTACAAAAGCAATAATTGTCGAGGAATTTTAACAAGATTTGGATCACAGAGCGAACCAAGGACATCAACAAAGAACCCCTATGGATTTCATAAAACCAGGATTCAATGCGACTAACGAAGGAGTAGCTAGGCCACCTATACAACCAGCCTCTTTTGAAATTAAACTAACCCTCCTAAACATGCTTTAACAAAATGTGCAATTCTATGGACTAACGAATGAAGATCCCAATGCATATATAGTAAATTTCCTTTAACTCTACGATACCTTTCGGTACCATCAGATATCGGAGGATGCAATAAGAATTAAGCTTTTCCCTTTTACCCTAGGAGATAGAGCAAAGGCTTGGTAACACTCCCTCAACCTAGCCAATGTCACCACTAGGGATTAACTAGTTCGTGCCTTTTTAAACAAGTATTTTCCCCTTCCCAAGACCACGAAGATTATTAAGGAGATTACCAACTTCCAGTAAATTGATGGGGAATCGATCTATGAAGCGTGGGAACGATACAAGGACTTGTAACAAAAATGCCCACACCATAACTGACCTAAGGAGTTCTTGTTGCAAGCACTCTATAATGGAGTAATCCTACATATGAGAGGCACGATTGATGCAGCTTCAAAAGGATCACTGATGAGAAAGACGGTAGATGAAATAGAAGAGTTGATAGAGGAGATGGGAGTAATAGTTACCTATGGACGAATGAGCAGAATAGGTAACCCACTACCTTCTGAGAATAAAAAGGAGTTGTAGTTGTTGATCAAATGATGAAGATGTAGGCAAAAATTGAAAACTTAACTCGACAACTCAACAATATGAAGGCTTTGTCCTCAGCTTTGGTAAAAGTTGTGCAACTAAAGTGTGAACTCTGTGGACAAATAGACCATGATACGATGGACTGCTTCTTGATGAAGGATAACGATACGAAGCAAGTTAGTTATATGGGAGCTTAATATGGACAAGGAGGGGAAAACAATCCCTACTCTAACACATACAATCCTGGGTGGAAGAATCACCCTAACTTCTCTTGAATGAACAATGCTGGAGGACAATTCAAACCCCAAGGACAACCAAGTTTCCAATAAGATATACCAAACTCAATGGAATCCAAGTTGGATAGGATTTTAGATTAAACTGGAGGTATGAAGGATGCATATAAGATGATTGAAAGCAAGTTCAAGAAAGTCACTAAGAACCACACCTCTTCAATACATAATCTGGAGGTCCAAGTAGGCAACTAGTGGAGGCAATTTCAACTCGGAATGTAAGAAACCTTCCAAGCAATACCGAATCTAACCCAAAGGAACAGATCATGGCCATTACTCAGACCTAAGAAAAGAAACTCAAACATACGGAAGAAGATGGAGACAATGGAGAAGGACAAGCAAATATGAAATTCCTTCCAAGTGAGCTCGTAATTAAGTCAATCGAAGAACCTTAACCTAAATTTTTATACCCTATTTTAGCTCAGCGAAAGTCAAATTCAAGTAAGGCGACAAGGAATTGTAAGGAGACTAAATTAAACAATGTTGAGGACATAACAAAACAACTACAAACGAGGCTCACACTAAGGGAATCGATCAAGAAGAAGGTTAGGGAGCTCATAACGGAAGAAAACCCTAATATAGTATAGAAAAAAGAGGACCCAGGGAATTTTTACATTCCTTGCAGTATCAATGGAGTTAAAATAGATAGGGCATTCGTAGATTTGGGAGCGAGTACTAATATGATGCCCTATACCTTCAATCAAAAATTAGGGTTAAAAGAGTTAGAACCCATTATGATGCTAGTGAAGATGGCGGACATAACAGTTCATCAACCGAAGGTTATTATTAAAGATGTACAAGTATAGATTGATATATTTACCTTCCCTACAGACTTCTTTATATTGGATATTGGAGAAGATGTGGAAACTCCTGTGGTCCTTGGACGACCATTCTTAGCTACTGCTCGCTTAATAATTGACGTTTATGGGGTGAACTAACTCTGAAGGTCAGAGAGCATCAAATAACCTTCACTGTGTCAAAGAATGACAACAGTTCTCCCTTACTTCCAGCTAACATTAAAGAAACTGAACCTTGAGGACAATGGGAAGATATTGAAGATCCTGGGAATGCATCTAGAAAAAAATAATCGTGAAAGAGAAGGCATAGGAATAGGTATGGCAATCCCGGCCCAGCCTATTTTTGGTCCAGGTTGGGCGAGCCACGATCGGGCCACGGTCCGACCATGGTAAGCCAGTGCGGGCCATGGCTCAGTCCGTGGCCCACCCATTTTTTCCAAAATGATGTCCTTTTGAATTTTTTACTTTAAAAAATTAATAGGCAGATCGGGCTGTGGCCCAATGGGCCATAGCTCGGACCACCGTGGCCCGATCCATTGACATACCTACAAAGGAAGGTGAAGCAGAAGGAAAGTGGAACCCAGGGTATGGTAGCTCATTTGCAAATTGTAAGATCAATGATTACACTACCATTGCATGATTCATTCGAACCACCTTGAGCACAAGAAGAGCGTCGAATTACTGACATTAAAAGAAGCGCTACATGGGAGGCAACCCATGGATTGTTAATTTCATGTTATTTCCTTTGAAGTTTAGATAGTTTGAATTCCATAGTCAGGTTATTTTGTTCCCAAATAAGGTTAGAAAGGCGTAGGACTTTGACATGAGTTAGATGATAAAGGAAGTAAGCAAAAAAGAGGTGAAAGAGCTATAAAAGAGTTAGGAAGGGATTTTGGGAATGTGTAGAAGGACAAAGGAAGAAAAAAATGAAAAATTGATGGAATTAGCAACATAGTAAAACTGTCCACGTGATGTTCAGCTAAAATTTTTACCATTTTACCCTTCCTTCACCTATATATTCATTTCATACTTTATTTTTTCACTCACTTTCATATTAACTTTATCTCTCTAAGTTTAGAACCTCCAAACGTCTCACTTCTCTTTAAACAAGTTCCAAATTTCCACTTTATCCAACCTCCACTACTTACAATCCATTATGCCACGCATTAAGCAGTTAGTGAAGCACAACCAATCATCTGAAAAAATCAAGTCTTGGCTCGAGGGTGAAGGAACAGGGCTGCGGATTTCAGAGCACTCTTCCCAATCTACACAAAAGAGGAAGGTATTTGATTCTAATCTCTTAATGTTAAACAGATAATAGTCCCTAAATATTTTGATTTTGCTATGCTTGATAGCCTAGAATTATGAGATGGGGTAGAGAATTTAGCAGAAAGAATTTAGTGGAGTAGGTTTATACACTTCCAATATCCTGTCTACCAGGAGCTCACCCTTGAATTCTTCACTTCTCTTCAGTTTGAAACTAGTACCTAAGGAAATGTGGTTTAGGTTATAGGGACAACCTTATAAGCTGAACCTTGAAATTATGTATAATATTTGTTGTTTCCTCAAATCTTCCATCGTTGATCAGCACGATGATTTTTGTGCTTCCCGCTATTGGAATGAGCTCACTGGGTTGAAGCAGTTCAAAGCCAAGAATGCCCACAACAATATTATACGAAGCCATAAGCACTTGCTGTTACATAAATTCATGTGTCAAATGGTTTTTGACAAATCAGAAACCAACAAGTGCTCAAAGAAGGAACTTTTTCTGTTGTGATGCATAGATCATAGCATCCCAGTGTACACCTTCACACATGTGTTTAATGCTATTGTTGCGCCTCTACGTAAAAGGAGCAACAATTAAGGTATGGGTTACTTGGTTTCTATCATTGTTGAGTACTATGGCATGGATTGTAGTGGTTTAACCGTCTACCTCCCTGATTTTCTAAATCACCATCACTTGTGGCATGTTGAAATCTTAAAGTCCCATAATATGGAACTCCGGGACATCAGCCAAAAAAACTCAGTCAGGCAAGTTCTAGCACAATGCCACCTCAGCAGGCAAAAGAGGACTCAACTAGCTAGGAGTCTAAAGAGGAAGAAGACACAGAAGAACCTGGTTGGAAGAAAGTGCTTGATACAATCTCTGCCAACACCAAAGCAATTATAGATACAATTGCGGAAAACACTAGGAGGATGAAAGAGATGGCCCGCACACAACGACATCAAAGCTGGGATATATGCCAGATTCATCGATACTTCGAGGTTCAAGGTGTTCAACTGCCACCTCCGACACTATTCCTTCCTCCATCATGATGAGGCTTTGTTTCTAACCCTTTTCTTTTAAATTTAGTCTTTATTTTTGTTTTATTTTATGTTATTTCTTTGCATTTGTGTTTGTTTGTCTCCTTCTCACATTGAGGACAATATGTTGCTTAAATATGGGGAGGATTGTGTGTTTTGCTTTGAGTGTGAATTTTGCATATTATATGATAGTTTGTTAGGTTGCATATTATGAATTGTGTGAATGTGTCGATGGCTTAGATGAAATGAAATTGATTTAATTTTGAACATATTCTATTAGGTTGCAAAGAGTCATTAGTTCGCAAAATTAATGACAGTTTATCAACTTATAAGTTGTCACATTCATTTAAGTAGCTTTGCTAGTATTTTTTCATGAAAATGAGTAGTTAAAGCAACAAGGTAGGCATTAAATAATAATTAAAAAATATTTGTAAATTTTAAATAAATAACTATTCCGCTGGCTTTCAGGTTATGAATAGAGCTAGTAGCCAATAGAGAACGTTATATAGTCGAGTAATCGAATCAACATGCATTACAAATGTGTGCCTTCGCATCAAAAGACTATAATGACATTCGAATCAAGTAACTTAACAAAAACATGACTTACTTGAGTAACCGGATCGACATTCATCACCAGTGTTTGCCTTCATGTAAAAAGACTATGTCCATGTCCACAAAAAGTAATTAAAAATGGTTTGTAATAAAACCTACCAAAATTGTAAGTAGTTTAACTTTTCATGAAAACGTACTTAGGAGTAGTTACAGAGTTTGAATGACTAAATAATTATTAATGTGTGTGTACAATTGAAAAGGGTGAATAACTTGACATCTAGGTCTTGATTAATATATATATTTAGTACAGAGCTCCTAGACACGGATTTTGCATGTTAATGATTTGGAATAACTTGAATGATTGTGTTTAGAATTAAACTTGTTTCATGAAGTTGAAGCCATTGTCTCATTATTGCATTGTGTGCTTTATGATTTAGTGTTGTTTGTTTTTTTGTTTGATTGAGGACAAGCAAACGTTTAAGTGTGGGGATATTGATAAGTGTAAATTGTATCTTCTTTTAGGGCATAGTTTGATATGTGTTTAGTCGTTAATTCAATCATCTAGTATGTGTTTAGATTGGAATTATGTTAGTTTGTTTGCTTGAGGACAAGCAAACGTTTAAGTGTGGGGATGTTAATAAGTGTAAATTGTATCTTATTTTAGGGCATAGTTTGATATGTGTTTAGTCGTTAATTCAATCATTTAGTATGTGTTTAGGTTGGAATTATGTTAGTTTGTTAATTATTTATGTTTTAAGTGTTTTATAGGTTAATACAAGTTTTTGAGCTTAAATATTATATTTTTGAGGTATCTTGGTGTGTTTGCTAATGTTTCAGGGTCAACATCGAAGAACGAAGGAGTTTCAGAGACATTCAGGCTGAAACAACGTCCCACCACGATCGTGACAGAAGCTCAAGATTTGGCCCATGATCGTGGCCTACATGCCACGATCATGACAGAAGGCTCAGATGTGAGCCACGATCGTTGCCCGTAGGACCACAGTCATGGCCTACGTCAGGCACTCCCGCCCAAACACTCACGAACGTCAAGTTTCGAGAGATTTTTTGACCTTTCGGACCTAGGAAAAACCTAAGGTAACCTAAAATACAAGAGGATATAAAAAGAACAAAAAGAGGCATAGAAAAGAGTAGCTTTTTACATCATCCACCTTGAGAAACCCTAAAAAGAGGTCATTGAGAGATACAGGAAGAGAAAGGAGAAGAAGAAGCTGACTCGAAGTACTTCCCAGATCAGGAAGTTTCCCAACGTTGCTACCTCTGGTCATCCATTTTAGATTGTATTCCTGTTCTTTTCAGTTTTATTATTGTATAGAATTAGATTAAACAGTTGATGATAGGATCTAAAATGTCAAGGATGTTTTAAACTCACTTTCGGAATTTTATTCTTGAATTAATAAGAATCTGATTGTTTATGTGTTTATTGGATATTGTTGTGGTTTGATTTTTCTATTGCATAATTCGATAATAAACTAAGAGGGTGAATCGAATGAAAAATGATTAAATTGGACTAACTAGAGTTAGGTGATTTAATAAAAACCAAAATTAAATCATATCGATAATTTGTGCAAAGAGAGATCTTGTATAGGTTTCTGATAGTTTATTAGAGAACTTTAGAATTAATTAGGGTTTTGGATAGGTTGTGAATTGAGGGATTGTAACTTCCATAATCTGATTAGGGATAATGGTTATAACTCGAGAGAGAACAATCAACCTTAAGATAATCTAGAACCAACAATCCAATAATTCATAATCCGTTAGGTTAGCATTAAAGATAGTAAAATTCCCTTTCTCTTAATTGATAAGTTTCTTCGGTTGATTCTTAGGTGTGTTGCAAATTGTTTAGTAATTAGTATTTTCGTGTTTGATTCTTAATTTGATTGATTGAATTAAATTATCGTATTAGTTTTGTTGCATCTTAAATTTATGTTATTTGTTTTTGGCCTTAGATTTTAGGATTATATTAGTTCCCTCCTCGTGGGATCGACACCTTTAATACTACGCTAACGAACCGTGCACTTGCAAATTATCGAGGGTTAATAATTAAAATTTACACACAACCAAACCCTAATCACAAAGCTTGGCTAAGTTTCCTGAGAAGAAATTGAGAAAGGTGTGGGGTGATGGGTATGTGATCTGTTGTTTTATGGTTGTGAATAGAGATGATTTTATTATGGGGAAAAAATGAGCAACTGAAGGAAGCATGTTATTCACTATTAGAGGTAAAGTCAGGAGATCAAATGGGTAGATTCCATAAAAAGCTACATGAGTTACTAAAACAGTTTAATGTTGTTTTTGAGGAACCAAGAGGATTACTCCCATCTCGATTCCGTGATCATGGAATTCCATTAAAAGAAGGAGCATAAGCTATAAATCTAAGACCTTATAGATACTTTGGAGTGCAAATCCGTGTTGTAGAAGAGTTGGTGGATTATATGTTGCAACAAGGAACTATCAGACAAAGTGTAAGCCCTTTTTCAGCCCTGGTAATTTAGATCAAAAAGAAAGATGGATGGTGGTGATTTATGTTGATTACAGGTCACCAGATCAATGCACCATAGAAAATAAGTTTCCCATTCCATTGGTGGAAGAGCTCTTTGATGAGTTGAATGGCATGCAAGTTTTATCTAAGTTGGATCTTACAGCGGGTTACCATCAAATTCACGTATATAAAGAAGATATTCATGAAACAACTTTTCATACTCACGAAGAATATTATGAATTTCTCGTAATGCCTTTTGCGTTAACGGATGCCCCAGTTACCTTCTAGAGCTTAATGAATCAAATCTTTAGGAAGTATTTGTGAAGGTTGTTCTTGTGTTTTTTTAATGATATCTTGATATATCGTGGTTCTTTTGAATTGCATTTAACACATCGAAAGTTAGTATTGGAGATTTTACAAGAACAGCAGCTGTATGTGAAACTTTCTAAATGCACATTTAGAGTTGGCCAAGTTGAATACCTGGGGCATATCATTAGTAGCAAAGGTGTTTCGACAGACCCAAAGAAAATTTAGGTAGTAGCTTATTGGCTGCAACCATAAAGCGTAAACAACTCAGAGGATTTTTGGGTTTATGTGGATATTATAGACGAATTATTGGAGGGTATGGGCAGATGAGTAAACGTCTTACCAATTTGCTGAAGACCGTTTAGCTGGACAAGGGAGGCCAACGGTGGCATTCGAAGCAATAAAGCAGTCACTAAAAATAACCCCGTGTTGGCTCTTCCCAATTTTTTGAAAGAATTTGTAGTGGAATAGGTGCAGTATTGATGCAAGATAATCATCCTATAGCCTTTGTGAGTAAAACACCGTCCAATAAGTTTAGACATCTTTTGGTATATGAGAAGGAGTTTCTGGCGTTGGTAATGGCTGTGAAACAATATAATGACCGCATTATGTAACTGAGAAACTTTTTGTGATTCAAAATAATCATCATAGTTTAAAATATTTAATGGATTAGAAAATCACAGCCACTTTCTAACAAAATTGGATGCCAAAGTTGTGCGGTTTTGATTTTTCTATTAAGTACAAGAAAGGAGTAGACAATTCTACAACAAATTCACCATCCAGAGTGATTAGTTACTTTAACGCTTTCACAAGTTTCAAAAATTAAAGAAATTGGCAGTATGATACAGCTCTATAGAAAATAATTCAACAGATTCAGAAAGGGGAGAATAAAGGAATAATGTATACTTGGGTGAATGGTGTTCTACGATGGAAAGGTCGAATGGTGGTGGGTAATTTAACATATTTCTGTATTAAAGTTATTGATCTTTCACATGCTTCTGCTCAAGGTGGTCATTCAGGTTGGTTGGGAACTTGTAAAAGATTGAGTGTTCACTTTTTTTGGAGAAGGTTACAACAAGATGTTAGGGAGTTTGTACAAAAATGTGAGGTTTGTCAACGAAATAAATACAAAACTACTGCTTGCCTAGGTCACTTCACCATTACCTATTCCTCATCATCTGTGGACTGACATTAGCATGGATTTTGTGGAAGGTTTACCACTATCAAAGGGAAATTAGGTAATATTTTCAGTTGTGGATAGAATAAGCAAATATGCTCATTTTTTGCCTTTTTGTCATCTATATAAAGCTGAAAAAATTGCTAAACTCTTCATGGGTCACATTTTTAAGATGCATGGTATGCCTCAAACAATTGTCAGTGACAGAGATGCTATTTTCACAAGTATATTCTGGAAGGAATTGTTCCGTCTTCAAGGAGTTAAGCTTCAAATTTCCACTGCTTACCATCTTCAATCGGATGGACAAACAGAGGTGCTTAATCGCACCCTTAAAGCTAACCTTGTTTAGCAAATTAGAGTCATGGGTTATCGTTGGTGGAGTGGTGGTATAACACTACTTTTCATTAGTCTATTAATGTTACTCCATTTCAATTTGTGTATGGTTTTCCACCTCCAATATATACTCTGTATTTATTCGAAGACTCTTCTGTTTTAGCAGTGGATCAAGTGTTGGCAAATAAAGAAGCTATGCCTAACCTACTTCATTTTCATTTTCATTTTCAACAAGCGCAACATTGCATGAAGCAAATGGCTGATCATCGTCGACAGGAGAGAACATTTGTGGTGGGTGATTATGTGTATCTTGAGCTGCAACCTTATTGTCAGCAGAGCATTAAAAGACGTTAATTGCAAAAGTTCCTTTCAAGATTGTTCGGAAGGTAGGAGCTGTGGCATATTAGCTAGATTTACCTGTAAAAGGTAAGATCCATCATACTTTCCACCTTTCGCAGCTGAAGGGAAGAATGTCTGATTCTGCAATATCTTGACCAATACTACCACATAACTTGTATTCAGCTCTGCGTGTTCCGATAGCTATTATTGATCGTCGACTAGATAATCGTAATAATCGACCGGCTGTATAAATTTTAGTTCAGCAGTAGCCTTCAAAGGATAATGATCTCTCTTGCGATTTTTTTTATGACATGCAGCAAAGATTTCCAGATGTCAACCTTGTGGACAAGGTTCTGGAGGAGAGGGGAAATGATAGTGGTGCGTGAGCTGAAGAGCGAAATATAAAGAGTTAAGTGTAAACGATGTAGTATTGTATATAGGCTAATAAGGAGAACGATGTCGTGTAAATAACACGCATGTTGCATTGTAATTAACTACCATCCCCAATGGTTATTATAGTCGTTATTATAACCGTTGGTGTGGAGGAGAAATGTTTAACGAAAAACAGATACTGGTTTTCTCTCTCTAGATCTTCTTCTCTTCAGCTTCTCTTACTCTCTTTCTTGGATATTTGCAATCCCTAAATTCCTATATTAGATAGATATTCAACAATTACCTGTAACATTCAGAGTTGTTGGACAAAACTCAAAGGGGTACCTTTTGTACTAGGATTTATATTTTCATTAATATTATCCTTCTCATCTTCACTTTCTACCTTATCACCTTCAGTTTTCTAACTTTCAGTCTTATTACCTATTTGTTTTGTAGTTTCCACGTTTGTTTCGGTAGCCTCATCAACTATATCATTCTCCTTGTTCTCAGTGACTTCACATTCTTGATTTCCAAGCGCTTTAAATTGTTACCTTCACCTTTTTTATATACCTTAGATGTGTCTTTCTTAATATCTTCATAAATGTTTTCACCAATATTAGAAGTTATATCATCAGTTATTACTATAATGGCAGGAGAAGTTGGTGAAGAAGGAATAAGGTCAATGTTGAATTACAATAGAATAATTAGGATTTCAGCTAGA
>JANQAP020000181.1:2605907-2621787 GCA_026874005.2 Erythroxylum coriaceum
AATAAAACAAGTAAATAATTGATAAGTGTTAAGTCAGGAGGATTTTACGATGATTAATTTTGATGACAATCAAATAACCGTCTATGTCTGCGTCTGTATCTGTATAGTCTTTGCGTCTGTATAGTCTTTGACAAGTGTGTTAAAGTCTTTGCGTCTGCGTACTTAAGACACTTGTCAAAGACATTCTTTTGTTTCTAACGTTATTGTTATTTGATTGTCATCAAAATTAGTCATCGTAAAGTCCTCTTGACTTAACAATGACCCTGTGACTGTGTTCACTCTATAAATCCTAATTTTGAGCTATAAAGGGCAAAATGAAGAGAAAAAAAAGGAAAGGTCCAAAGGAGTTCATAGGAGGTTCAAAAGAGGCTTAGGAAAACACATATTAATAGCTTAATACAATAGAGAGAATGAAGAACAAGCAAGAGAACATATTTGGAGTGAATTTTATAAATCTAAAGTGGATTTCATGAAGAGTAAAAGGAATCTCATTATGGTTCTTTTAGTTTTCTGTTTTTCCTTTATTTTTGATGCTATGATTATGAACTAAACTTTTTGTGGTATTTGGAGTAGATGAAACTTGGGATAGACCTTATAATGATTTTATTTTGACTTAATTCATTTTTAGTTACATTGAGATTCAATTATGTGTTCTTAGTTATTCTTGAATTAATATTGCTATTGAATTATTTTATGTATGATTTCATGCAATTAAGATTGAGAAATCCTTTTGTGCAAATAGATCTACCATAATCGAAAGGAGTTTCATTAAAACCTAAAGATAGGTTAACATAAATCTTCTAAATTATGGTTAAATTTAATAGTGAGACTCACAAATCAATTAATACAATCTTAGAGGTTTTAACAAGGAAGAGATTTTAACTAATCAATTGAGGATTAGGTGTTAATAGTCATAAGAAAGAAATTATCATGATTGAGAAATTTCCACAGTCCAATGAACTATAGATTAAATTGAGTACTAAAATCATGATTGTATAAGAAGTCCTAGGGAATTCCAAGTCTAGGTACCACTATTTTCTTTGATTATTTCTTAGTTTTATCTTTGTTCTAGTTAGTCAATTATATTAACTTATTTTAATTTATTATTTTAATTTTTAATTTGATTAATTATCATTACAACAGTTTGTTAAACTAGATAATAAAAAGACGGTATTAGCAATTTTATTTCTCGTGGGATAGGCATGTACTTGTCAGTGCTAACTGTAGTTATATTGTGCAATACAAATTAAAACATAACATAAAATCATCAAGTTTTTGACACTGTTGCCAAGGACTGTAATATCAGGAAAACCTTATTTTTATTAATCTATTCAATTTTTTCTTTTAGGCAGTTTTTACTTCTTTTCTTTTTATATTTATTTATTTATCTTTATAGCTCTCTCTTGATCTTATATTTGGAGGTTATTTGCAAGATTGTTTATTCATCGTTATAGCAACCAAATACAATGGAAGGAAGGATATGGCAATATTCTCAGGGGGATAATGATATGCCATCACATTTAGCCTACATGGAAGCTTGGAACGACATGCATGGTGATATGTATTTAGAAGCTCAATCAATATCAATAAAATATTATGATATTTATGGGTAACCACTACAATCATGAATTTTAGGCACCAGACTATATGTGGGAGCATCTAAATTGCATGGAAAATTGACCTTAAGATACCTTATACTAGAATACTTATAATCCAAAGTGGGGTAATTCTTACTATTGTGCATGGAATGATTATGCTTCATCTAGATTTTTACATCAACAGCAGCAAGAGGAGTATCCATGTCTTGAGAACGCCTTCATAAAATTCATTGTGTCAACTAAGGTTGCCCTCTATAAAACCAAAGATCCAGATATTTTATCTTAATAAATTGAGCCAAATTTGGTAGAATATGTAAATACGATAACATTATGGAATGGAGAGGAGCTAGATGATGAAGAAAAGGAGGACGCATTTGTTTAAAAATAGAAAGCAAAAGAGACGACAAAGAAGATAGAGGAAGAAGACATGGAGGAAGCTGTTGTTCAAGAAAAGAAGGAAGAAGCAAAGGAAGATGAAGAGGAGAAACCAAATAAGGAGGCTATTGAGGAATTATCAAAAGTCATCTTAAGTACAGAGGGTTACTACTTCTCACACAGCAAACTACTAGAGTCAGTTGAAGATTCAGAGAGTTTTATTATTCCTTATCGCATTGATAGTTTGTTATTAAAAAGGAAATTAGTGTATTTACTCCGTTTTATTAATTTATTACCTTATTTCCTTATTATCTTACAATATGTGGCCTATTTGTAGGTTAATAAACCTTTGTGTTGAAAAACATATGGAAGTAAGTTGTTGATTATAGATCTAGGTTGAAGGACTTGCTGAGGAGTTCAACTACAACTCGTAAAAAAGTGTTGATTGGGAGGCAACAATAATTAGGTTTTTATTTTGAGTGAGTAGTTTGCAAGATTTTAATTAGTAGTTTAGTTATTATTTTATAATTTTAGTTTGATGATCTTAATTTTATACTTGAGATTTGATGGAGTTCCACAATTTAAAAAATTAACCCTTGCTTTAGAGTAAAAAAATTTCACCAGTGTTGTATAAAAGTTAATAACATTAGAAAAGGGTGGAATTCTTTTTCTATTAGTGGAGTACCAATTATCTTCACCCCTCCTTTATTTTCCCTATTTTTCATTGTTCTTACATGTTTTTAATATTGAGGATAATGTACAAATTAAGTGTAGGGAAAGAACATACCAATCAGGCTTGTCAATTTTGTTATAATTAGCTTAATAATAAATGATTTAAGAAATATTTTTTTAAAGATGATGTTGAACAAGATGATTCATTATGAGTTTGATTATGATTTGATTTGTTTAGGAAAATAGTTATGAGTTTTGATGATTAAGTTGATTTCAATTTAGTTTATTAATTTTGAGAATGGATACTTGATTTGCATTTTGATACTTTATGGATAATTTGTACATCAATTAAGTTAACTATGAACTCTTTTTAAGCATTTTCACCCCACAAATATATATAAAATAAAATAAAAATATGGTAGTAAATGAATAAAAAACATAAATAATTTCATTTCATTGACTTTGTACGAATAAAAAGATCAAAGTTAAAGACTGATATTAGTAGTCATTTGAGATAGTGACCCAGTTGAGTAACTGAGGGTACATATAATAAGGTGTTTACTCTTATGTTAAAAGATTATGTGACTTTTCAAATAACCTTTTAAACACTCTTATATTATTTAAATTTAATGCTTTATTTTTAATAAGGGGTATATAAATGTTTAAATGTTTTGGCATTTTTTTCATATATTTTCTTTTTATGCATTAAGTGGAATGGTGCGAATTGAATTGAAATTTAAAGAATTATGAATTGAAGTAGATTGACTTATAATTTGATTCAAGTAAATAAATGCTTAAAAATTAAACGAACTTAGCAATTGAATGAATAATAGAGAATTTTGATGAATGTCTTAAATTTTTTAATACTTTCCAAAAGTTGTTTCTTATTAAGTTGAGAGTAATGAAATTGATTTGCTTGAGGGCAAACAAATGCTTAAGTGTGGAGGAGTTTGATAAATGTCAAATAGATTACATTTCTAATCCCATATTTAGTGCATTTTGCTTGTTTATTTAAGAGTTTCTTATTATAATTGGTACTTAGTTCATTCATGTAATATTTGTAAGTCCTAATTGCCTTTATGGGTCAAAAAGAGTTGAAATTAGATGAAATCGAGGCAAAAAAAATGAAAGATTAAAGTTTTCCTTAAAGGATATAACCGTGTGGAGCCATATGACCATTTATATGAATGTACAGCTCCCTAAGATTGTGTTTCTACATAATTACCAAAGAATTAAAACAAGATTGAGGGACATGATCATATATATGATAGTGTGGGTGACGTGTCTAATGTAGAAACCTTAATTTTAAGCAATAAAAGGGCAATACAAAGAGAAAACAAGGAAAGGTCTAAAGGGTTTTTAGGAGGCTCAAAAAAGACTTGAAAAGACACATATTGTCAGCCTAAGATAAGAGAGAGAATGGAGAACAAGGCAGAGAACATATTTAGAGTGAATTTCCATCAATTTAAAGTGGATTTCATGAAGATTGAAAGGGATCACTTCATGGTTCCTTTATTTTTCTATTTTTCCTTTAATCTTGATACTATGATTATGAACTAAACTTTTATTAGTACTTAGAGAAGATAAGCCTTAGGATAGACCTTATAGTGATTTTAATTTAATTTAATTTAATTTTTATTTTTATTGAGATTCATTTATGTATTTTTAATTATTTTTGAATTAATATTGTTGGCGTATTATTTCATATATGGTTTTGTGCAATTGAGATTGAGAAATCCTTTTGTTTGAATATATCTACAATAATTGAAATAAGTTGCATATAAATCTATAGATAAGTCGACATGAATCCTCTATATTGGGGTTAAACCTAATAATGAAATTCACAAATCGATTAATGAAATCTTAGGAGTTTTAACTAGAAGGACATTTCAGTTAATTAATTGAGGATTATATGTTAATAATCTTGAGAACAATATTAGCATAATTGTGGAATTTCTATAGTCCAATGGACTATCGATTAAAGTAATTAATGAAATCATGATTGCATGAGAAGTCATAAGGGGATTCAAAGTGATTCAAAGTCCAAGTAACAAATTTTCTTTTTATTGTTTCTTAGTTTAATCTTTGTTCTAGTTAGTCAATTGTGTTGATTTATTTTAGTTTATTATTTTAATTTTGCATTTGATTAATTATCATCTCAACAATTTATTAGAATAGATAATAGAAAGACAATAAGTATAAGTAATTTTAGTCCTCGTCGGATCAACTGATACTTGATAGTGTTAGCTGGAAATACACCGTGCACTTGTAACTTAAAACATAAAATAACATTGCTGGAAATACACCGTGCACTTGCAACTTAAAACATAAAATAACATCATCACTTACTCATCTTAATTTCATAATATAGTTGAATGGCTTACTTATTAACAGACTAATATAGAATTTCAAGTTTATATGGATCATAAGTTGTTACATTTCTCCCATTATAATGTGTATAATGAGTGGAGATAATCTTTTAGTTAGTTTTGATAAACCATAAATTTTTTCATTGTTTTTCCTTCAAATTAGTTTCTAAAAGACTAATTCACATGGGCATTTTTATAAGAGATAGTCTAAAGTACTTGTTTCTTTTTGGGGTTGTTGATGCCCCTAAAATTTCGATCTAAAACTAACATTAAATGAGACTTGAAGTTTTATAGGCTTCATAGGCTTTAGCCTTCCTTCCTGATCTCCTTTTTAAAGCTTGAGTGAAAGTATCTAGATTAGATTCATTAGCTTTACTTCCATTCGAAGTGGTTGCATATGAGGCTTCAAGATTAATGATATCATTACCATCCTTGCTCATATTATTTTCAATGGTAATAAGAATAGAGGCTCTCATTTCTATTTAGTTTGAGAAAGGAATATTTTCCTTTTCTTTAGGTTAAGCGAATATTTTCCTTTTTTTTAGGTTAAGCAAGTACTTCATGGTTTTGTGCCATATTTTAGTTATATACTTCTTTCTTCATCAACTTTCCTATTTTTCATATTAAAAGAAACATATCCATCACTTTTAGTTTTATTTTATAACAAATTCAAATCCTCTTAAGTTTTCTTAGTGTTTGAATTATCTAGTCCTATTAAATTATAATAATATCTCTTGAAAAATCTTTTTCCTGTTATTTTTTATTCTTTACATTGTTGTTTAAGAGATGGTTTCCAATGATAAGAGATGAGTATTGAATCCTCTACTAGCTATTTTAATCTATTCAGCCTCATAATGGGGATAGTTTATGATAGGTTTTGCGTTATATTGGTTTGAACAGATAACCTTGTAAAGCCAATCCTTTTTATAACAGTTGTGAATTCATCCATACATAAAGGTCTCCCTAGATAACTTGTAATATATCTTAGACTTGTTATAGATTAATATTCAAATGGAAAGTTATAAATATTGATCCAAAGGAATGTGTTTAAGCTTCAATTAATCTAGTTACAATCTAGGGGTTTATCTTTGAAGAAAATTTATATTTTCATTCATGTTCCATGGACATATTCCCAATATCCTTTGTGTCTCCTCTATTGATGCAAATTTGAATATAAAAAGTCTCTATTAATTGTTTAGAATTTCGAATAGCCTTATTTTTTCAATGAAAATTTGCCTAAACTTGCACAAAAGGAAAGATAGGTCTTTTATCAACTAAAAAATCAACTAACATATATTGTATTTGGCCACACTTTGTTGTAGAATTTCCTCAAAAGGAGTGACTATAAAGTTTCCTTCTTTACTTGAAAGAGAAGTAGGATAACTTGTCTATTAGAAAGACATCACTAATAATCTGACACTATGTTTTCTTACGACTCGAAATCCCAGGAGCTAATCCAAAATCACCTACTCGATTGACAAACATAGCTTTTATAGCTGCTTTATCTGCCTAAAGTCGTGTAAACCAGAAATGAATTAACAAATATGAAGCAAGAAAGTTCTTTTCCAGCTCACCAGAGTCAGCATTAGGAATCACAGTAACAGAAGAGGGAAGAGAAGTTGAAGAAGATCCCTTAACAAGCTTATGTAAAGTTTATTTAAGTTGGATAGGCTCAGATAAAGAGGAAAACAATTCGAAGGAAGATGCATCTTTAAGAGGAAAGATGGAAAAGAGGATGTTGCAAAAATTGAAAGTTAGTCCCTTAAATGGAAAGGTGATAAATAACAATACTAAAGTGAGAGTTAAAGTTCAAGCAGAGAAGTGAGGGAAAAAACGGAGATCAAATAAAGAAGGTATGATGAAGAGGTGAAGTAGAAGGAATTAAAGGAGATGAATGTACTAGAGGAACTAGAAAGAGCACCAAAGTTAAGTTTGTCACCTTATAGTTTGGAAAATAAGAGTGAGTAATTAATATACAGTAGAAAAAAAGGGGAAAGACAGAACCAAGGAGACATAGATGAGGGGTATAGAGTCTGTAAACAAAAGAAGTATATTAAGAAGAAGATCCTGGAGAAATTGAGTACAAACCACTATGAAAATGGAACCGTATTAACGAGAGGGAAGGGTTTCCCTTACTAGCCTCCATTTGTTACCAAAGAATAGTCTTTTGTTGTAGTTTATGAGTTATATATACACATATGTATGTTTCCAATCTATTTATCTTAAAAGGAAGCTATTAAAATCATACAAAACATATGTTTGCTAATCACAATTGATGATATTCTCATATCTTACCTTTGTTTAATAATTACTCAAATTAGCTAGCATTACGATTAAGGATCTTAAGCCTTGAACAATATATGTACATGTAAGATAGATTGGGAATGCCTTTAGAAGAAAATAAACTATCCTTCACAAGTCTAAAAAGAATGTACCTTTGAAAAAATAATACATACATAGGAATCAAGTTTGGAAATCTTTTTATTAGCCTATTTCTTAATTAATGTTTGTCTTTTCTATTAGTTTATGAGATTTACTTCATTGTCAATTTGATGTTTTTGTTCTTTGCATTTAAAGTTTTTCAAGCTGTAACAGTAAAAGTTCTTTATTTGAATTTTAAATTTTTATTTATAATTGAATAATAATTTTTTTGAAATGCTAAATTAAATTAATTATATTGGAAAGTGAAATTCTAACTCATCATTTTAATGATAACAAAATAAGAGATAATTAATATTTTTATTGGGTAAAAGACATGAAGCTCTCGAGTAGTTTACTAAACTTTCGAAAAACTCTTTAATCTTTAAAATTCTCAAAAGAACTCCTTATAATCTTTAGTTTTTTTAAAAAATTGCTTTTCTTAGACTTTGGTTAAAAAATAATGACAATATACATGTGACATGAACATCACACATAGACTAATCAAATGTTACTTATATGACAATCTAAGTTAGCTCTTAAACTCGAATTGAACTATTTAAACCTAAAATAAATTAATAATTTATTGCAATTATCTTAAATTATTAATTTAGTTTGAGTTTAATTATCTTGGGTCAGGTTTAAGAAATGAGTTAGAATATCATATTCGTGACATTTGATTAGTCCACATATGAAATTTATACCACATGTTATTGTTACTTTTTTAATTAAAAGTTTAAGAGAAGGGGATTTTTCGAATTAAAAATTAGAAGGATTTTTTTAGAATTTTAAAAACTAGAGAGTTTTTCTAAAGTTCCTTAAACCATAGGAGAATTTTATGTCTTTTACACTTCTTTTATATTTAGTGATATTAATAAGTTTTTTTTGTTAAATATTTAAGTAAAAGATGAAAAATCAAGTTCAATAGAAAAATAAAGTAAGCAAATCAGCTAACTGAATGAATTGAGTAATTAAAAGATAAAGAAAAAAAGTAATATGGAGCCTATGTACCAATTAAGAGAGTTTCAAGGCAATTCAACTAAAGAATAAAAATGAGGCATCAAACACATTAAGATGTAACAAATTAATTTAATATTTTTATATCCTTATCTATGTCATTTTAATAAATTAAGAGTTCAAACATTGCATCATCATTTACATTTAGGTATAAAGCATAAATCATTTCATAATTAAGATATTTTTTTTTGAATTTTAAAGAAATCTTCATAATTTTCAAAAAATTTTAACTTTTAAAATGGTTCTAAATCAAATTTTTATCAAAATAGGATGTTTTGATGCTTTTGAAAAAATTGAAGTGTTAAAAATTGGTGACTAGTGTTATTAGAATTTGATTTTTGGTAAGGATTTAACTAGTATATATTTTATTTTGATTAGATTAATCATGAACAAAAAGTTACATAATAAGTGTAGTCTATTATGCTAAGGGATATTTTAGTTAAACAAACATAGACAAGTCGAAGGTATGCAACGACTAGTCGAATGTGTCTAAAAACTAATTGTTATAGTGACTAGTTTATATGTTTAACAAATATTTAAGTTGATTTTGATATAAATAGGCTATAATTGACATGTGAAAAGAACCTTTGACATATTAAAGATTTATTAAGAGCCTTGAGAGTTTAGAGAGTGCATGTATGCATTACATATAATATATTGAACCTTAATTTATTAGTGTGAGTAAGAAAAAGATGTTTTCTGTTATCTATAATTGTGTTAGTGTATCCATTATGGAAATTACTTGGACTACACATTATGAGTGATCTTCTTGACATTGAACAAGATTTGTAAAAGCTTATTCTTCATCTTTAGAAAAACAAGATGATTATAAGGTTTCTTTCTCACTTATGACAAAGAAAATATTATATGGAGAGTTCCTCATCACTCATTAAAAGAAGAAGATATTGAATGTTTAAGTCAAATAATTATCAATTGATTTTTATTTATTTTATCCTACTTTATTTTATTATTATATTTATTTTGTGATTATCTTATATGAATTTTCATTAGATTAAGATATACAATCATTAAATTTTAGATATAACAAAAAGTGAACATACAATTTGACCCCATATTTTACTATTTGAAGACCAACAAATTACTACTTTATATTACTTAAATAGGCTAATTGTTAGATGAAAGTAATACTTTAAACCTAATTTGTTATTTTAAATGGTTTTAGAATAATCATAAAAGGTGAAAGATTTGAGATAAACATTTTTAAAAATTAACCATTTAGTAATGTTTATTAATTTAAAAAGATTCTGAAGGGAATTTGCAATAATCTACTTATTTATTATTTACAAACTTAATTTATGATAAACTTCTCAAATAGAATGATATATCATTACTTAATCAAAAATCCCTTAAAATTATTCTAACAATTTAAAAATATATTAGTATGAGTATGTGTAATATATTTTTTAATCAACTAGGGGTGGCACCTTAGAGGGGATGGATATCCTATTTTATTAATAAGAAAAGCGAAAATTAAAGAGCAGGGGGCATAAACCTAACCTGCCTGAAACAAATGAAGTTGGAATTAACAAATAAACAACACTAGATGCTAACCATCAGAGACGTGAAAATATAAAGAAATTATAAACATTAATATCACTATTATCTATTACAGTTAAACAATTCTAACTCTTAGTGAAGGCAAGCCTGACCTATCTAAAGTCAATATACCCCTCAAGGTACGAGGTATCAGTGATTGAGCACTGTAGGTAGTCAAACCCTCCAACGAACATCCCAGATTTGCCAAGAAATCTGCTGTTTGATTTGCTTCTCTATAATAATGAAGAAACCATCCACAAAAGAGAACCTCAGCACCTCAGCTAATCAGTCCGCAAACTTCCATGGAATCTGAGCTCTACCAAGGCACATGTCAACCAAAACGTTAGAGTCCAACTCAACTATTACCCAAGAATTGCGTAATAATTCAGCACAAAGCCTCAATCCTTGTAAAAAGAGAATATGTTTCAACTTCTATACTTGTAACATGTTGCATAGGGAACACGAATGCCAATACACACCTTCCTAACTCATCACGAACAATCCCACCACCTCCACCTAGTCCTGGGTTCCCTCTTAACAAACCATCAATATTCAACTTCAAAAATCCTAAGGAGGGCTTACACCTATTAGGGAAACCTTGCGGGGCCGAACGTATCTTTCAATAGCCTCTACCACATCTTGCTACTGTTTACCTGAAATGGCTAAAGAAAGAGTATCTTATAAAACATAAGAGATAGAATCAATAATCTCTGATCTCATTAAAGAGATAGGAGAAGGCGATCCATCAAATTTTACCCAGCAACGTATCTTCCAAATACTCCAGCTAACAAAGTATGGAATCACATAAAAGACCAGTCTTATAGCCAGATTGCCTCCAGCTAACCACCACCATATTGATATATCTCTATACCTAAAGCATGGATCTGTTAAACTAAAGGGCATACCTAAAAATTGCCAAAGGTGCCTAGCCCAATCACCAAGAAGGAACACATGGTCCAGAGATTCTTTGCAACTATTCTGATAACAATTGTATCTCGAAGGTCTAAGAATCCCTAGCCTTCGCAAGGAAATATCTTGAGGAAGCTTGTTTTTCTACAAGCACAACATGAAAATTCATACTTTCATAAGAATCCCTTTATGCCAAATATTACAAAGTATTATAGTTTGTGTACCCACATCTCTAACACGGTTATATGTAGAAGTCATCAAGGATTCCCCGATGGTGGTGTCCTTCCAAATGAGTTTATTACTAGAATGAACAATACAATCTTGAATTTGCTCATGAATAATGAGCAATCGTTTCCAAGTCAGAGAGTCCGTCAGTCTAGGTTGAATCTCCTCTGAATCGCCTCTAATTCCATACTTAGTTTCTAGGAAGGATGCCCATAAAGAATTACTAACTAGATATCTCCACCATAACTTAGCTGCGAAAGCCAAGTATATGTCATACAAATGCCACAAACCAATACCATCTTCCTCCACTAGACAACATAATGATTTCCATGCAACCTAATGATGCTTATGCCCTTTTTCACCTACCCCCCCACAGAAAATCTGCTAATATTTTTTCCAATTTAGTTAAAAACTTTTATGGGGGTTCACTGCAGCCAAGACATGTAATGGAAGAGATTGTAAAACTGATCGAAGTAGAACCAGTCTTCCTCCCATTGAGAGCAGATGGCTTGCCCATTAAGATATTTTATGAGTGACTTTATCTACCAATTTATTGAAAAACTCAGACCTTTTCCTTCCCTAATAAATGGGGCATCCAAGATACGTGAACGAGGATTGAAGATGTTGGAAACCATTGATTTGCATAATCAAATTATGTCTTATCTAAAAGCATTTGCCTACATAAAACAACTTTTATTAGTGTTAACTAACTGGCCAGAACACCTTTCATATTCTTCCAATGCCTACCTGACTGCTGTGAGGGACGATCTTAGTCCATTCGTAAAATCAATACATCATCAATATTAGAGAGATGTGTCACCCTAAGACAACCCCTTAGGAATAGCAAATGCAGCCGTTTATAAAAGATCATTCAATACTCTTGTTAAAACTTCAGCCTTAATAATAAAACGAGCTAGAGATAATGCGTCACCCTATCTCAGACCTCGTGATGAGTGAAAAATATCCTGATGGAACTCCATTTACCAATACTGAGAACCAACAATTTGAAATCAGCCTTTAAACTCAGTTTATAAATTGCTCCCCAAACCTAAAGCAGCGCAACACATTAATCAGAAAAAGCCAAGACACTCTGTAATATGCCTTGGTTATATCTAACTTGAGAAATACATTTCCACCTGTTACCCTTCTATTCATATCTGAACATATTTCTTCAGCCAACTGATAGATGTCATTTGCATGATGTTTTAGGATTGAATTTGTTATGTAATTAGGGTGAATTTGAGTGTTGAGTGTGTGTTTATGTGTTTAATTATATTAGTTTGTATGTTTTAGTATTTTTATGGGTTAGATTAAGTCTTTGAGCTTAAATGTTATATTTTTGAGGTGTCGTGATGCGTTTGTTAACGTTTTAGGGTAAACGGTGAAGAATGGAGAAGATTCGAGGAGTTTTGGGCTAAAGCCATAGGCCACGATCATGGCAGAGAAGGACGAGCCAGCAGCAGCCAGGCCACGATCATGCACATGGGGCACAATCATGATAGAAAGTCTCCAAGGCAGGGCCACAATTGTGCCTTGCGTCGGGCTGATACAGAAACTCGAGTTTTGAGTGATTTTTCAGACCGTTTTGACCCCGAATTTGACCTAGCCCTTACAAAGTATAAATAGAACATGAGAAGTCTTTAGAGAGAAAAAGTGAGAGAGAGCCTTGGAAGAACTTTGAGCAGCCACCCAACGAAACCCTAAAAGAGACCTTGAGAGATCGATAAAGAGACGAAGGAAGAGAGAAGAGGAAGATGACGCCGACACGACATGATTCCCGGATTAAGAAGCTTTCCGAAGTCGCGGCCCCCATCATCCCATGGTAATTTTGGTTCCTCTGTATTTCAATTTTATTTAATTATAGAATGGATATAGATAGTTGATTATAGACTGCGTTATGGTTGATGTTCTATACTCACCTTTGGATTATTATTTTGACTTAATGAAATCTGATCAATTTATATGTTCATTGAATTAATTGTGATTTATTTTGCGCTTAATATCTCAATAATAAACTGAGAGGGTAAATCGAGAGAAAATGATTAATTTGAGCTAACGAGAGTTAGGCAGATTAATAGATCCGGAATTAAATCAAATTGTGTAGAGAGATCATATTAAGTTTCCAATTGTTTATTAGAGAACTTAAGAACTAATCAGGTTTTGGATAGGTTGGTAATTGAGAGATTGCAACCTCCCATAATCTGATTAAGGTTTATACTTTAGGGTTCAATTATAACTTGAGAGAGCGTAGTTGACCCTAGGATCTTCTAGAACTGTTAATTCAATAAATCGTAATTGGTTAGGTTGTCATTAAAGATAGGTAATTTTCCCTTTCTCTCTTTCGATAAACTCATTAGGTGGAACTTGGGTGTGTGATCATTATTCGTTAATTGGCTAAATTCCATTACTATTCAATTTCGTATTTAATTGTTTATGGTGACCGTGATTTTTTTAATAATTTCGTGTGAATCGTTAATCGTTATTTTTGTTGATTGATTTGGTTTATTTGGTCTAGTTAATTCTTGTGTTTTAAATTATTGTTTGTTAATTATTGTTTAGTAGTGCTTTCGACCTTAGATTTAGAACTAGTTAGCCCTCCTTGTGAGATTGATACCTTAAGTACTACATGAATAACCCGTGCACTTGTGGAATTTACTAAGGTTATAAATAGTAAAACTTAGTGCATGTAACCTTGCGATCAAGTTTTTGGCGCCATTGTCGGGGAAGGCAATTTAGTTCTTTAGTTTAAGGCATTAGGTTAGTTATAATTTTTGGTTTTAGTTTGTTAGTTTATTTTAGGAATCGTGCTCTTGCATGAATACAAGAGTCACGAGGGGTTCGAGTCATGAAGCAGAGGCGATAGATTTAGACATAACACGATTAGAACGCAACCTTAGGAAAGCTCGGCGAGAAGAAGAAGAACAAGAGATAGAAAAGTCAACAATGGCCGAGGAATTTCAGAGAAATATGGATCAGGAAGTTAACCTTAGAAGGCAACAATAGAGGACCATCATGGACTTTATAAGGCCAGGGTTTAACCCAGCAAACCAAGGAGTGGCTAGATCGCCTGTTCAAGCGGTCTCATTCGAAATCAAGCCAGCCCTTCTGAATATGCTTCAACAAAACGTCCAATTTTATAAATTGGAAAATGAAGATCCGAACGCACACATCGTCAGTTTCCTCGAGATCTGTGATACTTTTTGGTATCACTAGATGTCAGAGGATGTTGTTAGGATTAGGTTGTTCCCTTTCATACTTAGAGATAGAGCGAAGGCTTGATACCATTCACTGAGCCCCACTAATATTACAACATGGGAGTAGCTCTTGCGTGCTTTTCTAGATAAATACTTCCTGTTAATGAAGACTACAAAGATCATAAAGGAAATTACTAATTTCCAACAAGGTGATGGGGAGTCAATTTATGAAGCATGGGAGTGTTATAAGGACCTACAGAGGAGATGCCCATACCACAACCTACCGAAGGAGTTCCTTCTGTAGACGTTCTACAACGGAGTAAACCCACCTACGAGAGGCACGATTGATGCAACATCAGGAGAATCTTTGATGTGAAAGACGGCTGATGAAGCAGAGGAGTTGATCGAAGAGATGGCCAGTAATAGCTGCCTATGGGCGAGTGAGAAAAGTAGGCAACCTACTACCTTTAGAGAGCAGAAGGGAGTTGTCGCAATCGACCAAATGACAGAGATGTAAGCTAAGATTGACAATTTGACACGACAACTCAACAATATGAAGGCGTCATCTTCACCTCAAGTCAAGGCCGCACAGTTGAAGTGTGAGTTATGTGGTCAAGTAGATCATGATACTGTGGACTGCTACCTAATGAGAGAGGATAATCAAGAGCAAGTAAACTACATGGGGCACAATATGGATGAAGAAGGGGAAACGATCCCTATTTAAACACCTATAACCCCGGGTGGAAGAATCACCTTAACTTTTCCTGGTCGACAATAATAATGGAAGGCAGTTCAGGCCTCAAGGGCAATCAAGCTTCCAACAGGATAAAGCAAGCTCGATGGATTCAAAGTTGGATAGGATTTTAGACAAGATAGGAGGTATAGAGGAGGCGTATAGGAGGCTCGAGAGTAAATTCAAGTAAGTTACGAGGAATCATGCCTCATCTATACATAATTTAGAAGTCGAAGTGGGCCAGTTAGCAGAAGCAATTGCGACACGAAATGCTAGAACTCTTCCAAGCAACACCGAGTCCAATCCAAAGGAACGTATCATGGTCATAACTCAAAATCAAGATGGAGAAACCGTACAAGTGTAGGAAAAGGTAGGGGATGAAGGAGAAGGTAAAGATGACCTTCCATATAAGCCCACGATGGAGTCAATTTAAGTAACTCGACGGGTGTTTTCGTTCCCTATTACACAGCAGCAAGAGTTATATGCAAAGAGAGAAGTGAAAAAATTGCGAGAAATTGAGCATAACAAGATCAAGGAAGTGACGGATCGAATACAGTTGAAGCTCAAACTACGGGAGTCCATCAAGAAAAGGGTTGAGAAGCAACCATTAGAAGCAAACCTCAATATAGTTATGAAGAAAGATGACCTAGGGGACTTTTTGATCCCCTGTAGTATCAACAACATTATTATAGACAGGGTATTCGCGGACTTAGGCACAAACATAAATATGTGGTAATGCTGTCGCCTGCAACCAAATTCAAAAGAAATCACTTCCGTTAATACAATTTAATGTAGTAGTGGTAAGTGGATATC
>JANQAP020000181.1:2624976-2637683 GCA_026874005.2 Erythroxylum coriaceum
TTTCCTTACTCTCTCTTTAAGCTTACATGCATTGAAATTTTAGGTCCAACCCTTAATATGGGGACGGGATGTTACAGAAAGTAAGGTCCAACCCTTAATACCGAGGAGGAAGGTACTCATTTTTTATCCCTTCGTTTCAGTTCCTAAATGCTTTGACGCTAACACATTAGATAGGTTAGAATTGCGTGAGCGGGTAGAGAACCTAGCCGAGAGAATCTAGTGAGGCCAGTTCATACGATTCCAATTCCCTGTGTATAAGGAACTTAAATTGAAATTCTTTACTACCTTGACCTTTGACCCTAGGAATACCAAAGAATTGTGGTTTAGATTAGGAGGACGAGCATTTGAATTGAATGTCGAAATTATGTGTGAGCTATGCAGATTCCCCGAATCTAACATCATTGATCAACATGATGACTTTCGTCCTTCCCAATACTGGCATGAGTTTACTGAAATTGAGCAATTCCACGCTACGAATGCGCACAATAACATTAACTGATCCCATGAACACTTGCTCCTGCACAATTTTATATGTCAGTTGGTTTTTGACAAGTCAGACACTAACAAGTGTTCCACTAAGGAACTTTTCATATTATGGTACATGGACCATAGTATTCCGGTATGCACATCCACACATGTGCTGAACGCCATTGTTGCAACTCTGCACAAGCGGAGCAACCATCTTGGAATGGGATATATAGTATCTGACATTGCAAAACATTTTGGTGTGGAACGGAGGGGGTTAACAGTTCACCCCCCGACTTCCTCAACCATTATCATTTATTTCGGGCAGAGATCATCCATTCCACAAACATGAGTCTACGGGATATCCACGAGAAGACACATGTACAGACTAAGAGATGTCAAGCAAGCTCGAGTTCAGTGCTGCCTCGACAGGAGGAGTCATCGAGTGAAGAATCGGAAGAAGAAGAGAAGGAAGAGCAAGGCTGGAAGAAGGTTTTGGATGTAGTATTCGAAACCAACAAAACACTTGCGGAGATGGCACGCATACAACGACTCCAAAGCTGGGATATCCGACAGATCCATTGGTATTTCAAGTCTCAAGGCGTTCAACTGCCACCTCCAACACCATCACCACCTCCATCTCCTTAGGATTTCATGTCTAACCTAAAATTTTTCTTTCCCAAATTAGCCTTCAGTTATATTTTATCTTTATGTTTATTTTTATTTTTTATTTTTATTGTTAATTTTGTCTATTCTTTGTTACTTAAATTTTTGTCTTTACCCTTCATTTATATGTTTGTGTGTGCTTCCTTCTCACATTGAGGACAATGTGTTGTTCAGGTGTGGGGAGGGATTGTGTGTTTTGCTTTTGAATGTGATTTTACATACTATATGATAGTTATTAGGTTACATTGGGTGAAGTGTGTGAATGTGTTAATGGCTTAGATTGAGTGAAATTTGTTTAATTTTGGACATAGTCTATTACATTGTGAACGATCATTAGCCTGTGAAATTAATGAATTATGGGGCCTTTGAATAAATACACAGCATAATTAAGACTTAGTGTAAATTTAAAACCTTCTAGATTGTCACATTCATTCATAATTTGAGGTCTTTTAGCTTTAGTAGCTTAACTAGTATTTTTCATGAAAACGAATAGCTAAAAGCAACAAGGTAGGCAAAAATAATAATAAATCACTATTCCACTGACTTTTGGGTTATGAATAGAGCTAGTAGCTAGTTGAAAACGTGATGTAGCTGAGTAATCGGATCGACATGCATCACAAATGTGTGCCTTCGTGTAAAAAGGCTATAATGACGTTTCAACCAAACTGTTTAATAAAATGACTTAGTTGAATAACCAGATCGACATTCATCACAGATATTTGCCTCTGCGTAAAAGACTAAGTCTGGGTTTAAAATAAAAAAGTGTGTTTTAAATAAAAAACCTACCGGACTTGTAATAAGTTTGAATTTTCATGGAAATATACTTAGGAACAGTTACAAAGTCTGAAGAACCGAAAAATTATTAAAGTGTGTGCACAATTGAAAAGGGTAAATAAGTTAACACTAAGTCTCGATTATGTTGTATATTTAGTTCAAAGCCACTAGACACCTATTTTATTTGTCAATGATTTGCCATAATTCGAATGGTTATGTCCAAGATTAAATTTATTTCATAAAGTCAGAGCCATTCCCTTATTATTGCATTGTCTTTTGTGTTGTTATGTGTTTGTTGTTTTGTTTGCTTGAGGACAAGCAAACGTTTAAGTGTGGGGATGTTGATAGGTGTCATTTGCATGATGTTTTAGGATTGAATTTGTTATGTAATTGGTGTGAATTTGAGTGTTGAGTGTGTGTTTATGTGTTTAATTATATTAGTTTGTGTGTTTTTTTGTTTCTATACGTTAGATTAAGTCTTTGAGCTTAAATGTTATATTTTTGAGGTGTCGTGATGCGTTTGTTAGTGTTTCAGGGTAAACAGTGAAGAATAGAGAAGATTCAAGGATTTTTGGGCTACAGCCATAGGCCACAATTGTGCACAGCAGGGCCACGATCGTGACAGAGAAGGACGAGCCAGCAGCAGCCAAGCCACGATCGTGCACCTGGGTCATGATCATGACAAAAAGTCTCCAAGCAGGGCCACGATCGTGCCCTGCGTCGGACTGATACAGAAACTCGATTTTTGAGTGATTTTCGGACGATTTCGACCCCGAGTTTGACCTAGCGCCTACAAAGTATTAATAAAAAGTCTTTAAAGAGAAAAAGAGAGAGAGAGCCTTGGAATAACTTTGAACAGCCACCCAATGAAACCCTAAAAGAGACCTTGAGAGATCGAGAAAGAGACGAAGGAAGAGAGAAGAGGAAGACAACGCAGACACGACGTGCTTCCCGGATTAAAAAGTTTTCCGAACCCATCGTCCCGTCGTAGTTTTGGTTCCTATGTATTTCAATTTTATTTAATTATAGAATTGATATAGATAGTTGATTATAGACTGCGTTGTGGTTGATGTTCTATACTCACCTTTGGATTATTATTTTGACTTAATGAAATCTAATCAATTTATGTGTTCATTGAATTAATTGTGATTTATTCTGCGCCTAATATCTCGATAATAAACTGAGAGGGTGAATCGAGAGAAAATGATTAATTTGGGCTAACGAGAGTTAGGCAGATTAATAGATCTGGAATTAAATCAAGTTGGTAAATCTTGTGTAGAGAGATCACATTAGGTTTCTAATTGTTTATTAGAGAACTTAAGAACTAATTAGGTTTTGGATAGGATGATAATTGAGAGATTACAACCTCCCATAATCTGATTAGGGTTTATACTTTAGGGTTCAATTATAACTTGAGAGAGAGTAGTTGACCCTAGGATCTTCTAGAACTATTAATTCAATAAATCGTAATTGGTTATGTTGTCATTAAAGATAGCTAATTTTCCCTTTCTCTCTTTTGGTAAACTCATTAGGTGGAACTTGGGTGTGTGATCATTGTTCGTTAATTGACTAAATTCCATTATTATTCAATTTCGTATGTAATTGTTATGGTGATCGTGATTTTTTTTAATTCCGTGTGAATCATTAATCGTTATTTTTGTTGATTGATTTGGTTTATTTGTTCTAATTAATTCTTGTGTTTTAAATTATTGTTTGTTAATTATTGTTTAGTAGTGCTTTCGACCTTGGATTTAGAACTAGTTATCCCTCCTCGTGGGATCGATATCTTAGGTACTACATAAACGACCAGTGCGCTTGTAGAATTTACCAAGGTTATAAATAGTAAAACTTAACACGTGTAACCTTGTGATCACCAAAAAAATGTTATCAAAGATTAATTGCCCAGGTAAAAATGCCACTTATTGAGTTGATATAATTTTTGGTAGAATCAAACGCAACCTATTTACGATCAACTTAAAGATCATCTTTTAAAAGAAGTTACATAAACCAATTGGTGATGCATTGAAAATTTTCAGAGTTAATACCAGAAGGGTAGATGTGTAAGCTTTAGGAAGGTCTCCTCCCATAAAGAATTCTTGCACTGCGGTCACTAAGTCACTTTCCACTACCTTCCAACAATGAGTAAAGAACTTCCCACTGAAGCCATCTGGGCCTGCTACATTTTCACCATCCATATCCCCTATCACTGCGAGAATTTTTTCTGATACTGACATTTTTTGTAAGTCTTTGTTCTCAGCATCCAACAACACCAACTTAATCACCCTATTCACCAAGATGTCTATAGCATCTACATCATTTCCCTCAGCTTGCAATAAGTGGCTAAACTAATGAACTCCCTCAGCTTGAATACCCTCAGAATCAGTAACCCATTTTCCATCGTTTCCCTGCACTTAATGAACCATTGAGAGAATCCTTCTTTCTTTTATAGTTGCATGGAAGAATTTTGTATTTGAGTACCCTCCTTCATCCACCGAATCTTAGATATTTGATGCCAAAAATATTCTTCCTCCAATAGCGCCATTTTGTATTGAGCTCGAGCTAGATGATAGGCCTCCCTAGCAGGTCCTGAGCCCTCTTCTTCCAATAGTCTTTCCTTGACCAACAATTCATCTTCAACCCTCCTAACATTCTGCTAAAAATCGTAGCATACTTGTCTATTCCGATTTTTGAGAACCGGCCTAAGTCTCAATTTGTTGTAACATAAAATTACATATGATACAATATAACTGAAGGTTATAATTCACTACTAAAGTTCATTTTTTAGTATTTAAAAAAGATTTTAATTTTTTATATTAGTAAATTGAAAATTATTACTATGTTGATATTTCATAAATTATTTATTTAAAAAAAGAAAGGAGTAAAAAAGGAGTGGCTTTTAATGAAAAGAATAATATTAATAAAATAAAATAAAAATGTTATGTATTTTTAATCTAACAAAAAATATTGAATTTATATAAGAAACTTGAAAACTAATCAATTTAAGGTCGCTTCTCTGTGTTTATGGGTGACCTTATATTTGGAGCTTAACATCAATTTATTAGCTAACTATTTAATAACGAATTCTTCTTTATACATTGTTGAGATACTAATTATTTTAACTAAATTTTGCATAAAAAAAGCAACATAGAAAATAAACAAAACAAAAACATATAATTTACGTGGTTTGACCTATTATGTAAACTACGTTCATGGGTAAGGAGATAGACTTGTTTTATTATTATGAGAATAACAGCGTAATGAGAAAAGTTTAACAATCGCACTCTTGATACAACTCTTATCAAGGTACTTATATAATAGATTTATATGTAAGAAGTATAGGGATAATCTAACTTTCTATTCATAGAAGTTTAAGCTCAATTGAATTCTATTTATATATAAGCATAACAATATTAAAACTCTATTTCTATTTATTCTCGAAAATCATATCACATGTCTAGCACCTATCTTATCTTAATACTATTGTCGATTTGCTTCTTACTCCTTAATGTCTTTAACCAGTATAAGTCTATTGCCTATGCAATTAATTTTTTGATCTTATGAAACCTCACATCCTTTACCACAACACTCATCTGTCTATCTTTCTCCTAACTTTACTTAGTCTCTTGAAAAAAAAAACTATATCTCATCATTGATAGTAAGCACATACACGACTGAGTCTTTCCAACCATGTCTCCTTGGCTACTTAATACTCCATCTCACTCTATTTTTAGTTATATCATGCTAATGCTTTCTTCTTAACAGTATTCCATTTATAGAAACAAAATTTTTAACTCCTTTAGCATATATTCTAGGTTATTCTAGTTCCACTTGTATGACTTTTAAACTAGTACTACTCATTATTAATCTTGTCACATTCTTTTAATATGTTTTCTCTAACATATATTGCTCCCTAAAAATTAAATCCTCAAAGGCTATCATAGACCTTTTACTAAGAGTATAAAACTTACAAAAGTCTACCTTCTTATATTTGTCACTCTTTAGTAAGTTCTCCTTATGAAGTTATCTCATCTTTCGCTCACCGAGATGACCTTGTTGCATATAACATGTCTCGAATACCATCATTATTCTGATTTAAAGATTGAGAGACATCCACCAAATATATTACAGTCTATCTTATTAAGACGTATATAACATTGTAATTTTTCTTTCACTATATTCAACACATCCTTCACCACCTTAAACAACTTATAATTAAAACTTCTATCTTTGACTATTAACATTACCCAAAAATTAATTTTTTAAAACTTAAGAACACATTAGGCATCCAATATTATAATAATTATATCATGCATTTTGATCTACACTAGAACTACTGTCTTTGACAACATTCTCTCCATCATTACCCAATTTAATAATACCATTACATTCTTTTAGAAAATAGAACTAGTCCTTATTGAAAATCATATGATAACATGAGCCCATATCTCTCATCCACTAATTTATAGAATTAAAATTACTTATTGTAAAACGTCACAGCCTCTTTCATCCTCTTGGTAGAAACTTTCCTGCACCACATCAACACTTATGTTTCTATTTATTTCTTTTTTCTTGTGTTCTTTCTCTCACTTGGACAGTTCCTTTTAGAAGTGACCTTTTTCTTTACATTTAAAACATTAAACAGTTTTAGCCTTCTATTTAAATCTTGACTTTCTCCTATTTTGAGTATCATTTTCCTTGTACCTACCTCTACTAATGACTAGATCTAAATCAGATCCATATTCATATACGTCAAAAACCTTTTTCTTCAATTCTTTATATTGCATAGCATCTTTCATATCAATGACAAATATAGTCTCCCTACCATATAGTATAGTATCAACAAAATTGAATTAGTTAAGGAATATAAAAGGATTATGGTTTAATGTTAATTCTCAATTTTAACCCTAATAGCTTATAAATCCAAGATGATTTGATTAAAATTATCGATATAATATTTCACTTGTGTACTATCTATTATCCTTAAGGTATACAAATACTACTTTTGATATAAAGGATTTATAAGTGATTTCTTCTAATATTTACTTTCAAGTTGTTTCTATAATGAAATAACATTTATTTCATCAATTACCACTCTCAAAACCTCGTCTCTCAAACTTAACAGTATTGTGTTGTATGTCTTTGATAAAATACTTTCCTTCTTTAACGCCCCCAAATTCTCTACATTTTTCTTCTTTTTCTAATGTTGTTATGCATCCCTGCAGAAAAAGAAGCATCCTCATCTTTACCATTCATAAAGTTATTTAACTCGATTTATTAAATTTTTTAATATTAAACTTGTGAAGAGACATCATGATAGAAAAACCTTAGCTCTGATACCTATTAAGATACCAATAGCTCTTATACCAATTGTTGCGCAAACAAAAGTAATATAGGAAGAAAATAAATGAAGCAAAAATATAAAATTCATATGGTTTAACCAATTATATGACCAAAGTCTATGGGTAAGGAGATAACTTGTTTATTACTATAAAAAATATAATACAAAGAGAATAATTTGACAACCACAATCTTTATATAACCTTTATAAGGATGTTTATATACTAGAGTTATATGTAAGAAGTTTAAGGATAAAACTCTATTTCCACATAAGTCTAAAGTTAATAAAATTCTACTTGAAGCATAACGACATTGAAATTCTATTTATGTGTATCTTTGAAAATTATAACACAAGTTTGACACCTATCTCACCCTTGTCACCAGCATCGGTCTGCTTCTGACTCCTTAATATCTTCAACTGTTATAAGTGTAATGTCGGTTTTATGTGCCTATTAGAAATCGATTAGTCAAAGGGGTAACGATGGTAGCCCGAGGAGAGTTATGTTATACAAGACACACTTAAAAGTGTGTGGTGGTGAAGAACTATACACAACTGAAGAGAAATCTTCACTGAATCTGTGGCATCAATGATTAGGACACAAGAGTAAGAAGGGATTAAAGTTGCTGGTTGGAAAATCCCTTATCTCAGTTAAGAACTCACAATCACTTAATCCTTGCAATCATTGTTTGGCTAGAAAGCAGCACAAAGTCTAATTCAAGAGAAGATCTGCAAAAAGTCAAAGTTATTAGAATTGGTGCATTCAAATGTCTGTGACTCTATTGAGGATAATGAGCAGAGGGAGCAATGGGATACAATAGCTGATGAAACACAGCTTCGAAGGTCAACAAAGGAGAAAAGGCCTTCTAGAAGGCATCCAAGTTTAGATTACCTGTTACTTACTGCTAAGGGGAAGCCTAAGGGTGTGCAAGAGGTTACATTTTGTGAAGACGTTAGATATCATTGGTTGACGTACGTGATAGAAGAGCAACAATTAATGTTGAAGAAAGTTCATACAAATTTGAATGGTGCTGATACGTCGATTAAAATGGTTCTCGAAAACAAGCATGGGCATTGTTGTAAGCTTGTCGGGATGAATCTCAAGTAGGTGATGGAGAATAGTGTGTCTTCCACATATTTGTGATGAAGGGAGAGATTATTAAGTGTCCAACCCTATTTTGAGATCTTTGATGATGTGACGGATAAGATCACAGTAAATAGACATCACCTCTAAAAGATAAAGACCATGTAGGAGGATCATGTGAAGATAGTGGAGATCTTCATGGATATGGATGTTTCATTCCTAAATAGATGTAATCTCTTATCTTGTTAGTTGGGATATAGATAAATCCTGTCAAATAAAGTCTTATCTGGATGAGGATGTCATCTTATTAGATAATGTGATATAATCTGATTAGTAGAAGATGTGATCTAGCTAGTTGAGTTCAATTAGGATTTTGAATCTATTTGACAAGCCATTCTCCTAAGACGACTAGGCGGCCTATTGGCACCTCACGGTTGCCCTCCAGTCGATATGTGATCCAGTTGGAAAGTTCAAGTAGAGCTAGGCTTATTGCCCTTTTAATGAAAAGCCTCAACTCAACATTAATAAATATAAACAGCAGAGATTTTTTTATTATAAGGTTTTATTTTAAAACATAAAATAAACTGTAAGTTCAATGAGCTCAGTGAATGTTAGATTTTCTATTCAAATCATATTTAACAATTTCAACCTCCTTAAAACAAATTCATTTCATTTCGTATAATACAATAACAATATAAAATATATGTGCTTCTTGAAACCAAATAAAAATAAATTTTAAAATAAATAGTGGCATCATTATTAATTTCATAAATTTTCTTACACAGAATAGCCCACCACTAATATTTTACCACATAGTACCCTAGGCATCAAGTCACGGAGCTGGTTCTGCATTGCTTACCTGATATTGTTAACCACGAATTGCGGAGTTAGTTTTACATTACTTACCTGCAATAGGTTAATCGGTATAAACCAATAGTTATAGAGTTAGTTCTACTTCGCTTACCCGTAACAATTTTGGCTAGCACTATATACTCCCAATATGTGTAGAGGGTAACTCACTGGACTATTGACAGATACAATACCACCCGTTGTTAGTAACTGACGCCTCCCTCAGACACTGCCATGCACATTTTAGGGTACTTTGATCGGTAAATCTTAATACCATCAAGGCGTACCATAGGCTAAAAATTTGTTTTTCTTAGTACCTTAATTTTTGGCATAAAATTTAAACTACTTAGTAAATAAAAAGCCACTCATACATTTACAACTCATAATTTTCAAAATCAATTATGGGAGGATTTTATATTAATAACAATACTAATACAATTGATGACCATACAATTTAATACATATTTTAAAATCACATGTCATCAATTCTTTTGCAAAGGATTTATTTATATAAAACAATTTAAATACACTCACTATTTTGTGAATTTATCATTAAGCACACTCACGCGTTCTGTGTCTCTCCTTTAGCTACACAAATCACATTTCACTTAGGAATTTATTTCCAAATTCGAAAATAAGGCAATAAAACTATACTTTTGGTTTAACCAAATTCGATTAGCGTTTAATCACGTAACGCATAGGCTAATCTTATTTCCGCTTTAACTTCTATAAGCTAATATATTGTTCTCCGTTTCAAAATCTAACTTCGAAAATTACTTAAATATCATCTGATATTTACCCATTCTAGCTTGTCAATTTCTTCAAAACACTTTCTCACCAAATTAATTCAACATATGGCCGAATATGTAATGCTACTAATGCTAACTTTTTTTGCCATTTGATTTTTCACAATAATAACCATAAAATTTCTGCTTATTTACATTATAACTATAATCAAACTTCAACAACTCACACCAATAACTACATTTCCTCTTAAGACCAAATTGCCCTCACCACATGTATATTTATATATATATATATATATATATCCTCTTTCCAATTTTTTTTAACACAATTTACCTAAGATCCATGCCAAGCATAATCCAAACACATTAAACTAAAAATTACAACTTTTCTCTAACAATTTTCTATCATGGCCAAATTGGTACACATCAATATTCCTTCCATTTTCTTAACATATCATATTACAAATACATGTTTTGAAACCTATGACATTGTTCAATTCACATAATATCATCTCTAACCATTTAACCACAAAATCCTCAAACTTACATAAACTTCACCTAGCCCAAATTCATCATCTAAGCCACCAATCAATTTCATTTTTATTTTTGACACACTAATTAGCTTCCTACATATGTGAATTGAAGTCCAAACACATAAAAATGAAATCAAATCAATTTTTAATCACAAAACCCTAACCTTGACCAATTCTTTCAAGCTTGATCTCTTGGTTTACTTTCTTGCTTTCAACCATTAAATGCTTTCAAGCTTATTATCTACTCCATGGCAAGTCAAAAAACACCATTGATTATAAATAAATCCATCTCACTCAAAAACTTACAAAACTAGTAGCTTACGCTAGGAAAATTTACCACTTTTTCTTTCATTCTTTTAGGTAATGGATAAGTACTTAGACTTGATCAAAATATCTCCAAATCACACTCAAAATCTATTAAAATCAGCTGCCCTCTTCTTTCTCTTCTCCTTGGATGAAATCCCACCTTAATTTCTCATATTTTCCTTTTCTTTTTCACTCTCAAGATTAACATACCAAATGAAGCAATTCATGACTACAATTTGCTTTTTAGACTCATTTAGCGCATTATACATGTCATTTTCTCGTTCTAATGACTCATCGCCATGTAATTAATGATTCTTAACCCTTAAGAAATCCTCTGATTGGTCATTAATTGTGATTTATTAATCCACTAATACCATTTTATACAAAAGACCAAATTGTCCACTACAAGAAAATCATAAATTAGCGTCGAAAATTTATCGACGGAATAAAAATTGTAGCTATTTACCGACAGAATACAAAATACCATCGGTAAATACGTCGTCAAAGTTTAGATATAGTGACGGAAACAATTGTCGTCAGTAAAAGTGAAGGGAAGGAATTTCGCACAAAATCTTTGACGACATATAGCGACAACGTAACCATTATCGTCGGTAAAAATTGGGGGAATGCTTCCCACAATTAAATAGCTTCAGACATTTACCAACGGCAACTGTTCCGTCAGTGAGTTTGGATCAGTTTCTTTTATTTACCGACGGAATATCATCTGTCGTTAAATTGATATCAAGTTTCCAGATGGATAATGTGTTCTGTCGCAAAATTAAGCGACAAGATGTCTCAGTTAAATATTTGATGAATTTAAATACCGACAGAATTTTGTTTATGTTGGTAAATGTCGACTGGTTAATAAATAAAACGACGTCGTTTGGTTTAAAACCAAACGACGTCGTTTGAATCTTTGTCTTTAACCCGACAGATACCCCCCTATTTTCTTCTTCTTTTCTCCTCCGTCGACGTCGTCTGGTTTTAGGCAATTTTTCTTGCTTCCACCATCGTTTTCCGAACGTTTTTTAGCCCATCATGCGTCGTTTTTCGGTAAACTCTCTATTGGGTGTATTTTTTCTCCAAAAAACACAACTTTTATATATAAACCGTAGGTGTTTTAGGTGATCGGTTTTTATGTGATTATTGTTGTTGTATGCCATTTTTTGTGTCATTGTTGGTTGATTTGTTGTTTATATGTATTATTGTTGGTAAATAATGAAAAAATGCATTTGTTTTGTGATTAGTTAGAGATTATACATATTGCTTATGAGGTGTTCGATAAAATGCCCCTTATGATTGTTGAAATGTTTTGTTGTAATTGTTGTAATAAAAATTTATTCTAATGCTTAATTTGAAGTGTAAATTTGAGAATTAGAGATTGAAGTGTGAATTTTATAATGGATCGGGTTGATTTAACTCACTAATAACTTTTCAGATCATGGACAACGTCACGGAGTACCTATCCTATTAAAATCCGTCGGCCTAAGAGTTTTTTACCATTCCTACCCTTGAGGAGTGTGCAAAGATCATAATAATATATACTATTAGTTCACTAATAATATATATTATTATTAGTGATTTAATAATAACTTGATTAATAATAATAATAATAATATTATTATTATTATTATTATTATTATTATTAATAATAATAATCAAGTTATTATTAATATTTTTATTATAATTAATTTAATAATAATTCTTATATGATTTATTATTATTATTATTCTTATTATTATTAAATTTGTTATTCATATTTAATTTATTATTATTATTAATCTTCTACGTATTATTAATTTTATTAATATTAAATTTATTATATTTATCAATGATGTTTATTATTATTAGTAATACTAAATATATTATTGCTATTAAATTTATTGTTATTATAACTTTTCTACTTATTATTATTCATATTATAATTAATTTTATGATTATTATTATTG